>QVRM01004845.1:0-337813 GCA_003439945.1 Dermanyssus gallinae
TTTATATATATATGTCATTGTCTGTCGTGCTATTTTTCATTTACGAAACGATGTATTGCAATGCCCTAGCTTTAGGCTGGTATGTGACATATATATATATATATATATATATATATATGTACATTATCAAACATGTATACATATAGATTTTGGATAATGGCAATTTTTGAATACATGAACGTAACAGCGGAAAAACAATTGTCTTCAATCAGACATTTTCGTGATTGGAAAACAAGATGCAACATTTATTCTACGCGTCATCTAGACGTGGGGTCGGCCCATTCGACAGAGTCCCGCACGAACGCTACGTTTTCTCTTTTAAAAAGTCTAGAGACAATCTCTAATGTATGAACTTAACAAATCGTAGATTCCCTGAGGTTGACGCGGTACGCCCAACTCGTTAAGTAAGGTTGTACTCCGCTGAAGCCGAACCACGCCGCGTTTCATGCGGACAGTGGATGAAATAAATAAAGTCGTGCGAGTAACCTGTGCTGGTGCCTGCACCACCTGCACTTACTGGCTTTAGTTAAGAGCACTGAGGATAGAAAACACAACGAGTTTAGATTGGAGCACAGCTTACTACGATGACAACTCTTTTGTTCCTACTGCGCATTGCACCTGTCTCCTCTTCTACTACGCCACCTCAACCTTTCCCTTCCTCTATCCAGATATGGTTAGTCCAGCACGCCTGCAGCCAGATACCAGTCGTTCACTTGAAACTCTATTGATCTGCTTCGTTCCTGCAACGCACCTATGTAATTACACAAATGTAGGTGCCATACGGACAATAGTAAAGTTTGGATACCACAACCGATTTGTACGAACGAAAGTATACCGTTGAATTCTCAACAATGAAACATCGAAGCAACACATATACAAGTATGGATGCTGCTTTGAGTGATTCTTTGACATGTGCGGAGAAGGTGAGGCTCGTCTAGATTAAGACTTCAAGATCCCGCGTCGCATTGGTAGTTGGCAGTGTTGACCCATTAAGTAAGTAGTTTAGTTTGAAGGAGCCATGTTTTTAAACAGGTATGAACGAAAGCTGCATACCGTGAACAAACACTTGCGAAAGGAGAGCTGCATACCGTTATCAATGCACCGCCGGCTGATACCGTTCACAGACGACTGCAGTGCTGTCTGCGCTAGTGAGTTAAGATTTTAAAATATATGGTGCGCTTGGCACCATATATTTTAAAATCTTCTGCGTGCAAAATATATTTAACACTCGATTGCATATAGACTTTTGTACCTAAAACCAAAATTATGTACGGATGCGGAGGCGCAGGCGCTCCCCTGTGGCATGCCATACAATACCGGGCGCGGGCAACTTAAGGAGTTCCCCAAACTGGACTAGGAAAAACCGGTTGCGCAAAAACTATGCAAACTATCTACGGGTCTGCGGGTTTTGTCAGCAAACTAAGAGCGGCTCAAACGCCCTTAGTTTGTTGATTACAATCTTGTGATCGATCCTGTCGAAAGATTTGTGTTTCTTAGCGTTTATATGTAATGTAACCCAGTTGTGCGTCATTCCTAGTAGTCGCGTACCCGTAGATCGACGAGGCACAAAGCCATGCTTTGCCGCATTGAATAACTTGTTTACGGTCATACAGCTGTCAGCGATGTGTCTGACTAGGCGTTTTCTGTTTCGGCACCGCGGCAGGTTTGATTCCCTTCCGGTAAAAAGATATTCACCACTTACGCAAAAATCGACTGGCGAAATGGCCGCTGACTTGCCCACGATCCAGAAGATGTCCCTGTTGTGAGACAAATCAAATTTCCACTAGTCACGTGTCAACGTTTTGAGTGGTATGCCACCGTAATATTGTACTTTTCTAAGGACCATATAGTGGTGCAGGAAGTTTATTTGCCTGCTCTGCAAACTAAAGTGGAACCGTGGATAGGTTTTGTGTCTGCCGTGGTTTGCAATACGTGCTTAAGCAGGGGTGCGCGCCCGCTCATACCAGCCGTTTAGTGCAAGGCTGGCCGGCGGAGCATTAAGTTAGTTATGTTAAGCATTTCACTCAAATGTTTGTTTTGGTTTCGTCCAGATTTACACGCATTAGCTTGTTGGTTTAATATATATATATATATATATATATATATATATATAGTTTCCCAGGACGTTTTCAAGAGCGATATAAGGAATTTAGAGCTCGTTAAAATGTTTCCAATGAAACATAGCCTCTGAGAAGACTTGTTTCGGAATGAGAAAAAAATACTACAGTTGGTGACATTGGTGTTTTTTCCCGACATAGGAGCACAAAATGTGCAATTACGAGACAGCCAGTCTTCCTATACAAAAAAAAAAACACTAAGCACACCGTCGTGTTCTGCCTCCTCCGAAAAACATATAACGTCGGCCAGAAGATGCGACATGGTCGTTTATAACAAACCCGGTATATATCATGCGTATTGAGTTTTTCTTCATTCATTAGCCCACTTACTACGGAGATGTGTTTTTCGAAATTAGGCTTTTCAGCTATGCTGATGTTTGTTTCGACGCTTGGCTACTGCTTGGGCACTTCGATAGTCCTCATCACCGTTCTCGTCGGCGACTACTCCCACGATCTAACGCGAATTCCAGTGTACATTGGCTGGATGAGTTTTTTGTGTGGCCTGACGGGTCTGTTGCGACCTACTGTTGTTGGTACGTTCAATTAGTATCAGTGTCTTGTCATCGTTTGGCGTAATTGTGTGTTTCATATACGTGTCTGTAAATGTGACAGGCGCCCGCCTTTCGAATTGAGCTAACAGTACCTGGCGACCATGATCTATGTACAATTGTATCTATCTGCGGACTCTGTCTCTATGTACGTACGCAAAATTGCCCGCTTCTAGATATCTGAGGAATGCTGTCCATTGTTATTACTTTGCTGTGGATACCTCGGCTATCCTTGCCTTATTCGGATATATAAATATATATATATATATATATAACACGCGTTTGGATTCTGAAAGACGATACTGATCATTTACAGGATATTTTCGTGACACAAGCGGGCACTATCTCGGCCTACTACGCCTTCTGGGTGTGACACTGCTAACGTGCAGTCTTGCGTGGAACGCCGTGAATCTCACCACCTGGTTTCGCTCTTAGTTTTCGGCAGCCACAGGATTAGTTGCAGAATTGGCACCAGACGACTGATACATGTACACATGTATATATGCATGAATCCATTTAACAACGCCCATATATATGTATATGTATATGTATATATATATATATATATATATATAATGGACAAATAAAAAGCATACCCACATATGATTTGTCTCGTAGATTTCATTCGCGGCCCCGATGAAATAGTACCATCTTTTGATCTTTTGGGAAGCCACTTAAGCGAATGTCTCTCATTCTGTCTGTCATCAAGGTATCACGTAGTGTGTGTCGCCGGTGTGAAAGGTTCAAGTGCTTTACCAGCATAGTATCTCGCATGACATAGAATCACAACTCGGCAATGGCTCGCTTGACGATGAATTTGCTCATGTTAATAACAGTTGATCATATTTAGCCTTTTTTGCTCTTTTTAAGCAGGTAAAAAAAATCGACGAGGAAATTACTTCCTATCGTGCTGAAATTAGTTAAAATCTGTGTGAGGATATATGTTTGTCCCCTAAGGAGTGGATCGAATTGATAGAAATGCTATATATATATATATATATATATATATATATATATATATATATATATATATATATATATATATATATATATATAAGGTTTTAAGTTAGGAGAGATGATTTACAATGGTTCGACTGCGAGCGGTGCCTCTAGACAAACGCAACGCGGTCTCCTGCGTAGTCTCTGATATTACCGACACCAAACCATTGAAGCCTTTGCATGCTTCTGTAAAATGAGTTAAAGATTAGACACGGAACAAACAGATAATAGTCCGTAGTCATGATCTACGGGTGATAACAGCGTATCTACTATTTGGCCGAAAGCCAAAATGAGACGACAGTCACCTGTTGCGAGACTCACAACACGGAAAACTTCGAAGCATGTGCGCTTGTAAGTCGTGCTGCCGAGAAAAAAACGGTAAGAACAGCGAAAAAGGGCAATGAAGCCCTACTACCGTGCAGATATAAGGTGTTTCACATTCCATTATTAAGGTAGCCGGTGTCTAGGAGTGCCGACGAGACTTTCTTGTGGAGGTCTTGTCGACGCCTTGACTTATTCCTCAATAACCCCACTCTGCTGATCAAACTACTGGCTGGCGAAGCTGTATTGGCGTCTTGTGCGACGCTGTAGTATTTCAAGGCTCGTATCAGTGAAGCCGCAGCCGGTAGACTAGGCCTTGGGCTTCAGAACAGCACAAGATGAGGTCATACCTATCCTACCTCTGATCGACAGCAGCTCGCGTCGATATATTTGAGCTTTTGCTTTCGCGTCGTCCTCTTCTCTAAAAGCATACGATGCAGGAACAGCTAAGCGGCCGCGGATTGCTTTTTCACGTGAGAATAATAAAATAGATTATGGACGTTCGTGAATTGTAGGAGGTAAAGGTCAACAACCCAACCACTAAGACTGGTGAAGTTGTTGCAATGCCTCAGCAGCTAACTCTTCACCGAAAGTCCCGACTACCGGATTTGCTGTGAAAACATTTGCAGAGGTGGCGCGGAGGTCGGCGCGTTTAAAACGTAGGCAAATTATGGTGGAGTGCCCGTACTGCGCTTATGCACTACGTCTAGCATCTGCCGAGCGCTTGTTTTAAGTAAACTGCCAAAACGTAAATTGTAAACAACCAGCCATGACCGACAGAGCTATGGATTCTCCCGGAATTTCAGCAAAATAAGCTATTTCACGTTTTTGCGATAATTAAAGCAAACGACAGTTACAATAATAAATAGGTTCATTACGAATGCCCTTACTGTTACATGCAAGCAATTTCATTAAAACATTCGTTTTTATTTGGTCTCGATTTAGGCCCGCTACCCTGTAAGTGCCACGGCGAACAAAGAATGAAACGTGGTGCTGCTTCCTAGGCCGGCGTGATGCCCTCGTCGTGCCGATAGGCACTGTAATGCTTGGCCTACTCAGATTTTCCCGTCATGCGACAACAAAAGAAACGTTAGGAAACTACCCCGAGTAGTTTTGTTCTCATCAAGACTCCTTACCTCAATTACCCTTTAGTTCGCTAAAGCAGTAAAAGCTGTCATGGAGGCATTACAGCAGTTGCTGGTCTTAGTAATCTTATCAAATGCATAAATAGCACGATCGGTTTTTCTTCAATGGTACTGTGCCATACTTGCCAGTAGT
Source organism: Dermanyssus gallinae (assembly GCA_003439945.1). Lineage (NCBI taxonomy): Eukaryota > Metazoa > Arthropoda > Arachnida > Mesostigmata > Dermanyssidae > Dermanyssus > Dermanyssus gallinae. Next base: position 5,264 of record QVRM01004845.1, read on the forward strand.
TGTACCCGCATACCAACGCACCCCAAGTTTTCAAAACGTTGCCTCGACTGTCGGTCATGGGCATTACTAATGGTCTTCGCGCTAAAAGTTTTCGCGTCTCGGTCTCGGAGTTTATTTGTTCTAATCCTAATGTATTTCACAAAAGCAGGATGTTCAATTGTCTAATATTAATCCCTGCATACTCGGCTACCGAACCATATCTAATTACATCATGCCACCTCTACGACGCACTTTCTACCGTTGCCGTAAGGCAAGCACCATCAACGCTCGTGTAGTCAATATTCTAAGGTCAGATCAACTTTTAAAGAAAGAGAGAGAGAGATTTCAATCAAATTTGGGGCCAGAGCCTTTGCTCTTCAAAAATAAGAATGACTCTGTCGGCCTCATCGTGTGTTCATCGTAAAGTCCAAGATGGCGGCGCCCAGTGGCGCACAGTGCTTCGTATGCAGCTCTGCAATAAAGAGCTCGTGCAAATGGATAACCCAATACTCGTTTTGTGTAGCAAAAGTTATCCAGCACTGCCTATTTGTCATATGTATCACCGAGCTACGGTGAAGATGCCTCAACGCCCATTTGGTGGCCTGGATGTCCACCGGTCGGGGGTATTCCAGTTACATTATTTTTCTGCGCATTCATTGGTCAGTTTCTGGCGACGGCTGAAAGCTCCGCCATCGTAGACTGGAGATAGTGAAGAGATTACCAAAGGGCAGGATTTTGCGGCTCTGCATCAACGCCTTCCACAGCTGTAGGAACTGCATGACGCTAGCCAAGGGGGTTTTTAAAGCACTGCTGTGCAATTAGAGTATTTATCTAGGACACAACCAGCAGAACGTTTGCTTAAATGTGTAGCTATTTTACTTCTAACGGAAACCACTCATTAGAGGGAACCGCATTTTGACGAGATACGAGGGTTCCATCTGTGAGCAAGGCTTTCCGATGCAGGGCGAGGTAGACCAGTAGAAAGAATAGCAATGTGCCTGCGAGCAGGGTTACTCCGCGCATGCAAGTCGTGTATGTTTAGTTTAGAACTGGTAACAGCCCGCCTCAGGTAAATTCAACCTCGCATTGCTTTCCCTGTCACTTCTGTATGACGATATCGAGGTAGCCGAGGCTGTGTGTGCGAGTTTGGCGGACCTCAACCTGCAGATGCCACATTGGCTTGCAGATATTTTGATTGCCGGACAGATGGTAGCACCACCGACGGAGAGAGTGATGGGCTGATAGAACTTCAGAGTAGCAGAGGTCTGCTTTGCGCAAGTAACCGTGATAAATTCCCGTATGTTTTCCAAGGTGGATGAAGTACTATGGACTTTCTGTTTCATAATCTGCAAGGCTTGATGAATTTCAAGGAGGCGAGGTTCTTAACATTCCGGTTCAGAACAACCTTCCAGTGCTGAATGTTTCTGCGCGTGCCCGGCCATGCCCATATCGTCGGTCGCTACACACTCGACTTTCCATCACGGCGCCGTGATTTGCGTGCTTTTAGGTACGAGTTAAGGGTGGTTACTGTAGAAGACGATATTGACCAGTATAGCAATGCTTTTGAGGAAGCCGTTAAGACTGCAGTAGTTAAACAAAAAAAGATGGCGGAGGCAGTCTACACCCTGACACTAACCCCTACATCCGACACTCTGATAATTGCTGGGCGTAGGATAGTTATGAACAATATAGAGCATCCTGCAATAATCTGCTTATAGAGAGTAGGTGTCAGTATAAAGAAGAGGAAAAGGCTCGCCTGCTTGAGATAGCGAACGCTGCCTCTACGCATATCTGATTTGCCGCCGGCAGAACAGAGAAGAACATCTGCAGCATGACGGAGCACCAGGTTCGTCATGCTCCGATTCGTGATTTCTTGATCAAACAACGGCTCACGTTTGAATAGCATCTTATGCACTTACCCTCTAGAGACGACAGGATCGCTGCTGTACGAGGGATACTGTCCGATATTAAGAGTAGTAGTCCAGATGGAATCGACTACGGGCAATGGGCAGAGTCAGCAGAATCAAAGACGGGCCATATTTGCTGTATGCTCACACAGATTCTCCGAGGGGTCGCATACCTAACGCATGGCACAATGCGAGAGTCGCGCTTCACTTTAGGGGAGAAAAACTGTAATGATGTGGACGGTATCAAAAACGAAATTTATATCGGGTATATATTTATAGAAAATATTGTGATGATTTATTAATCATTTACAATACGTTTGCACACTCGACAGTGCTCGTCTAAAAATATTTTCTTTTTTATTTACTAACGCCAGACATATATATATATATATATATATATGAAACATCTTGTAAATGCCAATTTATGGCGAATCGAATCAATCATGTGTTCATCTGCGCTAATGTGGATTGATGATATCAAGTTCGCAAGACCGAGAGCCATGGTGATTTTCTCAACGAGCTTCGTTCTTCGTTCACGCACGGGCTGTGGTTCAAGACGCATACCATGGTGTGGACCTTCACGCAGCCAGCGACCAGCAGCTGCACACTTCCAGGTGCGAGCCCTTCATACCTGGGCCACCTACATGTCAGTTTGGTAGATGTTCTATAGCGTCCGTAGCTCCTCGTCAAGATAGTCGCAGTTGCCGATCAAAAACTCGTCGGTTGGCTATTGCGGGCCTAAAGTGTCGCAGGCGTACTGCTTGCACCGCGAAAAGCTATGAACCCCCGGCGGGGAGGTTGGCGCTTATCGGCACACACAGAAGCCTATATATAAGCCGCTTTGTCTTTGCTTGCCTCCCGGATTAGTCCGAAATCTGCTTATGACTCGACATAAGTTCCCCAAAAGCTGGTTCTCCAGCGACCATAATTATGCATATTGCCTCTTGCGGAACGTTCTTAGAGTGGGATCTCGTCGTACTCAATCTATACTCAAACATATACTAAGGCCGACAGACGTCCTTGGCATAGAACGTTGACAACAGTTTACAGATCTAGTCGGTCTGCTTATGTGTTCAGTTTTAATGTTCCATGACTAATATCTTAAGGCTTGGCTACACGTTAACGTGGGTTGATTAAATGTGCAGGTCATTCTTCAGAAACGTGTATGTTAAAATTAACTTTCAGATTTAAATGTCTGATCCAATCGTTTGTGACGCAGAACACTAAGCAGCCATACAATCAAACTATTTGATATTCCTGAAGATATCAGATACCGCGTTACTAGAAACGGTTTACACATTCCTAAGCTCATTTGATTGTTTGACGTACATTGCACAGGGAATGTTTGCCGTGTTTCTAGAGATAATCACAATCGGGAAGGAATTCGGGGCATCCTGTCGCCTAGTTCTCACAATGGTTATCGGGCTCTTGTTGCTTTGCGACTTCAGGAGCTCGAGCATTTCTGTTGTTGTTGCTGCTGCTGCTGTTGCGGTTTTCAAGGACCAATGGTAGAATAACACAACGCTTTCTCTCTCTATCTCTTTCGTGCCTGCTTCTTCTACGACCTATAGCGCAGAGCACCGACTGCTACCAATCGCACCTCGTGCGCATCACGCATGTTTGTCGCCATTGAAGTCACGCTGCTGAATACTGAATAGCAAGAAGAAGAAGAAGGAGGTGAGAAAAAAAAGAAAATATGTATACAAGAAGAATACGACGAAAACGACTACAAGCGGCTACAACCGTAGCCGCGGCGAAACCGGCGGCCAAACTTGCGCCGGCGATGTGCAGGTGCGCGCGGCACTGCAATTCGTGTTCTTCTGCAATCTTCAATCGGGCCGCATAGCTGAGTGTAGTACATACAGTTGTAGTGGCTAGCCAATCGTAAACCATCTTGCTCGAGGCAGCTGTGTCGTCTGTGTTGGATGTTGATGGCATCGTATGGTAGCTGAGGCCGTGGAGGTGAAGCAAGCTGATGGAGATGTTGATGGTGGTTGGTCTTCAGCGTCGCGATGGCAAAGCGATAGTGTATGCAAGTGCCGTGCACCGCATGCATGTGCGTATGCTATGATGGGTGGGGGGGGGGGCTGGCTGGGTGGCTGCCTCGACGGCTTGCTACTACGATGATCAATCAATGAATGCATGTCATATCAATGAATCAATCAATTGCTGCACGGTTGACGAAGAAGACAGCAGCGTCCATAACGAGATCGTGAAGAACAACGATGCGATGTTGTTCGCGACAAACACGTCGTGGTCGTTGTGGTTGTTGTGGGGGTGCAAGCCTGCTGCTGCTGCTGATGCTGGCGGCCGGCTGCTGGTTGATCGGCCCTTGGCTGGGTTGGACGTTTGTGGTATTTGGCCGGCGTGCATCATGCCGGCGTCCTCTGACAGTCAGCATGGTGCATGCTGCGTTTGGAGTGCATGGCAGGCATGGCGAAACGCGTGGGGGTGCCAGCGGCCAGAAGACGCGAGAACCCACGATAGACAGAAAGACAGGCGGACAGATGGACAGACAGATAAACAGACAAACAGATGCCGAAAAACAGAGGAAGGATGCAGTTCTTCCTCCCCCAGCCAACCACACACCCACCCCCGTCATGGCAGCTTGCATTGGCCCAGGAGCCTGGGAAAAAGCGCGGTGCAAGCCGGTCACTCGACTCGCAGCAGCAGCACCACCTCCACCAGCAACAGAATAAAGCACAGAACAATTTGCCTTGTACGCGCAGGCGCTCTCTCTTGCTCCCACACTTTTTCCTACCTCTTGCTCTTGCCCGCGTTTTCTATTTTTCCGTCCTTTGTTCGTTCCGAAAGAGATAGAGAGAAAGCAGATTTTATTGGAATGGAAATGTTTCGACAATGCATTCCAGCCGCAGCAGCAGCAGCAGCAGCAACAACATCGGCGGTAGTCGCCACACGAGCTGTAGCAGATGAGTTAGCTCCGCCCTAGCCGCCGCCGCCTTAGAAGGAATTCACGTGCAGCGGTGAAAGCGGCGGTGGCGACGGCGACTGCAGGACAGCGAACGAACAGAATGAAGAAATAGAGAGAATGGAGAGAACGCTAAAGCGAGAAAACGACTCAGAGAGAAAAGAAGAAGGAGCCAAAGATGAATATATATATATATATTATATATATAGAGAGAGAGAGAGCGAGAGAGAGAGGAATAGTGGGGGAGAGGGAAGCCAAGGCAGGATTTACAAGATAAGCCGACGAACTGGAATCGCCGGAATGGTGGGTGCGAGACGGCAACAGATAAGAAAAAAACCTTCGCGCCACAATGCGAGTGAGAAAAATGTAGCAGACTGCGATGGGCGATAGAGAACATAAAAAAAGAAGGATAAAGTAAAATAACGAACAAGGCAGGACACGACGAGCGGGTGCTTGAAGAAGACACGAATAATATATATATATATATATATATATATATATAGAGAGAGAGAGAGAGAGAGAGGGTAGAGATAGAGAGAGAGTAAGCGAGATGGGGAAAAGAGGGAACGTAGAAGAATGGTCTGAGTGACAAAAAGTAACAATAAAAGGAACGTGATGAGGCGAGATAAGGATATTGCAACAGGAGCCGGCCGAGGGGGCAAATACAAGATGAAAAATAATGAGACAATGAATAGAAAAAGTGGGCACGAAGAGCAGCCGTCGAGTGCCAACAACTAATTACTGCACTAACGGCATGTTTTTTTTTGAGAATCTCTCAACTTGGTGGTTCCGACGTCCGAACTTGCGCTGCTAAGCAATAAACAACTCTCGCTTTCAAGTCGAGTCTTTCCGTTTTTAAACGCTGTATGTCTCTGTCTCTATCTTGGAGACTTGCCTGTGCTCTTTTAGTGCATGCGTTGAGTTTGAGAAATCGACGAGCATCTGCTACAACTCTAGTAAGTTGCGGACACTTGTCTTGATGGTTGCCGAACGAATGTGCACGTAACCTTTGCATAACCGTCTAAACGGTGACACAGAAATCCACATAGCAAGCAAACAATTGTACAGCGCCCCTATTTATGACTTGTGTCGTAGATCATACGGGCAAAATCTATGCGATAATATGGTTTATTGTCCTGTCTTTTCGCGTTAAAGCGAGCAATACAACCAATTATGTGACTGTAAAAGAAAAGAAGCGTTACCATAGGAGCGATAAGTCAGCGTCCGTCACTTGGTGTAAACAACGAAACTTACGACGGTCATGCGGTCAGTCTACCGTGGCATCTTTCTTGAGCGACGAAGAATCCTCCTCTCTAGTTTCGAAAGGTCTCAGTGCTACCCTACAGGTAGCTGGAAAGGTTCTAGTCTTTGCTAGTGGGCAGTCTACGTCTAAATAGACTACTGCCGTCAGTCGGGCCTGGTGGCGTGGTGCATTTTGCCTGCGCCTTGCGACCGGAGGAGACACATAGGAGCGCGGGTTCAAGGCTTACCGTTGCACATTTGTATTCATGGGGATCCGTCTATGAAGCATTGCGAAAAGCATTTCCGTTGACGGTTAATCTTGGCCGAGGTTCAGCCCGGAAAGTATAGACCACCGCTGTCTCATACGGAACAGTTGTAGGGCAATTGCACGAAATGCGCCCCCCCCCCCTCCGATAGATTAAACAATTTTGTTTCGATACAAAGAACTTTAGAAGTATATAAATATATATATATATATATATATATATATATATATATATGTATATATATATATATATATATATATATATATATATATATATATATATATATATATATATATATATATATATATATATATATATATATATGTCGGAATATTATAGCAAGGTGATGGCCGGCAAATACCGTACCAACAGTCGTACGTTCGATCTTTCCACGGCATGTCTTCTCTTTCGGAATTTCCGGAAGACCGATTACGGTTAGCAGGAAAATGCATTTACGGTGCGGGACCGAGCTTATATTTCTAATCCGTTGCAGTAGTCGAGAAGCGTGAACTGCCTAATCACTGATTCAATATATTGTCTTTGTAATTGTCTTAACCTTTTTGCCTGTAGGGAATAAATAATAAATCAAAACATGCAGGTATGCTAAAGCATGAAGAACATTCATTCTTTTTTCTTTACTCAAGACGATCGACCTGTCAGCACGGAAGTACTGCTTGTCATCGCCAGGGTGATTCCTGGAATCTTCTCGCGTGCCAACGCAGCATTCTTTGCCTGGATGACGATCTAGACTCTGGACGCGGTAAGAAGGCATCGATGCAGTTATGGTCTGAAGAGTGGACTCAGCTGCCGAACCGGACCACCCGCGGCTTCTGGACTCGCTACTCAGAAGAGGATCTACACGTCCTACCATGTCCCGGGCACCGGCTTCCTCTCGCACTACGCAACGGCGGTATGTTTTGCTCGAGTAAAATCGAGATCTCCGTCCAGAAATCTTTCACCCGTTAGAAAGTCCCATGGCAGCACCTTGACTGGCAGTAGGAGGACTTCAGTCGAGACCGTTCGGTACGTCCGGCTTACCTTGTTCGCGAGCTCTGTTGGGCCGGTCTTATTGTCTCCCTATTTTCCGCTGTCCGAAGTGCCCTGTTTTCGCACACTAGGGCTGCTGTGTAACGCCGTCGATTCGGCTACTGATGCCAGTCTTTGTTTCTGTCTCCCCGCCGAGCCCATCGACCCTACGCGCGGTCTATGCCATATTCAAGGAGACCCGTTGGATCTTCTTGCCGCGTACTTCGCGAGTACTGTGCCGATTCGATTTGTTTTGTAACACAAATATGATTCTCAGGTACTTTGCCTTCCTTTTGATTTCTAGCGGGAAGGCTGCTAATGCCAAGACTAATGCCGCTCGTAATCGTACAGCAAGTTGTGTATAAAAAAACATGGGCTATACGTCATTACGTCGTTTTAGTTGAAACTAGGAAGGCGACAAATGTACTCCTATAGGGCATTAAGACTCTATTGAGTAGATTTTGAACAGGTAATGCCGTAATATAAAAGTGATTATTGTAGGCCTCGTATGCAAGATGTTCCTTGGTATTTTAGTGTGTTACCGCATAGACCGTAGACTACTGCTGCTCATGATCCAAAAGAGTTCTGAACAAATACTATACCTAAAAAAATACATTCGAGTTTGTGCCATATTATTATACGCATGTTTAACGGTTGGCATCTAAACGACGCAGCATTCGATAATCGACCGCTGTAGCGGCAGATTTACGCCAAAATAATTAATTAATTTTAAAAAATGCGTCACAAACGACACTGTGCCTTTGACATGGTTTAAAATCACCACAATTTAACTACATAATGTGCCCAACTGTGCTCGGAGAAATAATATCACTGCCAGATAAATTATGAGTAAAGTGCCCTGCTAGCGTCAGTCTGCTATGCAGTTTTTTAAACCAAATTCGCTTGGCTTCAATATGAACACCCGTCTCGTGTGGACCGTACGAGCATCAAATTGATGCGTCGTATACCTACTTAGGTACGGCCGAATGATTTACGATGTGTCCGAGAGGCTCTGATAGATTTTTAAGACATACAAGATTAAAAAACATTATTAGGCAGAGCCTTAGGAAATCGAGACTTCGGATAACACTGGAACCCCAGGATATCGGATCGAAAAACGTCGACAAACCTGATAGCGTGGCCATTCTCTCTTAGTCGCCTGGCAGGCGCCTATGACATAGTCGGCGGTTGGTGACTCCGGCGGCAGTAGCGCTCACTGCAGAGACTTAGCTATGTGGCGAGGCAAATAAGGGGGCAAAACAAGGTCCATGGCTAAGCAAAGGTCCATGCCACCCAGCCGGACCGGTAGGTTTGCCAGCGTCCATGCCTCATCGTCGAGCGTCAGGTCGAGGATGTTTTCCAAGTTTCTTCTCACCTGGTCGTCGAGATCCAAAGTTTCTGCAAGCAGAAGGAACACAGGTGAGGTCCGTAGTACATACACGATCTTTTGGACTCTCATTGCGAGCCGGACCAGAGATGGCCCAGCCGTTGGTAACGCTGGGAGACTGTACTACCCAGAATGTCTAGCTCACACTGATCCTGTACAAAGATGCCCGGGCGCTTGCTGGTTAATGTTGCACCTACTGTCTCTCTTTGTCCTCGAAATCCTGTTGGAATAGCTCTTATTTAGAAGGGTTAGGCTGCAGCCCGCTTCATTGTTCGAATGCTCTAGGATCCTCGATGTCTCTGAATAGCATTAAAGGATTGTTGTTCAGACGGGTCCCGTCGTCAAGGTAGAACAGAGATCCTTTAAATGTCACCTGCTTGGCGTACTGAAACAGGGTTAAACGCAAGAACGGCCGCTACGTCCTCCACCTGACAACCGGTTGATGACGTGATTTCAACCTCACCGAACACTAGGGGGTCGGCCTTGTATTTGCCTGATGTATCGTTGGATAGAGGGCTGCTTGGATACCTTCGCTAAGTGTCGTATATATATATATATATATATATATAGGGCGTGATGCAAGGGGAAAGATTACTTAAAAGCCCAGTACTCTAGGTAGGCTATCCCATTGTTGCTAGGGAAGAGGAACACCAACCAACAACATCGTTTGTTTGCCGACAAGAAGGCGCGACAAAAAGCGTTCATTGAGTGTAAAATTCTAAAGACTTTTCTTCCTCTATTTCCTCACTGTCGTTTCGTTTCTTTGTGCGCAGTCGGCTTCCAAGACTCGGTTGGAACTTCTTAGTGCGTGGGTTGGATAGGAGGGAGGGGCAACGAGACGAAGGGTACGAACCCATCGTCGTGAGTTCTTTTATGCATTTTTATGTCCTTCTGCTTCCTTGCACTGTACTCTGCATGCCGGAAAACGGCGCTCGACCAGCAGCAGTTGCTGCTGCTGCCGCCGCAGTGACGACGCTCTACGAGGGTCTAGATCGCGTGAACTATTGTTATTATTACTACTACTGCTACTACAAGGCCGCGAGCACACCACAACACGGGCCGCATGCGGCCATCGGCCATCCCTTTATCCCTTTCCGTTTCTTCTCATCCTCCTCGCTTTTATTTTTCTTTTTCCGCGTGCTGCTTGCTTTGCCGTGTTGTTCTCTATGTTGGCAGGGAAAGCTGCGCACGGCAAAGATCCTATAGAAGATCCGCGTTGTTCATTCCTCAGTCGTTCGTCTGTTGGCCCACATACTAGCCTGCCCGGTCGATCGTACTACCGCTTCGCTAGGGTTGTCTTTCTGGCCCTAAAGTACCCCTGAACACTCGCCGGGGCGGGGGGAAAAAAGGGGGTCGGGGTAAGCACCCGTGTTCCCATTTCCAGCTTCCCATCCCGTAGACCCTACATCAACGAGACCTGCATACTTCCCTCGCCCGCCCCGCGCCCGCCCCGCCTCCGCCCCTTTGCCGCGACCTTCCCGTTCTGACGTCAAGTCGGAGGTTATTCTCATTTTATGAATATTACCTCTTTCCTTCTAGTCTTCCACCTCCCCATCCTCCTTGTCCTGCCACTCGCCATCGTGGGAGCGCGCTATTTTCTTCCTATGTTCGTCCGTCAGCCAGCCAGCCAGCCGGTGTCTCCGTACGACGGCACGACGCAGAAGGCGCGGCGCGACTTACTCTCGTCAGAGTGAGTCTAGAGGGCCATCCATATAGGGAGACATAGAAGACAGACCGAGTGAATGAGACAGATAACTCGTGAAGAAAGTACAAGTATATAGAGAGCTGCGAGAATGCGAGAGAAACGGCGAGAGGACGTGCAGCAGGAAAAGCGGGAGAAGGGCAGGCACGTTTCGTCGTGTCCTGCGGTGGCTTGTCGTCACCGCCGTCACGGTCGCTACGGCGACGAAGACGATCGAGACACACGGGCTGACGGCATAACGCGAATAGCGCCGTTTTCGTCGCCAGTGTTGTCATTGTCGGGACATTGGCCGTCACCATTGTTGACATCCCAGATGACGTTGTTGTTGTTGTTGTCGTCGTCGTCGTCGTTGATGTTGTTGTTGTTGTTGTTGTTGTTGTCACATGTTGTCACAGCCGTCTCCTACCGTTGCTGTTGTCGCTGCTCCGAGGCGAGCCGCCATCACTGTGCGCGTTTTTTTGCCTGCCCGAAGACTGTATCGTATGCTGTCTGCCCTGCCTACATGCGCTTTATGTTCACTCTATTTCTTTTCCTTATCTTTTCTTCTCTCTTGCTCCAACTTCCGTCTTTGTCTATCTTTGCTTGTGTCTTTGGTCATTGCCGCCGACCACCCGTCCCCTCTCTTTCTCTTCTCTCTCTCTATCTCACTGTGATAGTTACGCTATCGAGAGAAAACACGACAAGAAATAGTTATGTTCGCAGAACATGCTGCAGCCTCTTGGCCTCCGGCCGTACTCATATGTTACAGCAAAGCCGGAACGCGAAGAAAGAGGAAACACCATGGACAGACTTAGGCTCTTATCCTTCGGCCTTACAAATAATGCACAGCCAACGTGCTTCTTTCTGGCTTCTTAAAGTTCGGTGCCGGTAGCCTACTCTCGAGACATGCGCGCAGAGATTCCACTGCTGCAGACAGGAATAAGATGTCCATGCTCTTACTCATGCTGGTGGCGTGGTTGTGTTGGCGATAACCTAAACGAGCACGAGAACGGCTCTAGGCTAGAAAATCCTATTCAGCTAAAATCTCATAGAACCTATAGTTCAGCGGTCATAGTATCACAGCACTTTTCATTAGTCAGTAGCGAGAAGAAACCGAGGTTGACACGTACGCTGGGCTACAAATAGGCGGACGACAACTGCCTTGTCTGGGTTTGATATGGACACATGCCTATATCGTGTGGTTCGGTATAGCCATGTGCTATCTATGTGGTTCGGTATAGCCATATGCTTGGACTCCGTGACGTCGGGTGTACCGTTTAATGATTACAATCGCCCGATCTAGACCGACCGATCTAAGTGGTCTTGGATACAGTAATTCGTCTGTAGCCTGTTATGCATGATAGCGGTACCCTTGCTTGCTAGCATAGATATTGACGTTCAACTCTAACAATATTTAACCGATGCCGCTACCACTGATGAGTGGTGTGACAACGGTCTGTAAACATGCGTACATCTCTCCGATCCGGAGAGAAACGTTTCTATAATGTGTCCTGTCAGTTTGACTGTTAATGTCCGTATTGGAGCGTTTAAAGTATGTACGCGTAAATGCGATGCTGGTTATAATGGTCGGTTTCGGTTCACTTAGAGCTAGTCACGCCGCGACCCAAGCAGAAAAAAACAAGATGAACACACACGTCGAACTGAAAGGTGCACATAACTTCAGCCCGGTGGCCCTCGAGATCTTTGAATTACAGGCCCCCCTGACTGTGAGACTACTTACTAAATTGGTTTGAAGGTTTAAAGATTTTTTGGTTTGAAGGTAATTTAATTTTAATAATAACGTTCGAAGGTAACTACTGGGGACAGGAGAGCCGCACAATAATTACGCCAGAGGCGTTCCATTGACCTCCAGCGGGGCAACGCGATCTCTCTCTGGAATCGCTTGCCGAGTGATGCAGAGCAGGGCTGTTCTAGGCTGAAAGTTAACACGTTTACCTATACAGGATTGTAATAAGAATTAATGAAGAAAGCCTTCTACTGAAAAAGAAGATAACATTAAGACGTGTATATTAGACTCAATCTGAGTGAAATGAACATATATATATATATATATATATAAAGCTGTTAGGACCAACACTCTATTTTTTTGTCAAAACTTGTAATGCTCAATAGGAAATAGATTAGGTGAGCAAGTCTGGATATTAGGTTTAATACAAAGCCATTTTACGTGATTGTTTCAACCTTTGAAATGTATAACTACAAAATGCGCGACTCTGTGGCGAGTATCTGATTACGAACCTAAGTATGCGTTACAGAAATATTTTAATTCATTAATTAATCAATTAAAGATGTGTGATGAATCCCCTGTGATAACTAATTCACGTTACATTCCTTTTCATTTACTGTGTGAATGATTTTGCACGCAACGCAGTGCTCAATTCCTTCATAGATTTGCGTCGCTATCGTTCTCGCAAAGCCGACCGCCTATAATCCAAAGTGACGCTTAATTAGTTAATATGGCCATCGTATCTATAATTAGGGAGCCTCTAAATATATAATATTGTTGCATAGCGCGTGCCCAAGAATCAATTAGGGCCCCATCGATTACAACTGAGCACGCTTTTACTGCCCCGGTCGAGATGAGGTTATTCGATGCTTGCCAATATACGAGTACATGCACGCGATGTAGAAGTGGCGATCCTTGCTAAACCACTCTAGCAATGATTTATCTTTATTCGAGCGTATTGTGCGTCCGATCTCACTCAATTGCCTATACACGTGCCACTGCTACTAGGGTGTACACTTATATTAACATACAAGCAACCTGGCGCGTCCGTAAGAGTGCACATGTTTCTGTGTGTTGTTGCAGCTGCTGTTGTTGCTGTTGTTGTTGCTTTGCTGCTGCTATTAACGCTGGCGGTATTTTTAGCTTCCGCCAACGGCCGGTGAAGCAACGGCGACAGGAGGCTCACGTGTGGTCGGTCAGAGCAGCAACGAAAGGGGTGGGTATGTGGCCGAGGCCGAGGCCGAAGCCGAGTCCCTTAGGCCACTCTTGGCCTGGCCGGTGAGGAGGAGCAGGAGGCTTCTTTCGCCTTCGCTCTCTGAAGTTTTGTTGAAGGAGATAATGCACGAATCATGTTTGCTCGAGTGATTCGTTCGACGGAGGCTACGCCGGCGGAGACTAGATAAGCCAACGTACGCAGGACGCGTCGTACAGCCCGCAGCAGAAGCGGCCGTGACTGTGATCAGAGAGAGAGAGAGAGAGAGAGGCGAGACAAGACGACGCGACCTGCCGCCAGGTGACAGAATGACTCGTCCATGCATAAACTCAGTACGCAGCTTCCTCCCACACGCGCAACCAGGTCAAACAGGCCAGCCATATTGAGATTGGCGTCTTACGGCTCTCTTAGAGACGCAGCATCCTATAATATAATACATGCTGGCGTCACGGATGACGTTGTTGTTGGCGTTTTTGCTCCCGTTGTTGTTGTTGTTGGTATTTCTGCTCCCGTTGTTGTTGTTCCCGTTGTTGTTGGCGGCGTTTCTGTTTGTGTGGTTGTTGTTGTTGTTGTTGCTATTAGTATTGTTGCGTTAGATGGTGCTGGCGTTTTTATTGTTGACATGCAGAGTGAACTAAACATAGCACAGGTATTAACGGGATAAATAGGGAAAGTTATGCAGGCAGCAGTGGAGGATTACGGGGCGTTTGGGTGGCCAATGTGCAGGCTATGTTTGTTCTAACTGTAGTAACTACGTATGTTATAACGGGCCACGTGCGTTCTAAATGGAACAATATACTATATCTAATTGGAACCTGTGAGGGCTTCTCCGACAGTATGAAGTATATATTTGGCCTTCTTCGACTACTGTGTGTTTTATTTTTCTAATTTATTATAAAATGGTTATGTTACTTCAATATCGACACGTTGCTATTTTCGTTAGTCGTATCGATGCCTTATCTTGAAGCACCCTTTCCCGGCGGTAAAATAGGTGAAAAACAATTAAGCGGTCCTATATAGCAGCGTTTTATTTTTCTTTGGGCATGTTTATGAAGTCTATGACAGACAACTCCGCTCACTTATTGTGTGGAATCGTTTTAATTATTTTGATTATTTAAAAATATTGAATTTGTTAGCTAGCATCTTGCATGCACTCAGTGTCATGCGGGTCAGAGTACTCCTGAAATTCCGTTTGACAATGATTGCTTCAGTGTGTCTTGAGTACTTTTACGACCCTTTAAATATACCAGGCACCCCAAACCAGGGGCAGTTATGAGTCTTGGCAACTTTTGGCAGCACATCTGCGAAAATGGTCCCGGCAGTCTAAACAAGAACTGGTCTTCGCCATGTTTCGTGTAAGAAGTCCTAACCCCAACAGCGTCTTTCTACAGTCGTGGTAGAAGCAACAACAAATTAACGTTAGTTTGTTTTATGAAAGAAATTATAAATATTTCACAGAACCCATAAACTTACTTTTTTACCACTACCAGCTTTCACTACCAAACTGGTCAAAGCCCTCTAATAAAAATAAATTCTGCAACTCTCTTATTTCCAAGCTTTTTTTGTTGGCCTACGATGCATTGTATTTTTTTCAATATTTGTTTGTTTTGCAATAACATTGCTTTTCAAAATGTTACATAATTACAATACAGTTCGTATTATACAATTTGAACACTTTAGTGACCGTCCCACCGGGCGAAAAAGTGCAAAGATCGCCGATGGGTCTGGCAGCTCGCTACGTGGTATTTAGCGCATATCTGCGAGCAGAACCGGCAACGACATTGATCGCTAACTTGGTGAAATCCTTGGGTCAAACATACCAAGTGATGATAGTCATGCACAATGTACCTTGTGTACACGTGCCGGCTAGTGCATGCCATTCCATCCCAAAACTCCCTGGCAAGGTACACATCTAACTGCGCGACCTCTGCCGAGGCCTCGGTCACTTTCCCTGCCACTCCAACAAAAAATGCTGAAGTGGTCCTGTAATAGGTGACCTAAGCCTGACTCTGATTGTTTCCACTGCCGGCCCGCAACCCGCCAGCAGGTACACGAAGCGGCTTCTTGCCGTCCTCGGCAAGCAAAGAACCCGCTTCATATATATTGTGAAACATCTCTCTAGCTGCGCAAAATTTGCCGCTGAGAGATGGTCCCACACCCTGCCAAGGCTGTAGCTCAACATTGGCACAATCTTAAGCTCAAAAAGACGCACGGCCGCACTCAAAGACAGTCGTCGAGGGTCTCTCACCCCTGTGTGAATAGAGGCAATAGCCGCCCGACACCTGTCGCCGATGTGCTGGGTAAAGGTCGTTCCTGTATAGTGTAGTCTCAGCAGTTGACAAACTCCAGCGGTTGGCCACAACAGGGTATTATGTCTGCGGCAGCTAATCGACTCCCACGGCGAAATTTCATGGCTTTCGTCTTCCGCGAATTTATTTGAAGACCCTTACGGTGAAGGTAACTTTCTACGTCGCCGACAATTCGACGAATGGCAACGCGATCCCGGTGGGCCACTACGATGTCATCCGCATACATGACGACGACGGCGTTTCTAAACTCCTCCCGCACATGGCGGGCTAGGTCTGCGATAAGCAAGAAGAATGTCAGGCAACTGAGAGGGTCCCCTTGAGGGGTCCCTACGTTTTGACTCAGCTGCAAGGTGTCCTCGTCCCTTACGCTTACTCCAAGGCGGTCTTCAGCAAAGAAGCTGGAGAGCACTCTTAGAAAAGAACCACTTACCCCAGCATGTCGAAATGAATCGACTAGTAGGTGACGGGGAGCTTTGTCGAAGGCCTTGACACAATCAATAAAGACGGCGTACAAGTGACCCCCAGGCACAGCCAACACCCGTTCAACTTCCGACTGGAGTACGTGGATCGCGTCCTGTGTACCTCGACCCTTCCTAAATCCGAATTGCTCGGGAGGTAGGGCCTTCTCCACAGTTGGAAGCGCCCTCGAGATAATCGAAGCGAAGATTTTCTTGAGAGTGCGTTCCGACGGGATACCCCGGTAGAGATTTGGATCGTCTACATTGTCACCGTTTCGCCCTTGAATAGCAAAGTAAGCCTGGCCTACGATGCATTGGGGTCTCTCCAAGGTGGCAATATCGAAAAAGTAAGCTAAAATTGTCTGAAAAGAAGCGCCTAACAAATCATCACGTAGTCGCGCGCCAGCATTCTATCGTCTTGAACTTTTATATGAAGTGTACCGCTGAGTTTAATATACCCTGTGAGGCTATTGATTGTTAAATATCTAGCAAATTCCAAGTACGGCGGACGTTTGTTGAGCCACCAAGTAGGGGTAGGGGAATTCCGTGCTGGTTACAGCCTTTAGAGTTATCAAGCGCTGGCGTCCTAGGTTATAAGATGCCTTCACCTTTTAACCAAGCAGGGGTGCATACTTGGGAGAGTTAACTGAGAGTTGACAGGTAACCAGGCCTTCCGCAGGGTCTCGACGCACCTCCGGTTCCTGCAACAAGCCTACCGAGAGCTTCATGAGCAGCTCGAAGTAAGAGACTCTCTCCTTATGGCTTCGAAGTAGTGCCACACAATTCCGAACCTTGAAGCGAAGGAAGACGTGCTTTAATAGATGAGAGTCCCACACTATGAACTGATGGTTGCTATGCTTATACATAATGCATTTCCCGAAAACTTCAAGCAAAAAATGGGAGAGGGGTGTATACCCAGTAGCTCCATTTCTGAAAGCAGAAGATAGTGAACTCTTTTAAACCTACTTGTGTTCATGGAAGTAAACGCAAATCAGTGTGTAGTCTCCAGATATTGCGTAAAAGTTGATCGATAAAGGTAGACCTATCGATGGTAAACGTAGTCAAGCATAGTTTAACGCTAAGATGTGCCCAACGGAGCAACGCAGGAAAACAGGTACTTAAAAGAGAAGATATAAAGGTATTTAAATTTGTAGAAATATCATATCGAATAATCATATTGCAATTATTGTGCCTTAAAAACGCCGCATGATATAGACCAATCCGCAACGAGACGATAGTTTTAACGTCGTTTTTCGAATAATTGTTACGAATCGGTGTATAGTTTTAAGTCGAAAAAAATCGGGTACATCGGCGTCATTATAAAATTCTCCAAATATTACAAAGCTTCAACCAAAAACTTTGTAGGCGTTTTGAAATATATTGAAGAAATTTCTTTGTAGGAATAAAGGTAGACTTCGGGTTTGAACGCGGTGAATAGACATGAGTTTACGTCAAATTTGATTAAACCTCATGATGCAACATATGTTTTGCATTAATGAAGTACTAACACTATCTGAAGCAACGCACTATGCAGAAAAGCGCAAATCTCAGCCTATTCCTTTCAGCCACAGAAAATGAATGAGGCTGCTAGAGATATGCAAGCAAAGTAAAACTCTAAGGAAATAACACGTTCCAATGTAGAAAGGAAAGCTTAAATAATGAGCTGTAATTTCTAGTATAATGTAGGATGCTGCTATTTCTACAAAACTCGCATACCGCGAGTTTGTACGTATTTATACGCATATTTAGATATGCATATATCTTTATTTATTTTTATTTTAGTAGTTTAAGGCATACGTTTTAGACGTCTCAACACTATTTTGTAAATATAGATTAAACGGGCGTTAACAATTGTACCCAAATTAATGTGTAACACACGGCAAAATTAGCCGTAAGGGAAATGACTCGGCTCAGACGATGACTAGGTAGTCAGGGTACGAAATACGGCTGCTGAATTTCCCCGTTGAATTTTCAATGACAACCTCCGTCTTAGAAATTCACTGGATCGCCTGTCGCCAGTTGGCAACTCAAGTCACTTGCATGCACTGTTAATTGTTTTTTGGGTTCACTAGACTTGGTGCTGCCGTGTGGATCATAGCGTACCACAATCAATAGGCCGGACTCCCAGCGGCTCCCAGATGGAAGACTATTTCCTTCGCTTTTGCATTTTAGTCACACTCTCGCTGACCGATGTGGGGCTCAGAAGGGGTCAGTCACAATAACACCTTGTACGAACGTCTTTCCTTACTCAAAAGCTGTGACCCTATGTGGCCGGCTACCGTCGTCAGTCAGCAAAGTTTAGGAGGCTCGCGGGCACAGGGAAAGCCACTAGAGGGTCCCATTTACATAATAGTTTTTCAACTAAATTTACAACAATGAAAACAATCTGTGCATGCTAGTCACTTTCTCTAGTTTCCTTTCAGGCGGAACGTTGCCTAGGCAGGCAATCAAGCGGTTAATATTTGCTTTATACTAAAATGTATTTTATTAGATATTTTTTTTGCTTGAAAAGTGCTTCACACTAGACATGAAGCGAGTACTCTGCCTTTCAATCAAGGCGAGAAGCCGCTTCGTGTATGTATTGTTGGACTTTGCGCCGATGGTGGAGATGCTTCGGCTTAGGCTGCGTATGCCGGTGACGGAGCCACTTAACCATTTCTTGGAAAAGTGGCGACGAAAAGTCACGGAGGCAGCGACGGAGGTAAGAACGCTCGACATCTTTAAGTCTCCTTGGTTGTGGGCCGGGGTGGCCTGCGATGGCTGGCATGTATATATCAGGTACATCGTACACGGGTTCCATTACCTCGTATGCTCCCGTAGGGCGTTTTGTAAAGACTATAGTACTCAGTGTATTTGTCGGTTCTGCTCGCAGCAATGCGCGCCACGCGGCTAATTGTCCGGCACTGCAACGAAGATCTTTACACTTCTTCTCTTGGTGGAACGGCTGAACAACAAATATTTATGTTTAATAATAACATGAACTATCTTGTACATACTCTATTTAAGTGAAATAAGTGAAATATGTACAAGGAAATAAGTATTTTTTCTTACTGGAAGGAGGGGGCGGAAATGTGTGGCTTAACCATGAGGATAAAAAGTCGGCATGTTGATATGTCTTACGCTGAAGCTTTTGCGTGCAGACCGTAAAATGTTGAAATTAAAGCAAAAAATTGCATCTAAAAGTGTATTCTTAGGCAATAGCAAATTTAGTGCCTATCGTTTTCGTGCCAAAGTGATAGTGCTACGTTACGTAGCTGCCGAGGAACTAAGCTTTTTCGACAGCCCTATCCAAAGCAAAGGCCTGCATACTTACATAAGGGGTATGAGAAAATTAGGTACATATTTTAATGTTTGGTAGACCTATGCAAGAAAATATTTTCTCCCAATAGAAGGAGAAGGCGGAAATGTATTGACACAATTTTACGATACTGAACAGGAAAGCTTCAACGTAAAACACAATAATTTTGGCTGTTCCTGTTGGCCATCATGTACGAAATTCAATTTGCTATTGCCAGTAAATAGTCTTTTAAGCGTAAAATGTTGGTCGTAATTGAAAATGTTCACGGTTCTGCACGTGAACGCTTCAACGTAAAACATAACAACATATCGACTTTCTATGACTTCCCTTACTCCAGCTATTTGCTAGCTTGCGTCTGGTGTTATTCAGATTATGCAGAATCTTTCACCGAACACGCCGATATGATCGGTTGCGCTGACTGGTTCTACCGCAAACGTAGAGCGCAACTATGTGGGAGAAAAAAAAACGAACACGTTATTTTATAAATTTTATTCTCACTCCTAAACAAGACGTTTCCACGTCCTCCTTCCATTAAAACCACATCCAAAAAAAAATTCTTGCCGAGTTCTTCCAAGCCTTAACATAAGTGCACACGGTTATAAAAGACCCTATATATATAGATATATATAATTATATTTATATACACCCAATGATGTGAAACAAAAATAAATATATACTTCAAGCTGTCTACTGAGTACGAGGAATGATATGTTAATATGGCATTTTCTATTCATAGCGCATGTACATATGGCCTGTCTATGCATGTATGTGTTTATAGGTGTTCATGCGTTAGCGTGTTTGCACTTATATGGGTGTGAGTGTCTCTCGATCATAACTTGAAGCGGCGAGCACTACACTATAGCGAGTTCGCAACACGTTCCGACTTGCACACGAGTTCTACCTGAGCCGAGAGCGGGCGAGGGACTCCAAAGCTGCTGGGGGTAGGAAGTTACCCTTTCTCCGATCGACCCTCGCCTCAATCCCTTCCCCGTGCGAGGGCCGAGGAGGGTGTGTCGTCAATGCCGTCGTCCTCATCGCGCTCGTCCCCGAGGTCCAGCTACGCAGAGATGCGCCGGCAAGCTCTGTGGCATCATTTGCCCGGCGACTTTGTGTCACTCCCCGTCTGCTATTCGGAGGTTGCCAGAGCAGGTCGTGTTTGCTGCTAGAGGTGTGGTTGCTGTTCTGTTGTTGTTGCTGTTGTTACTGGCATTACTCCTGCCGTTATTGTTGTCATTGTTGTTATTTTCGTTGTTGTTATTGTTGTTGCTGTCGTTGCTGTTGTTGCTGTCGTTGCTGTTGTTAATCGTCCTCATCGTCGTCGTCATGAGGCATAGACACACTATAGTTGCGAAAACCGCTGCTTCTACTCCCGCGCACAGTGAAATGGATTAACAGTAAACCTCAATGAGTCTCGCACAGACGACGTTTTACGCCCAAAAATGGAGTACTTTCCTACTGAAAGCCGCCGAGAACGCGTCGTCGTCATCGTCGTCGCCGCCGCTGCCGTCGAGTCGTGCGAGTGAACCGTAGCGTCGAGATAGAGATAGAGATCCAAGGAAACACACTCGTTCACCACATGCATATCAGCCGTGATTAGTGCTGCGTGCACGCGCGCGTGCTCTCTCTCTCTCTCTCTCGCTGTCTCTATACGATATATACATCAGTGCAGTCTGGAGTTACGCGAGATAGGTCGAATATGACAACGGGTTCGGTGGTTCGCCGCAAGCTCTGCGATGTTCAGCGGAAACAAGTTACGAAGAGCAGCGCCATTCGTCGTCCGTGCCGTTAAAAACTTTGTGCTCTGTGCGACGGCGCCGGCTTGCGTGAACCCAATCGTCTACATCGATCTGCACGTGGATCCCAACACGCCATGTTGGACCACGTAATGCTAATGTTGATGCTCGGATGGTGGCCACCCGGAAGTCGACGCGTGGCATGCCCAAAGCCAGGTGAGACCTAGAGGACTCGCACTACTGAGTCGGCATCGTGAGAGAGCTTGTAGCACAAGAGTAGCTCGCACTGACACCTTCTTGTTTTCTTCTTTTAGCTGTCGAGGAGAAACTGCCAATGATTTTCATGAGACGTGCTGTTGGGGGGTGTGTGACACTCTTCACCGGTAACGCGAACGCAGTTGGCTACTTCCTTGAGAGTGAAATCGCCGCCACATCGACTTCCAGCCACACATATTGTTTACGTGCCCCATATGAGCAATCGTTTCATCGATTAAATGTCGTTTTGAAGCAAGCGTAGTCGAAGCTGAAATATCCGGTGAAAGTCTTCCTAGAATCAGAAAAAAAAAAACATGCCGACACGCCGCTCTTGCCCTGCAAATATACGTATGTTTACATTAAAGATTTTACTTCGAATTTGAAACATGTATGCCTTGACAGGTTGTGTTTGACTGAGTATATACCACGATTGATTTCCTCTGTCGTATTTGTTCGTTTGACATGTCGCCAAACGAATTGAAACACTCAATGCTGTAATAAAAGCCACCAATGTCCACTTATTTACAGGATTTTAAAGTTGCTGATTTCATCCCGCTGTGCTTAAGTTCCATATATATATATATATATATATATATATATATATATGATTCATTAGAATGGTCTCTCTATATCCCCTTATATTGAAATATTTAAGCCAAATTGTGCATAATATAAACCTGATAAGGCTGTCTTAATATTCCTTTATCTTTTTGAAGGTTGCGGCGAGAAAATTAGTGCGATTCCGTGCTGCGCCTTCTAATGCATAGTACTTGGCACACATCTGCAGGCAGACCCAACGGGTGCACAATTCGTACTCAATATTGCTGATAAAACGGTCAGTTTCGGACTTTGCCTACTTCCCCATAAAGGGTGGCCGTTTTATTTCGCTTTTATGTGCTGTAAACGTCGCTCCAGTGTAATACATCCGAAGGCCAAAATACGGGAAAGAGTTAACAAATTTCAAAGGTTGGCCGCAGCAACGTATAACGTCTCAGAGAGCCAATCGTTGTCCAACCCTGCATTTGATGGCGAAACACGGAACGCCTCTGCCATATGGCTATTGCGTTTGTTCGCACATAAATCGCAATGTGCGACCACGATATTATCTGCATACATCGCCATTACAGCTTTTTGGTACTCCTGTTGGACGTAACCAACAAGGTCAGCGAGGAGAAGGAAACTGAGACGCAGCTTAGCGGGTCCCTCTTGCAAAGCTAGTTCTTACATTTGGCGTAATCTTCAATATACCGCGCTCGCCGTCTACCAGTTGGGTGTCGTCATTAATGAAAACTACACTCAGGCGAGAGCCACCTTCTTCTGCTTGAATGGAATGATTAAAGGTGATGAAAGTGACGCAAGACGTTTTGTCTCAGGTCAAAACGTCACAGGCCTTGACGCAGTCGATAAAACTGCATACAGATGACCTCTGGGTTGTGCCACAGCTTGTTCGACTTCTATCTGAAGAACGTGGAACGCGCATCATGGGTTCCTCGACCACCAAAGCAAAATTGCTCTGGTAGAAGGACCTGTTTAGCCACAGGGCTCAATTCGCTGAATAACCAACTTGCAGTTGGGTATTCAGTATAACTGCAGAAAACCGCCTTTAATGTGGCCGCCTTGACGCCACTCCGCGATCGAGATTTCGATCCTGTTCTTCCACACCATGCCTACCCTTGAACAGGAGAGAAAGCTTGGCGACATGCCACACTTCTATGATCGCAACATGCTTGCAAAACCAAGAGAGATCTTCTGCAATACTATATCAATGAGACCCACAAGTGTTGTTTCGAAATCAATTAGACATCAACAGCAAACTGTGCAATTCGACTTCGAGATCTGGCGTGTGTCACTCGTGCAATTGATTGAGCAAGGCATTTACCATACATATATCACTTCCACTCTAACCCTAAACGCGCGTCGAGAAGAAACCGATCGGCGCAAGGCGGACACGCAGGCAACGCCGGTTACTTCTCCCTAAGAGACGAAGATCCTCTATTTCACGCGTGGAGGAGCGTGTGCCACCGCGGACCGCTACATCAAGCAAAGTAGAGCCTTTTCGGAGTTAGTGAACAATTTTGCCTACCTGGGCATAACCATCACACCACGACTCTCATTCAGCAGCCATATGGGGAAAAACGAGCTAAAGCTGCCGCAGCAATAATGCATCTAGGCGAGTTGTGTGATGTCAACGTGAGGACTGTGGTGAACATCTTTAGGATGAAAAAAGCCTCACTTTCCCAAAACTGACTATCAACCTTTACCACCGATCTGATCCTAGCCGATCGTCAAAACATACGCCGTATGAAATATTTTTCTATAAAACGTACGCAGGTTTACCTACACGTATAGACTCGCTACACTTGCTTTTGAACGATGTGGAGATCAAACATTTATCAAAAATCTGCTTTTAGATACATTTCTGTTTAGAGAAGGCGCTTTAGAATTGTACGGAGATTTCCGCTTACGAACCGAACTCACGATAAATGCATAGAACATTCATGCAAAATACCAGCAGAATAATATGGAAAATAACAGGGCATGGATGCCACCAATATGCATGGTTATAGGATTATGCTATGTCCCTGACAAATATTATATTTGCAGATTTTGCACAGCTTGCATTATAGGCTGATAGCGTGGCCAGAATGTTTCAAGATTTTATAGTTTATAAAATAATATAAAGTTACCACAGCTCTGTCGGTTCCGTAGAGAACTCAAACGATATATATATATATATATATATATATCCATCAGGAAGCCGTTGGAGCTCCAAGCCATCGCGTCCGAGACGCTAAGAGGAGCATGTCCATTAACGTCAGGAACAATTAACAGTGTTTGCAAGTGGCCTGAGTTGTCAACTGATGAAAGACGATCCGGTGAATTTATTAAGCAGAAATTATCATATAAAATTTAGCAGCTACGTGTAACACAACGGGATCAGCCGTAAGGAACCCGGCGCTAACCCGTTGATATCAGAGTACCCATTACGGCGGCTGAATTTCCAATGATGATCATAAAGATCTACATATCGTATTTAACACCCGTATTGGGTAAATTGTGTTTGTATTGCACACACGAGTTTATATACAGTGTTTTACCGATCGACCATTTGCTACTTCCGCTATCGGCAAAATCGTCATACGTTCGAACACCTTACGCATCCACGTCCATATTGTGGTTTATAAATGCGCTCTTTGCTGCACAGTACGTGACGAAACCCATGGACCGCAGTTATGCCCTCGTTAATATTTTCCTTTTTATCTTTCTTCCGCTTGCCCGCGATTTGATATTCCTCATTCCTGCTGTATCATATATCCCTCATCCCCTATCAACTTTGTTTAGTTACTTTCTCTAGTTCAGGGTATCCGGATTTTTCTGAAGATCGATATAGGAAATTGTAAAGCTCGTTAAAGAAAAGGTATTTTTCAATGGAACATGGTCTCTGAGAAGTCGTGTTCTGGAGTGAGAGTATTATTACTGGAATCTGTGACACTGGTGTTATTGCCCGAAATAGGAGCACAACATGTGCAATTGCGAGACAATCTATACAGAAATTAAGCACATCGTCGTGCTTGTGAGAAAATGTTTCTTCTGAGAAAGATATAACGCCGGCCAGAAGGTGCAACAATGTCGTTTAGAAGAGAATTTGCAAAACATAAAGTTATTTTGCTAGTTTTCATGCACAGCACATTAAAATCATATTTATATGACAATTCACAGAACGATTATTTCGGTAACAAATAGGAGCTGATCCGACTTGCGGTTACGGAGTAGTTAAGTTAAGAGGGCGTGTCGAAAATGAGTACATGCATAAATCAATCGCTCCTGGTTATTTATGTATGCACTCAATATCAACACGCCCGACGAAAAATCTTAGTTACTCCGCAACCACGGCTCTCATTGCCGTACATTTGGTACCAGAATGATCAACATGTATATTTGCCTAGATATGTTAGTTTTGAGTGCTGCAAACGGTCGTAGGGTTATGATTTTGAGGTGTTGAGCGTGAAAGCTAATAGGAGAACTTTAGTGCTCCTCTGTCGGACAATAACAGCGGTGTTACGGATTTTAGTAATATGACTCTCACTCGGAAACAAGACTTTTGAGAGACCATGTCTCACTGAAAAATAAATTTGCTTTAACGAGCTCTACAATTTCCTATATTGATTATTAAAAAAAAATCCGGACACCCTGTGCATGGATCAACTCGTCTAGTCCAGCCACCTTGTGATTTCTCTGTAAGTAGCGGCGCACCTTCTAGTACACGGGAAATCCTATGCCTGCATGCATTTGTTAACTCGAAAATCCTTCTTAAGAAGAAAAGCCTACCTCGTCTACTTAAGTTGTGTACTTCCATCTATACTGGCATCATACGTAGACTTTTACCCGCTCCAGCTGCCAGGGTAGCCTTGCTGACCCTGTGTTGGTCGCGGAGTGCGAAAACTGCTTCCGACTATTCATAAAGTGATTTCCAGGCATGTGATTTTATCGGCGAACCTTATTAATTTCTTCCTGATCTGAAGCACATCACTCCTGGCCAGATGGCTTAATTTTTACTGTCACGGTTTTTCTCCCAGTCAACATTCAAACCCTTATCATACTCATAGACAAAATTAGCTCGTCGATGGCTTGCTTAACCCTAAAGGGCACTTAAAGAATTACCGTGCCACCTGCTCTGGTGGGCCTTCCGGAAACACGGAAAATAGCACGAAAGATACCCGGATCCAGTTTCAGTCTTGATGTCTGCTGAGGGGTGTACCCAAGATGAGTTTTGTCTGGGTGTCGGATTTACAACAAGGCCAAGCTGTTTGAAATATGACATTGCCGTCTGGATACGAGTCTCAACATGCCTAAGATTAACCTGACCGTTTGAGAGCTGAGCAGGTAAAATGCAGAACAGCAGAGTTGTATCAGCCACATATACCACTGGCCAACACTTTTGTCTGCCTTTAAATGCAACGCAAGACGAAATGTATGTAGATTATGAAGATGAAGGGGCCAAGAACCGATCCTTGGGAAGTCCCGATCGAGACAATTCCAGGGGTGGAGTTCAAGTCCCTTACTAACACAAACTGCTTACGTCCACCTAAGTGCGATATAGAACAGGCAGTGAAATCTGGTGCGCGACCTATTTCTCGTAGTATTTAAAAAAAATACGGAGCGTCCTAGGCAGTCGCTACGCCGCCGAAAGTGCCGAGACATATTTCCCGTCCTCAGCAGCCTTGACTGTTACCCAGCCGATATGGTTTTGAGCCAACTCCGCTGATTGTGACTCCCTGAAAACAAATTGGTTCTTAGAAAGAAAATTGGTCGTTTGTAGGTATTCCTCGTGCTACTTCTTAAGTCTCTTGAAGACCTTAGATATAAATGACAGTAGCGATATCGGCCGATAGTTTTCCGGTTGGTTCTTAACGCCTTTGCTTTTAACATTGCGGAATTACCGCTCATGTCTTTAAACATCCTCGGGACACCCCGGTCCCGGATAGACTCGTTGAGCAGCTAGGGGGCCTGCTAGCGCATCGATTAAGTTCAACTGAAATCAACTAGGCACGTTTCCCCAAGCAAGGGGGAAAACCCAGTCGCGTGTTTTGCACGGATTGAAGTAAAAAAACTCGTTTAGTGCGTCTATCACTTCCTGGGACTCCCCGAGCTCTTGGCCACCGACCAGTATACGCTTTGGTATCGTGACTTTTCTTTTACCACGCCTGTATGTTTCATTACGAGACGTCCACAGTTTTGCTGGCCGATTACTGACAGCTACATATTGTTTCTCGAAGAAGCTTTTATAATTTGCCTGCCACTGCTGCAGCGTCTCCCTGTCATCTACGGCCGCTTGTAAAGCCACCGACGATGCGCTCTGTCAACCACACGTCTTAGCTCAGCTAGTTTATGGCCAAGCCACGAATTTATCTCCTTCGGAGCCTTACGTTGCCTCAACGGGAGACTTTCGTCCCCGTTACAGGTACAGGTCAGTGTTCTCTATTGAACGATTCGTAAGCCTCATTGGGATCATCTGAGTCGATAGCTGAGGATCAGTCCACCCTGGAGACACCGTCTTTAAACCGACGTATGTTTTCATCATTGAGCCTTCGGTAGCCAAAATAAGTCTCAAGGTTTTGCCGCAAACTCTGGCAGCGGTACCGTGCTGCCAGCCAACATAGTTCTGACTGGGCAATAGTCGGAAAATAGCGCGTCAACAACAAAGGGAGTGATCTGTGGATATCGTTCACAGTTTGCAATTGCTACATGAATAACGCACGAGGCCAAAACGACCGGCAATGGACCTTTGGTTCGGACGCGTTATCATATTGACTGCATTCTCAAAACCCCTACGAGCATGAGCCTAACAGCATTCAACAGAGCAAGGGCTCCCACCTAGCAGGTCAATGTTGGTGTCCCCCATAAGAACACAAGGTGCGAATCCCCAGTCGCTGGCAGAATATCGTCAAATATCTCTATGAGAGTGTTGGGCGATTGTGTGTCATTAGAGTGTACTCCAGCAACATAGTCGTCAAAGCCAGGGCGGCGGAGACTAACCTTATGGCCTGCAGATTGCCGTCATCGCTTGACTTCATAGCAGCCTCCATGAGGTGGAGCGCACAATGCGCATAAATTAATTAAATAAAAAATGCGAGATCTCCCCCTCCACCCACAGGTCTGCAGGCCGGTATGGAATTCTAGCCCTGTAAACCGTAAAGGAGTTCGTCAGCCTCCTCAAACCAAGTTTTCCCACTACAACAACATCCCAGTCAGTATATGAGCCGTCCATAAGGGCCATGAGCTCGTCGAACCTCGACCCAGAACGGAATTCCCTTGCGTTCACATATAGGCCTGCAAAGCTGGTATAACCATTAGATACATCGTTAAGCGGCACCAGCCTACAAAGAAGGGATACCTCCAACACCCGAACGTCTAAACGCCTTTACGTATTGCTATATATATATATATATATATATATATATATATATATATATATATATATATATATATATATATATATATATATATATATATATATATATATATATATATATATATATGTGTATATATATAACAAACTCGGAAAATGCCTCGTTTCAAAACCAGCACTTAAAGGTTAATTAACTAGAAAGAAGTGAAATGCAAGCATAGCAATCACTTAAAATATGTGTTTCGAACTACGAACTTCTTTGCGTAAAACAAAATAAGTTTTGTTTGTCTTCTGCGGCTTTTTTGTACCCGTATAACCAATATTGTAGCTTCGACTTTCGAAGCTTTAGAAAATGTGCCGTCGATAAGCGTCTCCTGAGAATTGAATTGAAACTGATGGTTAGACATTTGATTTATGTGAATTCATATACATACGGACAATTTCAGATGCGTTAGTTAGTTAGCCCCGTTTGCGTTCAGCTGTTTCAAATGAGGCTAATGCTATGCATGTACAGTCATTGCTTAGGATAAAATGTATATACATGCATAGCCATTTGCTAGGAACTACGCCTAGTATATGTATACACATGCATAGCCATTGGCTAGCAAACTACACCTAGTATATACTTAGAGTATTTATTTAAATATAATTAAATTCACGTGCGCACTTGCAGTTGCTTTTATGATTAGAGTTTACGGGCTGTTGTAATTCCAACATAACGTCTTTTTTTGCAATTTACGATCTCAAGAATCTAAAAAAAAAGAAATTGACCCTCGTATAAAATCTACTGACTAGAAGAGCGGCGGGCTGTTTTAGTCGCAGTGTAATATTTACATCGAAATTTGCCAACGAGTTTTCTTGATCAGTGGTGCTTGGAGGCATATATAAATAAAAAGCAAGTTTCTTTTTTTACTCTTTACCTTTTTCCTGTTTCGCTGGTCGCTGAAAAGTGGGACCGTAAATGAGTGATTTCGTTTTTTAATTGTCTTCTTATTTCATTCTTTGGCACTCTTTACGTTATTTCTGAAAATATGCAGAATCCATTTTGAATTTTGCCACTCCTGTGATTTCTATCCTGCATAAAGCAGCTCAGTTGCTAAGATTACAGAGGCGTTCTCAACATATCAACGCCAGACACCATTTCGACAAAACCCGATTTCGTTCACTCCACGCATTGCAACGTCTCGAGGGGAGTCATATCGTGCAGTACAAGATATCTCGACTTACTGCTATTTTCAGATTCGGTTCAACTAGATGTTTGCGAAGACAGGGCTTTGTGACGCTGCGTTCGCCGGTGTCTCTTCAACATGTTCACAGTTACAGGAAAGATATATATATATATATATATATATATATATATGTCACAGCGTGCACGTATACATAAATATATATCTCAGGTATTTACGAGTATATACATATGTTAATACATAGGTATATACTCGCACATAAAGGTTCGAATTCCCTCAAGCGATGCAAACAAGATACTGAGAGAGATTGTACGCGTTTCTATCAGTGTGTCAGTGAGGGTTTTTTTGACTTGCCGTCTGACCATCATTCGTGTCGCCGCGAAAAAGAAGGGAATGCGGAAGGATGTGAAAGACCTCAGCAGCAACGGCGGTATCTCGCGTAACTTGCGGCGGTGGTGCCGTATAGGGACGTGTGCTGCGGGCGAACACGTAACGGGACTTCAGCTACAATGAAGTCTTGCCACGTCCTCAGCGGGGGCTCGACACCACATTGCTGCCCGGTCGTCTGCTGCATCCAAAATGAACTCTCTCCTCCCATCTTCTTTCCGCGCTGCCTACCGTTTTGCGCCGGTAAACGGAAGGGGCACCCCAACTTCCAAGAGCGCAGATAGTTTCGGGCCCTATATATGTATATATATATATATATGAACAACCTCCAAAATACATGTGAAGTCGGTCTCGTATTTGAATAAGTATTACTATTCCTATCATCTCTCACGACGGTGAAGTGGAAAGCAAGCATGTACGGAAGGCCTTTAATTTTCTTACGAGTAAGATTCTAGATACCTTTTTGACAAGATCTGCACGTAGTCGGTACGTCTCAGGAAATACAATTTGTATTATGCCCTACGCGGAAAGATATTGCAGTTGAGTAGAAACTAAACAATTCAGTTTTTTTTCTCGAAGTCGTATACGAGCTCGTACGTATTAAGAAGAATTATACCTTCTGGAACTTATTAACCCACCAAGGTTTTGATTTGCATTTACAAGTATTTGAAACGCCGGCTATCACAAGCACCGCATTATAGCAGCGTGGTATGCGGCTATAGTGCTAGGTGGCTTCCGTGGAGACAAAATACGTTGCAGTCCTGACTAACGAGTGTACATAGGCCTTGGAGGAGGCGTCGTTTGGTTTGGCTGGGTAGACCTGATTTCGGTGTAAGCCAATAAAATGCGCAACATGTCAGAATAATGCCATTTGCGCGTGTGTCCTCTATGTGTTAACCGAACTGTTTGTTAGCAAGCATTTATAGATAGGTTAATTAATTGGCTAAGTGCATTTCTGTTTTCAGTATGTGCCGAAGTAAAAAGATGTCGATCGAAAAGTGCGTATACTACTAGTCTAGATAGATGGCTGCGCCGGATAGCTCGCCGGATAGCTGAGTATAGGCTAGCACACATAACTGTAGGTTAGCAGGGCTTTACGTAGAGCTAGGCTCGACGTAGAAATGTCAACGTCGTTTCCATTTGGAGTGGACGGACGAGAGAGAAGTGTCTGCACGCAACTGACTGTATAATGCTATAATTCCTGTGACGGGCGGCGTACGTAAGCTGTTGGCCCGGCTGCGCGTGTCATGATAGACGGCTTTACGAGTTTGAGCCGGTTCAACTTCAATAGAGAGAGGGGTATGCTGCTCTACAAGCATCGCCGGGTCAAGGTTCCGCAATGAAAACGACTGGTATACGCCGACGAGCAGCTACGACGTTCCAGCAACTCTACGGCTGCTGGTGCTGCTACCGTTTGAAGTTGAAGAGGGAAACATTTTTAACGGCCAGAAGCACAGAACGAACACTCCTACGATGATTTGCAGCAGTTGTATATCGTTTCGCTTACTGCCTAAGCAGTTAGTTGCTGTTTTTTTAGTAATTGTGTCATTAGCGCCAAAATGTATCTGCTTCTGTATACCTGCTTTTTATAGTGTTTTTAATCTGTCAGCTGATCTGACTGCTGGATTCAACTTATTACATCCATCGATCACGCTGTACGTAGCGTCTGCCCCGCTGGGTGCGATTGGATGCCTGCTGCAAACGGTGCAGGTCTTAAACAGCATTTTTTTAAAGCCTTTTTTCTTGTTTGTCTGTGTTTTTTTTTGAGTCAACGCATTGATGCACGAAGATTGCACTTAAATGATAAGGTCACTTAGACTTAAAACCCGTAACTCTAAATGAAAGGCAGGGTAACACGTCTGAAAAATATTTCATAGATTTTTCCATACATTTGTGCACATTTATACATATAGGTCTTTATGAGGTAATTCGATTTGGCCTCGTTCGACCTTGTCTGAGTGCGTCGAGATCTAAAGGCCTCATCGATAATCAATCCTTGTCCACTTGATCAAGGTGCTAAAACCGCGGCCGCGCTCCTTCGTTGTATGTTAAGGGACACAAACTGGTGGAACAGATGGTCGCTCGTCGACGGTGGCGAGCTTAATAGACAAGATAATGAGATTTAGTGGGGAGATAATCCCTGCAGCTATTCGGTTATATATATATATATATATATATATATATATATGCCCCTAAATGTATACTTGCTAGAGAAAAAGTGTGGAGTTTTCTTTTGTGACTGAAAAATGTTTATTTACTAGAAAATCCTCATTCATTTTAAATTGTTATGACATTGCTTGGAGCTATGATAATACGCTTTATTTGAGTGCTTACGTATACTCGCTGAATAAGATTAGATCAGGTAACTAATTCAGCAGCGCTGGGTTTGCACAAAAATAACTTACCTCACTTAAATTCGCTATCTCATTGAGGTGTGCGTCTATACCGCAAAATAAAATGAGGTACATCTAAAGAACGTATACATGACATAACCATTTATATACGTTTCTAAATTCCTAGAGTCGTTTTGTAAACCAAACGTTTAAATTATTATTGCAAACAGCAACTCGTATAATCATATAAAACGAAACAGACAGAAATAATTTGTTGTTATATATATATATATATATATATATATATATATATATATAACAACAAATTTTTTTAAAATTATAATTATATATATATATATATATATATATATAATTATAATTTAAAAAAAATTATATATATATATACAATTATTTAGGAGATTTTCTAAGATGTATACCTCATTACAGTACTCGCGCCAGTCTCAGTAAACGAATCAAATAAGCCACGCAAGTGGCGTCGGTGCACAACAAGCTACTAAAGCCAGTTTTAACAAAAATAACTCGATTAGGGCGCAAATACCTCAACTTCATCACTATGTACGCCCGACTCAGGTCACGAATAGGCCACTTATACTATGAGTGGACATCGGAGATGAGGATTGAATGTTTGTGGACTCCTTTAACTAAGGACAAGCTTAGTTAATGTTTCTAATTGCTAATTAGAACGTCGGTGCTTGTCGGCGATTTTAATGCCCTAATCGATCGACCAGACGACCCAGACAAGCAGCTTTGGCGTTTGAAGACACGTTATAGGACTTTTAGTTCTAGATTGCTAACGACTGCAGCGCTCCCACACTTGAAGAGAGCCCCATGAGATTCTAAGTAATCAAAATGTATTTGCATCCAATTTGAACAAATGAGACGTGGAATTTCAATGCTCCGACCATTCTCTTTGAAAGGGCGCGTGCCTACGTACCTGTTGCTCTTGCATGTCTCCAACGAAGAATCCACGTTGGTAGTGCAAAGCGGATTATTCGTAACGCAGTGTCACAGTATGTCGCTGACCTGGATGGCCTGGATCGGGTGCTCCTCTTCTATCAACCTGCGGGATAAATAAGAACATCAACACTCCCTACAAGCGGATTCGCACATATTTTAATAGCTGTACAATGCCTCTAAAGTATACAGGAGCTTAATTCTGGCTGGAAATTCACTCTATTCAACTGTCAAAGCCCATCTAAGGCATGTTAAATTACCTCGTCCATTGTGGCCTAACGGCACTTGTACGGTCATGATTAAGGTTAAAACAGAGTACCGAAACGCGAGAGGCAAGCTGAAAGCGACTGTACTTTTAGGATCCGCCGCATCGCACCAATTACTTAGTAGTAAACGTCTAAGCCAACCCGCCGCTCATAAACGTCAGAGTTTCAACGCTGTTCTCACATTGTTCTGCACATAAGCCTTCATAAATAAATGTGAACTGGATTCTGGGTAGCTTATTCGTGTGCACAAGCCACGAAGAAGCTATCAAAAACAGAGCTAGGCCAATATGTGATGAAACTTAAACATCGTCTATACATGCAGCTAAATGTTGTCTTGCCAGCTAACTTGTTTCGGTGCAATTTCGCTATATACGACTATCATTCCGCATGCAGCTGTATTCGTGAGGGAAATGTGCCAACAACATGACCGAGTTCGCTGAAATTCGAATTTAGATAACAGATCGAGAATAGATAACGCCTCTATTTAGCAGATAGACGGCGGACGGAGGTTGGAAGAGAGTGACGGTACAGGCATGGAAGACACTCTGGCTATTATATTTTGTGAAACTTTTTCTTCTGTCTCAGGTAAAGCGGCATCGTGGTCCCTGCTACACATTTCGTTGCTGCTCTGGGGTTTGGCGTGGCCATTGGCGTTTCGGCTGGGCCACGTGGCCGAGGTAGCCGCCGTGAAGATCGAACGGCTGTCAGTGCCGAGCTCGGTTGAGAATGGCACTGTTGATTCGGTCGTACTCGACTGCGTCTACTCGTACAGCCACGAAGACCGGCAGCTCGTTGTCAAGTGGTTCTTCAACCAGGACCCGAAGCCCATCTATCAGTGGATTCCCGACCTCAATATGAGGTCGTACTCGTCGAAGTCGCGTTTCGACGGCCATATCAACCGGAGCTACGCGGCCAGCCAGGACCTGTACACGCGGTATCGGGCGCTAAATATTCTGCGGCCGACGACCGAGATGAGCGGGACCTATTCGTGTTCCGTCACGTCACTCCAGGGCCAGGACACGCGTGCAGCCGACATGATTGTCTACGGTTCGTCTTGTCTCGCATTCGCTTACAGGGCTGGCGTCCCAGCTTCGCGCGTATGATGGCTATCTGTATTACTGTTACAGCCTGAAGCATACCATGGTCTCAGGCACGCATGAGTTAGTACGCATGAGTTAGCACGCCAGTGACATGCTTGTTGTGTCAATGTTTATATGTTTTCTAGCAAATAGGCAGGCCAATTGTCTTCAACGAGAAACAAGTTTGGGTTTTGAATTCAGCGCTGTATGTATTTGCCGTGTGTGAATGTGTGTGCTGATCGTTCGCGTTGCAGACGCATACAAAACTCGGGTACTTTAGCTAAATGTTAATTTTAACTAGCGCCGGCTTTAGCTCATTGTTACGGAATCAATTGCAACATTTATTTTCTTCGTTCAATTTTTGTCGCCCTGTCCAGTTTTAAGCCTGACGAAACTTCTAACGGTGTTAGTTAAATCTAGTGATTACAATTATTTAGCGAACGAGAAACTCCTTCGATAAAGCACCTTTTACATATTATACTTGATGTGTGGATCAACTAAGCATGTTTATTTCAACGGCTTTTATGTACATATTGTACCAGTGCCAGATACACAAAAGCACTATACGTTGAACTACTTTACTTTGTATTTCAGCAAAACCCAAGAAGTTCGACCTAAGCTTCCTCAGACCGGAGCACTCAGAAGAGACGCAGTTTCGCTGCCAGGTTGAAGGAATCTTTCCTGAGCCGCAAGTGCTCATGTATAGAGTTGAGCAGATGCACATCAATGGTGAGATGGCCTATATATAAATATATAGGCGCTAATAGAGTATGATTTATTTATATGAAAATATCCATATCGTGGCTCGTGGTGCAATTTATGCTTATTTCGTCGTTTCTGGCAAGCTTCTCTTGTCACCGAAATTTGGAGGCAGTTGCATTTCACGTATCGCTGCAAAGTTAAAGGGATTGTTGCAGATAAACTCTGCGGAGCGAATACAGGATTAGATCGTCAGTACACATGCCAGTTTCTACAAGAAAGTGCCGCTCTGGATTTTCTTAGAAAGTTCACATCTCACTAACAGAGAGAAAAGCAGCAAGTTACAACAAACATTTAAACGAATTTAAACTTAAATAAAAAGGCTCGACCGCTTGAAAACTGAAGTGAAGAAGCCACATAGCAAACCTGGCGATACTTATGCACGTATTTTAGTATAAGACGTATTGAAGTAATTTTGGTATAATGGGTATAAAATGTCTGATAGGTGCTGCACCACCTAAGTAAAACTATAGGTCTTCGATTTAGGCGAGTGCACGAAGGAACGACTCTCTACAGTTTCTAAGTTATCTGGGGAATAGAATATTAAGATAATAATCATAATATTAACAGTACCAGAGAGTTTTTGGTTGCGATGACAGTAACTCTATTTTAAGCAAAGTACCAAACTTTATTTAAGAACTAAGCTTAGTTTGGTGTTAACGCGCAGAACGTTTACTTAAATCCCAACTATAACGTTGAGGTTAATTGTCGCGTAATACAATACTGTAGTTTCTCTGGTATTTAATTTTGTTGTTCTATAAGGTTGGAGACTAAGAGGGCCAACATGTTTGAAGTCCCCATTGTCCCCAGCTAAAGTGGTGATGCTTAGAAAAGCCAGTATGTGTAAGTATCGTTTAGAGAGTGGATGAACTTTGTCCGTACTGGGATAACGTTTACCTGCCTTTGGGTGGCCGAAGCAGATAGATATACCTGGGAAAGCCAACATAAATTGTTGGACAGACGCCTCTGTGTGCGCCGCGCGCGACTGAGTCTGGGCCCGGAGAAGAAAACAAATACCTCGGAGAGCTTCATCCGACAGTTTTCCTGACTTCCTTGTCCTTGCTCGAAGGCGCCCTTCAGGTGGCCATGTCCTCCCCACGCCAATCTTTCGGACGAAGCAAAATCTTCTTCCGACAGCTGAGCTGCAGGCCTGTTCCGGTAGGCAGTCTAGTCCGCCTAAAAAGTATTCCCTTTCTCTATATGGTAGAGCCCACGGCCAGACTATGTTTGGCGTTGGACAAATTCTGAGTGCATTAGGCGGACCAGATACGGCTTTGCTAGATGCAGCCAGACCTACTCTACGCAGGCAAAGGAACCTTTTTTTCTCTCCAATCCTCGAGTTCTCTTAACCTGGGTTGGAGAAACCTTAGGAAAATAAGCCACAGTTTAAGATAGTCTGGAGCGCATGTATTCCTCTCTATGAACTGCAAACTGCACAGACGTGGACGCCAAGAACGCATGAATTATCTAAATAGATCCTATAAATTATTAAAACCGCCTGCAGGAGAACAATGTATCAGTCAAAACGCCAGCCTGTTATGATACGAGCGGTATGTAGTTCTCTAAAGGCTATTTGTAATACTTTGAATCTGAAGTCTATACATTCGAAGAAGTGTAAATACACATTAGCCTATCTGCCTGATGCCGAAGGCTTGAACACCGTCAATGTTTATCTGCCACAAAACTATGTAAGGACTTGTGCCTACTGACGGATATCAGTTGATAGCGCTAAGAAATACTCTTGTATGCCTTTACCTGAGAACTGTGAACTTATGGCTGGCCTAAACACGGCCTGACAAATGTTGATGGATACATCTTAGTTTTATCTAAGTAAAAGCGCGTTTGTTTGTGAGTGATGGAGAACCACCCATATCGAATATAAAACTCTAAGGACTACAACGGCAAAAAGTAACGTTTTTTTCTAGCCAGCAAGAATATAAATAATAGTTATAATATTATATAATACACGCTCGCAGGGACCCAAATGTCACGGTCCGACCGTGAATGATTGATTACATTGAATATATATATATATAGTTATAATATTTGTTGCAATACCTATGACTATTAAGCAACAAACAAGCGTTCTTTTTTGTGAGCTGTAGTATGGTTTGGTCATTTTGATAGCAAATTCAAGGGTTATCAGACAGGACATTTTAGATTATTGTATACACAGAGTTCATCCGATTGCATAGCCTTACAAATTTTCCAAAGCATATATATAGATATATTCATAGACGTCGTAAACCGTAGAATATCGCCGGAGCAGATGCATCGACTATTCGTTTTCTGGACGTTTCACTTTCGGCGTCGGTCAGCAGCTGGACGTTTTAATAGCCGCTCGGCTTCATTATAACGCTGTCTCGTGACCTCGAAACAGGTGGCGAGTATCTAAACGTGGACAATATCACGAGCCAGCTAAACTACTCCGTTCAGCCGGTTGCCGAAACGGTGATCGCGAGCGACGGCAGCGTGGACGGCGGCGGTGGAAGACCTGGCGGGGGTCGTCTACGCGAACCTGTGGGCGGCCAGAGCCAACAGGATCGGGCGGCCCGCGATGGCTACTCGACCGTGTTAACGACGTCGCTGTCGAACCGCCACTTTCGTCGGAGCCACTCGAGTGCAAGACACCTGTTCTTCTGCGTCTACTCGATTCCGCTCACAGACATCAAACAGACACGAATGCTGGAGTTCCACCCAGGTAGGAAAGACTCGAAACTCGAAAGGTACCCCCTCCACGTCCCAGGTCACCACACAACGTCTGCTTAGCATACTCTAAGTACCCGTACACGTTGTGGCTTTCTCCCTCCCCCTCTCTGTTTGTGTATTTCCTTCGTTTTTTTTCCATTCGCTTCCATTCGCTTTGGGTTTACTCGTTGCCTGCCTCTAATCTGATAACGTTGATATTGTGCCCCGGAACAGTCTATATTGACGAGGCCAAGCCTCTTAACGCGATTACGTTGAGGTTAGTCGCTTGGTCGGCTGACCGAACATTCTTAGGTGATAATGATTATGGCTTCTGGATTTATAATCTTACACAAAGAAGAAATAGCAAGCGTTTGCAGGGTCGGGACCGTTTGGTTGTTACACACACAGGATTACAAACGCAATATGTTTGCTGAAATTAAAATTAAATCTGCATGTAAAGCAGTTCGTCAAGGCAAAATTGAAGCAGACTTTAACTTTGCAGTGCAACTATTAGCTGCAATACAGCTTGAGTGCTGCTGCTGCTGTAGTTTTTCACGTTAGTACTGCGCACAAAAAGAATTGTAGTTGTAGTTGTATGCGTTGTGTACTTTGTGCAAGTGTATAGGATCTAAGTCGGAGTTAGTTACCCACAGAGCCAGTTGCTATATGTCTGACTGCAGATCTGCAACGAGTCCAACGACACAACAGTAGCTCGACAACGATAAAACGCTCAATGAATCAGGCCTTAAGAAGGCAACTGGTCGTAAAGGTAGTCTGACGTTCGTAAGCCTCGCGTATATTCTGCTGTTTACTATAGAACACGTGAATTGTCGAGACACCAAAGCTGCGGGTTATTTTTCACAAGCTCACTATGCAATGCCGACTTCTGTGAGACGTTCTGTTTAAGAACCTTCTGCGTTCCATATTAAATGACTCTAAGTTTCATGCCTACGACGTTATAGCTTATGGAAAAGAAGTCGCTTTCATCAACAAGCATTCCTTCAAGTATATATAAACGCAAATGCATGAGTATCTTACCATCACTGCTGGAGCTGTTGACCAAGGTGTCCTTGCTGTTTTCTTAGTGTTTATCACCTATTCGGAGTAGTGACAACTAACGCTCTTCAACCTAGATTGCTTATAAAAGTCGTACGTTGAATGTTTTTGCATCAACACCTGCCGATACCGACCTGAATCAAAGATCCACTTTTAAGTCTAGTTTAGGGTATGACGACTTCTCTAAATGATTACAATTGCTCGTTTAACAACAGGGAAAAAGAAAAGGTGTATTTTTTGCAGCACGTGTAAATGCAGCAATAACTGCTCACATAACAGGTCTAATGAAATTTATCTGCCCAAACTTCTGTTTCAGAGAGATACATCTCGGGTGCGTGCAACAGCCAAATACGCATATCATACGTCGCTTTGATCGTGAGCCTTATGCTTGTTCGTCTTTATCGTTCCTCGGCCGGACCTCGCTGTCCGCTGTAAACTCAATCGGCGGCAGTAAAGCAGCTGTAAATAGAGAATGGAAGGTGACGACCCCTGCATCTCTCGTCACGTTGTGTAAGTGAATCTTTGCTTGAGTGCCTATAGGCTGCTTTCTACTATAGGCTGCCATCGAGAGTGCATCGGTTGCGAAGGACTCCGTCTAAGTTTCGTGATTCTGGAATACTTATGTCTTGCTTTGTGTCGTTTTGAGTAGGGAACGAATCTTTTGTCGTGTCTAATTCAGCACAATTTTCATTTTTTGTATAGGTATATACCGAGAAAGCGATATAAAAATTAATCGTGCGACTGTTTCTACAAGTGAGCCATTCTACAAAAATAGGCAAATTTTACTGTGCAGACGGGTGCACAGACTCTACCATCTCGCCATCTGGAACCGAGAGCTAGCATCATTTGCGTCTAGTTTAATAACATTGATGAAGCGAACGCTTAGTGCAATTATAGAGTCTCCGCGACATTGCGAGGATGGCTAAGTGCAATGATCTGGATGCATACCGTGCCAGGATAAACGGAGCTGATAAAGGTTTTACCGGTAAAGACGCTTTGTCTGCTCTTAAGGCGGCTAGTATCGGCGGGAAAAGAGAATATTATTAAAAGGGCAGAATCTACCGCCACATCTCTCTCGATCTCTACCGACAAGGCCATGCTCCGATTTAATAGGGCTCCGCCAACCGACTGACTCGTTTCTCGGTTTTAGGTCACTATGTGTATGAGGAGTCCAGTTTCTTCGTACACGCGTTTGAGGCTAGGCCATATTGCGAAGTATTGTTGTAATGAGGTTATGTCTAAAGGGTGTGGTAAAGCTGGTCGCCTGGCCCCAAACCGGCAAGCACAATGCAAAATGCGTAAGCTGCAGGAATCCCACGCGTCACGTTTGCTGTCCTGACCGATCTGACTACGCGAAATAGAGCACCGTAAAGCCCTGATAAAACGGAAGAAACGGAAGAAAGCCCTCGACATTACAAGCGGTGACGGTGTCGCTTGTTGCAGCAGGTCGGATCAGAGCATCCTGAGGCAATACAACTCAAAGTAATTGAGTCTTTGCGGTCGGACGCTGCTAGAT
Organism: Dermanyssus gallinae; assembly: GCA_003439945.1. Classification (NCBI taxonomy): domain Eukaryota; kingdom Metazoa; phylum Arthropoda; class Arachnida; order Mesostigmata; family Dermanyssidae; genus Dermanyssus; species Dermanyssus gallinae. The sequence goes on from QVRM01004845.1 coordinate 45,850, forward strand.
CCGACTCCTCAAGCGCTCCAAATTTCTCGCCTGGATCAATCAATTATTGCCACCTACCTACGCTGCTGTGGGAAGATCACGGGTCGTGAAGACCTCGTATGGCTTTGGCGTTCGTGTAACTTTACCGCGATCAACATCCCTCTCTAAAAAAGCAGATTCGCAAAGTGGGGCAGCTAGCTACGGGTACTCTTCGCAAGCCTCGCCCAGCGAGGTTATCGCGCGCCTCTACCATCTAATATTTGAAACACTTAACGAATGTTTTGAGTATAGCTTCTTTAAAATCGGCAATCCGTCTATAAAAACTGACTGAGATTCTCACCCTATTGCTGTCAAAGCTCTTGATGTTAACTTGGGATCTCTTGTTACTGGGTTTTCGTTGTGTCGAGGTGCACCTACAATCAGCTGTTTCCGTTAATGCATTGTGTAAATTCTAATAATTAAAACTGCACGCTAAAAGGTGAAGGTGTGCCAACGTTCGGATGGCGTTAACTATGGACCCAGTAGATTAGCTGTTATCAATTTAAACGTGGGCACAGGAGGGTTAAAAAATCCGGTGAACTGGAGTTATTAAAGAATTTTCAGAGGAAGCGGGAGCCCTATTTGATTGGGCAGCGATTAGTAAAACAAGGTTAAAGCATTGTGATCAGGCGTCTCACTCTATAAGTGGTTTCGAATTAGTTGCGTCAGGTATAGCCCAAGAAAGATTAAGCGGCGGTGTTAGCATCTATGTGCAGTACTTTATCTTCGCACTCTGTTTGTAGTACTGATGGTCATGTCCAGGTAGAACGTTTGTTGTAGGGTTTTATTCTAATTATGTGCCTTGTGAGGACACCCTGCTAAATGCTCTAGACGATATTTTGCCGAGATGTACTTCTACCTCTATCATTGTTATGGGCGATGCAAATGTCAACCTCTTTTCGGTCCTTCGGTCCAACTTAGCGACTATACATCATCCTTTTCCGCTCGAGACCTCTTCTTTATGATGGATCGCATAACCATACCATAGAGAACATTGCTGTCTCTTATTGCTTAAAGTTTATCCCCATTTAGCCTGTGGTTCTCGGAACTCTGCTCCTCTCTGAACATTACTCGGTTCTCTTATCTCTTGTCGACAACTTCGCGCCCGCTAAATTATTAGCTGAATTGCCCCCAAACTCACGTGGGGGTGATAATAAGGCTAACAGTGATGTCTTCCAATGTCGCTTAGGAGACGTCCCGTGGTTAGCGGTTTATGATGCAGTCGAAGAAAATTCGGCATTCGACGCTTTTAGCAATATTCTGCTTCTTATATACGAAAAGTCCTTTGACCTTGTGGACCTTCCTGCCTCCGATAGTTTGCGCAAGGATCAGTTTTCTCTACAGGCTTACGGCAGCTGCGTCGCAGGGTTAACAAGACACCGTAAGATAAATTCACAGACACCGTAAGACAAATTCACAGCACTTTATCGTAATCGTTTTTAGTTCCTACGTGGCGACTCCTCTCAACATTGGAAATCTATCAACTGACTCTGTAGTTGGCGACATAATTTAGTAGACTTGCCTTCCGCGTTATTAACTGGCAACGCTAAACTTTTGGATGGCCTGGATAAAATTGCAGACGAGCTAAACCGTCACTTTGTCGTATTAGGCAATGCTACGGTCGCTCACCTCGAAAAGAGCAGGGAAATAGGAATCTTAGTTGATAAGGTATGGGAAAAATATATTGTATTTTCACTCTCTGCTGTCACTGGTTTCCAGTTTCGTAATATTCTGCTCCGGCGTAAGGCAAACTGAAGTCGAGGTGCCCTGGGGTGCCTGCAAAATTGTTAAAGCTAACAGTTTGACCAAGCAAGACTTCTGACTTCCAATATAAATCGTTCATTTGAGCCTGCGAGGTTCCAGTCTCGAGTGAAGCCTACAGAGGTGCTTTCTTTATTTAAGAAATAAAGCGAACGAAACCGTGTTGCCAGTTATAGGCCGATCTGAGTCGTTGATTACATCTAAAAGGTCAGCAAAAATTTAATGTCGGTCAGGCTAAATCGGTACTTTGAGTAGATCAATGTCCTTCCGTCTTGGCTCTGTCGTAACTTTTGCCAATGATACGACCCTACTATTTGAAGTGAATCCTCAGGATTTTGATACGGATTTGCACAGTTTTTCCTAAATCTTGGAAACACATTTAGCATTTTTAACAGTTTCGAACTAGCTGTCAATGCCAATAAAACAAATTTCATAGGTTTTCCTTCATCACAGAGGCAACTTGCTTTACCTAACAACCTCTTAACACCCCAGAAACCGCACAAAACATGAGATGGCATCCCCATACAGGTTATATAGCACCCAAGTGATATGCTGTAGTATTAGCGTTGTTTCAAACAAAATTGATTGAGGTCCCCTCGGAGGGCTTGCTTATGGTGTAAAAAGCCGTATTCCTACCAGTGCCATGTTATGGCAAACTTCCTTGGGGTGGTGGCTATGACGGAATTTTCTCGGGAAAGTCAGAGCAATATAGAATGATCCACCTAGAGCAATTTTTTTTCCTGAAAGCGAATACATGCGGTCCGTGACTTCTTTAGTCAATTTAACTAACATTCTATATCCTTTTCCGCCCAAAACTATACACGCTTGGAAATCTGTCTTAGCATATTAAATTTCACAAAGAATTGTACCTGCGGAGATCGTGTTTCCACTAGCTTCTAACCCTCAGTTGGCCAACATCAGCAATACGTGTAACAGCTTTTGCAGTGCTCTCTGCATCTTTGAAGTGCAGTCAACACACACATGCATGTCGCCTTCCTAAAATCTCGACCTGCAGTACCAAAAACATCAGATGCTTCGCAATGAAGCGCTAATTTGATCGCGAAGCAAAAGAATAGCTTTTAACGTCACAGTCTGAATCAGGCTTCTCATCTAGATATATAGAGAATTGGGTATACGTGTAGATTTTAGAGTGCGTTGCCTCATTTATTTTTCGGCAACAAACGCATTGAATGCTGTATCGAAGTCTTCATGATAATATTCACTGGTATCATCTTTTGTAAAAAGTGTTTTTACGAAGCATATTCTTTGGATTTTGCCAAGTGTGATTGTCTGTCTCGTTGCTGAATTTATTTTTTTCAACCATTTTCATATACCGGGAACGTAAGCGTTATAAAATGAGTTCTTGTTATAAAAATAAATGTATATATACAACAACAAAGCCACAATTTATTTTATACCCAAACGTTCTGTATTACAGGAGATCCAGCCAAAGCAAGTAAAGGATACAAGATAAGGCATACGGAGCAGGCAGTGGTGATGTTTTACGAACGGTTACGACTTGTCGGTGGTGGAGGATATCTTTGTAATAACTTCACATACACAAACACATATACAATCCCGTTAATACAATGGCTTAGTATTTAGATGCGAACTTGTTTTTGCCAAAAGTGTTTTCGAGTTCAGCAAAGGCTCTGTTCTCGCCACTCGCTGCTATTTTGTCACATCCCAGTGTATTCGTTACGCTGTGTCTAGTTCATGCTTATATATATATATATATATATATATATATATATATATATATATATATGGATGGATAGTGCATCCACCTGTTGGCGGCTCCCGCAATGCAAATGGAAAGACACACAGAAGAGCTGTGTAAATTGGATCGGCGCTGTGGGCTGAAAGCTTCCATTCTTTTCGCTAAAACTGTACATACGTATATATGCATTTGTGGGTATGTATATGTGCGCGCTAGTACTTACGTTTATAAATACAGACAGGCTCTTTATTCTCTACCATGTTGCTCGTAGCCACTTGGACTATTGCCAATCCTATTACTGCTACAAACGCGTGCAACATTTGCACACGTAGGTGAGCGATTTACACTTTGTGTACACGAGTCTACACTTTGTAGCAGGCATTTTGTTTTTAGGTATTTTATTTTATTTTTTAATTTACCAGGTACTTTGTACAGGTGGCAAGCGAGTGGACTCGCCAAGTACTGTGTACTTCGTAGCTGTACTTGGCTAGCCCCTCCAGTAGCAGTGTGGCGAAACAATGCGCCTTGGAACGAAAAACCGGCCGAGGTTGAACGCCGATGCCCGAGGAATGCTGATGATGTCAATGCATCATTAGAGGAAGTTTACTTATTTAAACGTACTTTACCACATAATCCGGCAGTTGTTATCTGAATATTGGTCCTCACTTGGTCACTACAACGACACAAATCGGCAATAACTAAGCGCAAAACGGAGCGTTAAGTGACCCTAGCTGGTGGCGGGGCGGCATTCGAGGACCTCGATTTCACAGAAGATGCGTTTGCATACCTCACGGATGTCAAATTATTATTTTGAGTTTCTGGAGTTTTGTGCACGTTTGGCAACGCTAATACCTAAATAGTGTCGACTCCCCCTTAGATATATACATATATATATAGATATATATACCTTTATTTGTTTGATTCCCTGTGAATATCTCTCTGTATTTACATGGAACGGTGAGATGTATATAGAGAGAGGTATAGCTCAATCATGCTTCCGCTGTCCCTCCCGACACTCTTCGTTCCTGGAAGACGATGAGACGACGCCGACGACAACAAGAAAGGCGGCGACAAATCTAGAACACAGAAAGCGAGAGGTAGAGAAAAAGAAAAGGAACAGAGAGAGAGAGAGAGAGAGAGAGGAAGATAGAGAGATAGGGGGCGTGCTTCAACGTGGCCTCCTCTGCACGTCGTAGAGGAACCTCCGACGAGGAACGACGTGGAAAGAAGAGCACTTCTTCTGATTAGTAGTCGTCTGCTGTCATCATCGTCGTCGTCGTCGTCGCTGCCTCTATTCGCCAATACATCGGACGGAAGAGGGAGGAGGCGCCCTTCCGCGTCTTCAGCCGGCGGCCGGCCGGCCGGCGTGAACGAGGTCTCATTGAAGGCAAGAAAGACGAGGAGGGCGAGGAGCTGCTTTGGCTGAATGAGCCCATCAAGTCAGCAACTTCACGCGGGGCCAAGCAGTTAGCGAGCAGCTCAGTCGGTCGATGGGCCGGGCGAACGGCGGGGCGGTTGGACGACCGGGGCCTGTTAGGGGCCGCTGTCTGGATAGAGAGCCGCCTAGATCTGAGCTGGGCTTGTCTGTCTGCCTGTCCGCCCGCCTGCCCGCCCGCGTACAGCCCTTTGTTAGCTTGCTTGGGGACGCTCAGGGGAAGTGGCGGGTATCCTGAAGATCTCCCTCTCTCTCCCCCCCCCCCCCTCCTCTCTCTCTCGCACTTCTCGTATCCTGTGTATATAGGCAGCTGGGAATGTGTTTGTATATGTGTGTGTATGTGTGTGTGAGGGTGCGGCGCGTCGATGTTTGTGGACCGATGGTGGTGCCTCGTATCCCCTTCAATAGATAATAACAATAATAAAAGTAATAATAATAATATGGTCGTAGTACTACTACTACTACTACTACTGCAGGCGCGGCGGCGGCGTCGCACACTGTGAAGGCTCGTCTGGACGACGCTGGACTATATACACACAAAAGGACTCGACGGCACCGCGTCTTCCACCATCACCGCCACCGCCGCCACTGGCGCAGTAATCAGGCAGCCACAGTTTGCCGCAATGTCCCGATGCGGGATTTGGCGACATTTGTGGGTAGAAGGCGAGCGTACCCGTTCGGAATTCCACCCCGAATGAGGTTCCGATTAGTACGGGAGGCGGCGGCGGCCAGTGGCGAGCGGAATCTCGGCCCCGTGAAGCAGCGGAAGGTCTCGTTGTCGTAGTTGCATTGGTTCGGAGGTCTTCGCTCGCTATTCAGCACACTGTCCAAGGCAGGGGGGTGCAGTTCGATAATGCGGTGGCTGTGTCGGTGGTCGTCCCTCATCTCAGCATCTGTCGTGCTCTGGCCATTGGCGTCTATTTACTGTCTATCGAGCAGGTTTGGGGCAGGCTACGCGCTTGATCGGGCACGTTTGCCGTGTTAACGAAATTCCACTCGTCAAGACGAAGCAAATTGAGTCACTGTGTTACTGGGCTAAACGGGGAGGGGGGGTGGATGGTAATGCACCATCTATTTTTCTGAGACATCTGTGCTCCCCGTTATTTTCGATCATGGTCGATTTTTAATCCACTCCGGCATTCACCGTGTTTAAATTGGGAACCATGAAAACCAATTTAGGAGTGACCGGTCTGGATCTCGAACCCAAGGCTCTCGAATGCAAAGCAAAGGCTTTTGCCTCTAAGCTATCTTGCTCGACTAACTACAAATAATAATTACTACAGTAGTAGTAGTAGTAGTGGTAATAGTAATAATGACGAAAATATCAGTACAACACAAAATCAACGTCGACAGCGGGACAATGTGGAAAGGAGCGGGATCGACGCTACTAGCTCGTGAAATTTGCTCTGTCCTTTCACAAATATAGTAACTTCTATGTACCCGGCTACACCAACAAGCACCACACCTACCATGAAACCTTCATAGCATTTCTTTCGGGTATATTTGAATGAGCGGGAATCGGGTATATCTGACTTTATCACATACCCCACCAGCCTCCTGCTTCTCTCGCGCCAAGGTGACGACGAATATTAAAGCTATAGATACCGCGCCTACTTATGTATATGTCTATACATACCCGTATAGTGCTATCGTATGGTGAACGGATAATCTGTTGTTAGAACATAATACGAAGTAACAATAGCTTTATTTGTGTTTCTCATTAAACTAGCATTACTATGGTATGTAGTGCAAGTGGGAACATTCTAGAATTCTGATACTTCAGGGTTCATTTGAGACGTTTAAGCACCATCTGCAGAGCTTGAAGCCGATCCAATTAAGCAGCGCGCGAACAACAATTCACGACATGAACTGCCGACAGTCGCTACTAAAGCATGATGACAATGAGAGCGAGAAATACTACTGTATAAAATGTACACTACAATTTTAAAATAAAGACCTCACCCTATTAGGGATTTTGCCGACCGTGTGTCCTTATCTTTAGGTGTCATTCTACACGCCAGAAAAAATATAGGTTTTTAACAAATTGGCATATTATTATGTATGTATATATTTGCTGAGACGGGTAAAAAAAGACCAATTCTATGGTTTGAGTACAGATTAGCGAGCATATTTGTACCTATAAAGGTGCGTCATTGTTCTAGGCCACGATAAGTCTAGCGAGAAATGCATAACTTATGAATGCTGGCTTAACCATAACTCTAACTTGAGATAAGTGTTAATAATAATGCCCAACGATTATTTTTCATAGGTATTTCTATGACAATATGACCCGGGGTCTGCCCTAACCTGATCGCATGTTAGATATGTTTTATTCGTCGCAGGTTTGCTCGTATCGTCTTAAATCTACTTGTGTATTGTTTATTCTGTTTCCTCTGTCAACACTTGCTAGCAAAACGTAGTATGTCATCTGTGTGTGATCGCAATCATGTTCGCATTTGTAGCTTGATTAATCTAACGGAAGCTGCTCGTTGAGCACTTTGATTGACGTCGGCTCTTGTTAAGAGCCTGGTATCGCCAACAAGCAATGCAGGACCGAGATCGCCGAGGCCGGCCTACCAACGACGACGACGACAACGTCAATCTTCTTTGAATCGATCTTTAACGCTCTCCATGCTATCTGCAGATCTTGTTTTACCATTATTGAGCGCTCTTAGGAGACTGGAGGAGGGGAAGTGGACAAAAGCGGGATGCGGCGAGGGAAAAACGTAAATAATTCTACTGGAATGGATTGATAACAACTAAGACGCTAAACAACGTACCCGAGGAGGAGCAGGGCGGGAGGTCTTCATTTAGCGACGACTAATTTTTGGCAACCCGCATTGTCGTGCCTGCTGCTGTTGCTATTTGGACGGCGTGCACAGTAGTTCTGCGGAGTTGTTCTCTGGTTTTATCTATTGTGAATATATGTATATGTGACAAAGCGACGAATTAACAAAACAAAAAGTGATTACCAGTAACAAAGTAAGCGTGTGCGCTGTGTGGGTAAACGTGTGCGTGACGGTCACGAACGGAGTGTAAGAAAATGCTGCTTTTCGCTTCGTTAACATGTGTACTGCTGGCACTTGTGATCGAGTTCTTCAGGTAAGGCGCTGTCACCACACGATCGATTGTGATACTACAGATAGGATGTGCATGTTCTGCAATCGAACACGTCATGTTCTTATCGAACATGCGAGGAACTACGTAGAGTGGATCGTTACTCGCGTGAACAGCAGTTAGATCGGTGCATAACAATTGCGCACCTTATATATATATATATATATATATATATATATTTATATATATTATATATATATATATATATGTATATATATATATATATATATATATATATATATATATATATATATATGTATATATTTATATATATATATATATATATATATATAACTGCTTATATATAGACGATGGGCAACAGGTTTCTTAACAGCACTACAGAGAAACCGTTTATTGCGTTTTCAAGCATTTAGAATGTAGTTAGATATGAAATCAAAAATGCCCTATCTTCTGGTGTGGTAAATATAAAGACACGCTCGTTGCGCAGTACAGCATATGTCGGCACTAAGTCGGCCACGGTTTTGGTTAGTAAGCTTTCACCAAAGATGAAGTTACTGAGACTAGAATCAATACAGACACAGTCAGAGATGCAATATGTATTAGCGAATGTTAAGACGGCTTCAGGTGTGTTCCGGCCGAGGAGGCAGAGTCTTTTGGCTTACAAGACATGAGCAACATTGACAATATTCCCACACTAACTTGAAGAATTTAGAAAAAACAGAAAAATCATGAATCACACTGATGGCCCACATTTGATATACAATGCCAACAATTGGCGAAGAGATCTTTTATTAATCTGAAATTGGGCGACCCTCTAGTTTTGAATTTTAATGTCCGACTGTATATTAATATAATACATGGCATTCCGTCGTCTACTTAAAAAGATTAAAAAAAAGATTCTAGGTACACCGCCGCGTCGAGCCCGATGGCGTGGTGTATTCGTCTGCGTCTCGCGACCGGAGGAACCCCATAGGTGCGCGGGTTCGAGCCCCACTGTTGCACATTTGCATTTATGGCTGTCCGTCTATAAAGGAATGCGAAAAGCAGTCCCGTAGACGATAACTCTTGGCTAGGGGTCAGCCCGATATGAGTTTCTGCAGGTACACCGCCCACACACACCCGACCATTCAAAAAGCGACGTCGATCCGGTGCCTTTAATCGGATGGATGGGATCGCCTAGGCACCTAGATTCTGGAAACCGCAACCGCCGCGAATCTGAGAGCATATGCCAAAATGACCAAGATCAGTTCACCGCCTAAACGATCGAGGAAAGCGCAACAATATATAATAACGTAGGTTGTGATGCACAACTGCTGTCAAGATCAGTTTGCTTCAAGCGAGAGGCCTCATTAAAGAGTCCTTCATCCATCGTACTTTCCGTCGTTTTCTCATTATTTATTAGGCAAGATGTTGGCCGCCCCCAAGTGGCTGGCTTAGCTCCGAGACTTTATCTTACCCTGTGGCATATCGATGACTGTCGCGGGCGTCCTTAACTCCATGATCAACGATCTCCCTCGAGTACAGAACTTTTCACGGTAGAAGCGACCTGGCTACTAATTGCCGGAAGAAGGCATTCCCCACAGTTAAAAACCCCTTCGAGATAATTAACTTAACAAAAATATCCTTAAGAGTGCGTCCCGACGCGATACCCCAGTAGAGATTTAAATCATCCACGTTATCACTGCTTTTGGTCTCGATTAGCAGAGTAAGACTGGCCTTGTGCCAAACCTGGAGTATGTGTCTCCCGCTGAGTATCTGGTTAAACATATTACACAGCTCCCCTGCTCGTAATAGATCTCATCAGAACCATTACTCTTCTTCTTAGGTAGCCCGCGCAAGATCTGGACCACTTTTTCTACCGTAAACGGCGATTTCATGTGATGCTGTTCCACAATGAGCGATTGCCCAATAACTGGGGTTGGCGCAGGGGCGTTTGCATCGAGAAAGAGGGCAGTAAAGTACTGCCGTAACTGCTTCTTTGTCATTTTTAAAGTAGTTAAATTTAAAGTAAGGCCTAATTATGATCTGTTATCATACTGAAAATATATAGATAGCATACGTGCTAATAATTTCTGAAATAAATGAAATCTCCCTTATGGATAAAGGTCGATTAGGATACCTTCAGGCTAGGACATATTGCCATCCAAATTGGACAAACGGAGGCCGTGTAAGCTATGCAACATGATATTTTTGATAAGATGGACTTCGTACTCCTTCGTCTTAGAGACCTTTCAGAGAACAAATGCATATTCCTAATACGCAAGGATTCTATCAGCTAGCAGTTATGCTTGCAGGGAGTCGAGGTTGGCCGATGGGTAAAATTTCTGTCCATCTCCGAAATATAAAAAGCCTTACACCGAATGCGATGTGTATGAAGAGTCGAGCATCGCTTAGCCTTCTCTTTGGTATCGTTACTATAACAATGTTTTATCCTCCGCGAACATTGACTCTACAGAGGCTGCCAATATCGCACTGTCAGTTTTCAATGTGGATGTAGCCACAATTATTGCGGGGATTCTAACTGGAGAATCGAAGTGGGTCGAATGACAATAAAGCTAACGTGCTCCTGAACCTGTTAAGTGGTACTGGTGTTTTCTGTGCGAATGCCCGGAATGACTATGAAATTGACTAGAATTACGTATGCTATAGGGATAGGCGCACTATCGACCTAATTAATGTTCCAGATTAAAATTCTACACAAGGCAAAGACAGGACAATGCCTCTAATAGGAAGTCCTACATAGGGCTTTGCCGAGACTATTAGGTCCAACATGCTAGGCAAGAAGAGGCCCGTCTACGAATCAAGCCCTTTAGGGAAATGGAAGTGAGCCGATTTATCCAATACCTTCATAGGTGGAAAAGTAGTGGGCTAGACCAGGTCTACTACGAATATTAGGTGCAGTCGGCGCCACTCTTAAAGGGACTCCTCTGCGTTTCGTTACTGAAATCGCGAAGGAAGGGCGGTTGCCCAGAGTTTGGTATATTGCTAGACTCCCCATGTTATTCAAGAACAAAAACAGCGAGAATACTAAAATATCTACCGGGGAGTGGTGTCAGAGCTGATCATTGAACGAATTGCAAATGTAGCAACATATGTTCTGCCTTCAGTTCGGGTTCAGAAACCAAGCGGCACTCCTCACAAGGACCCGTGAGCTGCCTCTCGTTCATCTTGCTTCTTGCTGATCTTGTTCGCTACGTGACTCAAGAGTTTCAACATGCCGTGGTGGCAATGATATGCCGATGACATCGTTGTTACTTACCGTAACATTGGTGTCACGTTGCGCATTACCACCATGGTAGAGGCGCACCTCATGGAAAAATGAGCCGGAGTTAAACTCACGTAAAACTACTACTAAGTTCTTAATTAAGCGACTAAGTTCTGTCAGGGAGAACGTTTAGCTGCAAGCGGCGCTTTTAGTTGCTGTGGGAGGCCATTAGAGTTTGTAAAGTTTGCCCCATACTTGAGTCTTTGGATTTACTTTATGGAAACGTCATTCACCGGCGCACGCTTAGGACGGTGTGTGTTCGGCACTGATTGCTCTATTTGGAAGGGTCGGAAATGAACAGTGACTGGCTGTCGATATAGCAGCGCGCTTGTTTATAATGGAGACTTTACCGAAATTGGCGTATAGTTTAAACAGAGTGTGGCGACACCTATCTCAAACGAATTTTAATTCGCTTAATAAGTGCTTTAAACTATACATGAAGCAAGTTATTTGCATTTCAATTTGGTCGAAACGTGGTTTTGTGAATGTATTGCCGGACTTCGTGTATGATGGAGATGCTTCGGCTTAGGCTGCGTATGCCTGTGAGGACGCGGCCAATTAACCAACTCTTGGTGAAAGCGGTGACGCAAAGTCGTGGCGGTAGCGACGGAGGTACTCGGCGTCTTTAAGTCTCCTTGGTTGTGGGCCGGGGTGGCCTGCAATGACCGGCATGTCTAAACGTATATAGGTACATCGAACACGCTTTCCGTCACCTCGTATGCTCCCGTAGAGAGCTTTATGGAGACTGTAGTACTCCGCGCATATGTCGGCTCTGCTCGCAGCAATGCGCTAGGTACTACTCGGTTGGTTGCCCGATGCTACAGCGAATATATCTGCATTTTATAATTCAGTGGAACAGCATGACAACACAAAATGGTGTTTAAGGTTAACATGAACTATCTGGTATATACCCCATTTAGGTAAAATAAATATTATTGAGTAAAACAAATGTACGTACATTACAGTTAGCAGCATTCGCATAAGAACATGCATAAATTAAGGCTTGGGCGAGGTAATCATTTTAAAGGTTTAACCTTTCTAGCAGCCTATAGGGTTGCCTTCCACTTTCCACTTTCTGCGGTCCTCCGAATTTAAGATGCCGTGTTTTTGACAGCATGCTTTACGATGATGACAGTTTTGCCATCAATATCGTCTCTAGAGCGGACCTGTGAGGGAGATTCTAGGTCCTGACTACTGAAAACTTTATCTTATTTTGCAGTGCAACAGCTATTTTGCTATCCTGGCAGGAATGCGTGGTTAAAACTAACGATAGGTCGAATCGCAACGACAAGTTACAGCATGAGACAGAATCGACCACTTAACAGAACAGAACATTGAGCATTCGAGTAGATTCGAGATTTCTACTAAGAATCCACGCCATCAGTGTAACAAAAGACGCAATGTAGTAACTAGTGGTTCCAATGGTTGGTACCAGGAATTGCATCTCCCCTCGCGCAAATATCTGTGAGAAAAAATGTAATTGTTGCGGAACTAAGAAGAGAGAATTCTGGCCTTTCAGGCGCCGCTGGAATGCATTCCGTTACTTCGAGAAGCTAGGCATTCCCTACCCACGTCCTCATCTACTTTGGGGCCACTATCACCTTCTTCGCAAGGTAAAGTGCTAACTTTTGCAAACATGCTACACACATACATATATACCGTTAAGATTTGCGATCTCGTGTCTACCCAAAACCCAGTCAATCTCCCCATAGTTGCTGACGGCAGAGATATAGTCGCAAAAGTGCTTTATAAGCAAAAGCTATATGTAAGACCCTAAAGTGACTGTAGACATCACTGGGCACCTATATATGTATGTATGTATGTATATATATATATATATATATATATATATATAATATTATATTATATATATATATATATATATATATATATCTATCTCTATCATATATCTCATATCTCTATCTCTATATATCTATCTCTCTCTCTCTCTATCTATCTCTCTCTCTCTATCTCTCTATATATATATACATATATACTTTATTTATACAGGTACATTTAGAAACGCTGAACGAATGGTGCGCACGGTTTGGACCAACTTTTGGAGTATTTTGGGGCGACAAGCCGTTTCTTGTCACAAGCGACCTCGAGCTGATCCAGCGGGTGATGGTTAAAGACTTCCATATATTTCCAAATCGAACGGTAAGTCGATTGCCGCTGATTCTCAGAGTTTCAGACGTTTAGGTCTCGAGTGCACAGCCGGCAGCAGCAGCAGTACCACTAGAGATCACCTGCAAGACGCCGCAACCTGCCGGGGGGACAGTGAGCACTTCCAGAAGAAAGGTGGGCAGAAGGTAGAAGTGTGGGCCGAGTGAGGTGCGTGGATGTCCGTGTTAGCGTGACTGGCTGTCGTAGAATCTGGCGTAGTGTCTATAGACGACTGATGGAAGAAACACTTCACATCGCGTGACCTTCTTCTGAAGCGGTGAGGGCTGCTGGCTCACTGCAGTCGACCGACCGACTGTCGCAATTCCGCTTGTGTGCTGACGCGCCCACAAGATTTACATAACGCGAGAAATAATGGCCCAACGGTCCACACGCGTGTCTGTACGCTGGCCCGCTCTGCCCCGTGTCCAAGAGACTTCTATGTCTCTGCAGTTCAGCGACTAGCTCTGACTAGTACTGACTGACAGTCAGTGGAGATTTTGCGTAACCGTTGGCGCTTGCAAAATGTACAGAACGCAATAAATAACGGCTGTGCAGCCTGCATATGATTCCCTGACTCTGCTTAACCAGAACCAAGTCTCCAAACCGGATATATACATATATATATACTTTAGGCCTAACATGGTACAATATATTTACTAGAAATAAATGATACATTTGATAAAGTCTCTAAGGATAATATGTGTCTCGATAGTTTACTAATATTTAGATGCGTTATAGAGGCCTTCGCTTAAGTCTTTCTTCTTTGACAGAATGTGTCTTTCTGTGTTTACGGGTAGCGTCAATTTGCGTTGGATTCGGCACATCCGCTAAATTCCTCGAGCATCTTTCACCGTCGGGATGAGGCCTGGAAAAGATTGCGAGGTGTGATCACACCTACATTTACTTCCGCAAAAATGCGTAATGTAAGTGAAAAATAAAACAAATACGTCTATCGAAAGGGCTACCGGTGTTGTAATAACAATAAGCTGTTGTTGCTTGTTATATATAGAAGGGTATATTATTATATTAATTTTTTCAGTAAAAATATGCAGACATTTCAGATTAAGTACGCTAGCAACCCTGTACGTTATCCCCCTTTGTCATATTCTCCTCTTTCCTTTCCAGATGGTACCAGTAGTTCAACGCAGTGTTACGGATTTTTTGGCCGTTATTAGACGGCTATCGCAGACTGGAGAAGCAGTTGATGTTTATCCCCTGCTTAAAAGGTTCACCGTGGACAACATATCACGAACAGCATTTGGAATCGAAGCCTCTACACTAGCCAATCCGGACGAGGTAGGTTACCCTCGATACATGTGTAACATGTCATGGGAGTGAACAACCAAAGCAACCGGCTAGTTGCTTAGGTTGTTCATTTGTCTCCCCATTGTCTCGTGAGAATGTGCTTAAGAGAATGGCTTCGTTTTCCAGCCGCTCTATGCTTTTTTTTATGTCTGGGGTGAAAAATCGGAGTGTGCTTCGGTGTTTTATAAGAAATAGCGTCAATTTGGTCAATCCTGCTTTCCTTCCCTATATTTACTTACTGCAGCTCGAACCGATGTCTCATAGTTTTGCCACTTTTGGGTCCCAGGGAAGGGCCCCGGGCAGCACCAAACAAGCGTTTGTGTTAACCGTGCGACAGACTTGAGTACTTCTGACGGCCAGTTATATTTTTTAATGAGAACTAAAACATTGTATTATGCAATTCCTATAATAAACCACGTTTTGAATCTTGAATCTTGATCCAATCCTCAGATCTGCTATTGATATCACCTTGCTCAAAGGTTTTCCACACAGGAGCTTGCTCTTGCTTCAATAAGGTCACTAGACATTGCCAACCGCATTTCTTGTTAGGTCGCGGAGCCTCTGTGCGCGGGACAGCCGTCATGCTGGAGCCACTCGGGTGCCAACCTCTCCCACGTTACCTTGCGTAGGGCTTCAGCAATTGATGTTTGATTGGCGGCGCTGCCGATTTTCCTCCACTATCTTAAGGATAATGTCTCCGGCACGAGTGGTCCTGATGGGGCTTCACTGTCCCTTCCTTGTGATGCTTCCCGAATAGCCAACCCGTCTGCAGCAGGGCTTGGTGGCTCTTTGGAGCAATGTCCCAATTAGTCCTGGGATATGCAGAAAGTCACTGGCTTTAGGCTGGTCTTGCTATGGCCGTTCGCAAGGATATTACAGAGTACCTGCGGGAGCCCCTGTAGGGAGACCTCTGGGCCTGGTTATTTGATTACGAGAATGCGCGTTTTTCCTCTGAAGGACGTCGGGTTATCCTCGCCTGATTATCTCAAGATTCAGCAAGCGGAAACTAGCTGGCGAGTATTTTGCGGACAGCCCCGTCCTTGGTTGACTCTTTTGTAATAAGCATTGCCCACACGTCTCGCTGCGCTGCCATTATGTCCTTTAAAAGACGGGCGGTTTTAAATGTTGCGTCCGGCCAGTCTTGAGGAATAAGCTTGGTGGTATCCTCAAGCCGATAAGGCTTTATTTAGCTGAGATAATTTGTGTCGCGTGTTCTGTTTCTTTGGCGATGCGTTTTATTTTTAGTTCCCACGTGCATTTGGCAGGAGAGCCGAGCCGGGGGGCTAAAGGGACACTTAAAGGGGTTCATTCATTTTTTTGTATGAGTTTTTTTATTTACTGTTTTTTACCTGTATCTTACGTATATTTATATCGGCGCTGCTGCTCTCTTGTGCTGTCATGTATATATATATATATATATATATATATATATATGTATATATATTACAATACAAAGCAAAATATCAAAATGTAGCATGCACTACCTATATAAACTGTGTGGTGCAGTATTGTATAATAACATACCATTATTCATATACATAAGCCACGCCAGATAATTTTCTATATAGTGCATTGTTATACTGCGTTAACTCTCTTTAGTTAAACAGCTATTAAAATTTGAATGCGCCGCGGACCGCTCGGTGTCTCCCCACCGTTACGTAAACGGTTTCGGTTCTGCTTCACTCTACTGAAGAGGTCCCGTTTAGACTTCACATCGGCCTGTGTCCTCGCCCCTCCATCACACGGCCACATACAGTACACCAAAATAATCTCCGAGTTTCACGCATTACTATGGCTGTCTCACTCCCTGGTTTGTCTTCCTGCACTCACACGGAAGGCATGATCCCTGGGATCTCTGTAGACACACGTCCGTACTTCTCGGAGCCAAACCAGCGAATAGAGGTTGATGATCTCTTAGAGGAGGAAGCGATCTGCAAGGCAAGGTTCCACCGCGCTTAATCACTGCAAACACAGTAATAACAATTACCAGGCTTTACCACTAGCTGACGTAATATTCAGTTTGCAAACTTTTATACGTTGGGCATCATTGCATTAAACAGTCTTCGAGACCGGTATGCTCTTACGGCAAATGTCACTTGTTTTTCTTTCATTAAGCACAGTGTATTTATATAGCTTTTATAGTAGGAAAAGAAAGCGCACTGGCTCTCACTGATATTCTCACGAAATTAACACCAGTTCAAACTCGAAGGTACCTCGTCTGCTGAAGGCGGGCCTGGAAACAATCGAGAACTCAAATGTCGGAGTGCTCGATCTGGTTGTAAATAGCTTCCGTACGATTGGTGAAGGCATGCGGAGTCTGCTGCGGTTTTTATTTACCTACAACCTGATAGGACACACCAGCAATGACCTCCTCCTTGAGTGTCTTCAAATTGTCACACTTCGAAGACGCTCAGGCCAGCGTCGAGTTGATTTGCTGCAAGCTCTGCTGGACGCCAATGGTGAGCTTCGTTCTGATTTATTTGCCCCAGTTACATAGACACAAATATATAGACTTACCGTATAACTCACGTACGCTACTCTCGGTGTTGGCGTTCTTAAACCAGTAAAAACTGGCATTTAGATAAGAAAATTATAGATCATCTAATTCATTTTATTTAAAAATGACAGTGTTGTTTTCTGGTGCAGTGGATCTAGTATATTGGTTCTAAAAGTTCTTTATGTAACGCATAAGCATCACTCTTACGTTCAGAGGATCCACCTTATTTCACGGAGAAATGAACCTAATTAACTTCGGGCAACAGCGCCTCTTAGCGGGTAGCAAAATTAGTTTGATACTCGGCGTAATATTGCGTACTGCCGCGATGTTTATTGCTCATGTTTTTCTTTTTCGGGACCCACCATCTGTTTCAAGCGCTTTTAAAGGCAGCTTCAAGTGCGTTGGCCACGCCAAGGGTTTTTGAACGCTAAACGGAATAAGGCGTGTGAAAACAGTACAACGATAAGATACTAGATATTTTAGATGTAAACCTCGCACTATTTATTGCATATGACAATTTTCAGAAGCAACCACTGACGAAAACTCGTTGGCTGCCACCGACGGAGATGAGAAGGTGGAAAGCCTACGGGACAACCCCGTCAAACGACTGTCTACATCGCTCACTGATGAAGAGGTATTTGCCGACACGTTTGATACTTGAGGCAAACGAGATGCCGACTGATAATTTATCGTCCATGTCGAAAAGAGAATGCACTTAAAAACGTTGCATCATACTCTTTTCCTGGTCATTCCTGATTTGTGCGTATCTAATACAGATTGAGTCAACGAGGATTTAGGACGCCGCGTCCTACGATTAAAATCCAAAACAACCCCCATTGTGTGTAAAAGGCGTTTTCTGTCATATTCAATTAGAACTCTTGAGCCTAGCGGGTGCAGAAGACCGCGTGTCAGTCCAGACAGTTTTTGTTTCCGGACCGTTTGTTTCTAATAACGCAAATAATAACATGTTTTACTAGTTTAAAGGTGTCTACTGAATCGCTGGTGCGCCATGCAACCAGACTGAGTACATTTGAAGTAACGGTCGCATGTCTTACCCAGAAGACATGGAAGTAGCATTAACAAGCGTAACAGCAGCACGACAACAAACAACAACAAGAACAATAATAAATGTAATTAGCGTAGTGGTAGTAGTAGTAACAACAACAACAAAGTAACGAATCACGACACAATATTGTCTGTTCTTAAAGATTAGCGATTATTTCGCATCATATCGTTTCTTTATACCTGTTTATTTTTTAGGCTTTTTGGGTGGGCAACGCAATACTACACAGAACAGCTGGCCTAAAGCTTAGCCCTGTCGCTAACAGAGAAGATAGGGTTGAAGACGGGGGGGGGATGGGATAGCGGAAGATAGGAAGAGAGATAGCGGGAGACGGCATGGGATGCGTGTCGACGAGAGACTGTTCTTCCTGTCCTCTTAATTAAAAGGTTGTCAGTCATTAGGGCACTGATTGGGTCGTGTACGACATGCCCTTCCTTTCATGCATTCAGGTGATCAGCAATACGATCATCTTCTTTTTGGCCGGCTACGAGACGACAAGTAGCGCTCTCGGCTACCTTCTCTACGTGCTGGCCACGCACTCCGACGTGCAGGAGCGGTTGCGCCGCACGACGGCCGAATTCGACCAGGACGATCTCTACGCGTCGGTGATGCGCTGCAAATACCTCGACCAGGTCGTCCACGAAGCCCTGCGGCTCTACCCTCCTGTCACCTCGTATGTGCGCTCCTGTCAACTCACTTTCCCCACCTCTCTTTTAGTTTTAGTTGGCCGCGTTTTTCGTTTTTATTTCTTTCGTACTGCTGTCACGGTGCTAGCTTATTATATGTATTTACGTTGTATCCCTCCAAGAACATATATAGCTATATTTAATCTAGCTTCATCAAATGTATTTCACTCATACGTTGTATGCATATAACATTGACACTTATGCTGTTGTCATCTGCTCTCGACATGTCATTTGAGAGAGGCAGTGCAGTGATCTTCTTTTGTGAGGGTTAGGCGGGCAGACGTGTACGCTCGAGAGCACAGATGCACTGCTGTGTACGGAAGATCGTATTCGAGATGATAATAACGCCAGGTGATAAAGGCCATGAACTATTTATCTGGTGTACATGCAAGACCAGATCAGAGGTGAGAGGCACTGAAAATATGCAATGTCTTCAACCCCAATTGAGTTATCTCAACAGCCGGTTCACATCCTGACACTAGGAACACAAGCGGCTCCTTACTCGCATTAAAAAGCAAAATACTCGTTTTACATATATTGTGAAACGTCTCTCAAACAAGCCAAGTTCGTGAGGTATACCCCCATACCCTGTCAAGACCATACATCTGCTTTAGAATAATCTTGAGATTGAAATTGAGTAACACTGTCGTCGCGACGGGCAGTCGCCGTACATCGCCTACCTCTAAAGAGAGATGTCTCTCCGGAAAGAGTTGATGAATTCCAAGAAAAGGTATTTGGCTCGAGCTACAATTTACTTCTATAATAGATACAAACGCACAGCCTCTCATGAAGCGAGCCAGTTTTTAATTGTACCAACTTTAGTATACATTGCAAATTTCAAGAATTTGATCTCTTCAAGAAGCGTATGTGTCGTGTAGGGAGAGAGCTCGCAGCTTGTTTAGAGTCGCCTTAATTTAAGTGCGTGGCTCCTCTACGTTATACGTGTCCATATTGTGCGGTTAAGCGTATGGCCTCTACGATAGCAAATAGTGTCCGGAAGCCCTCTGTCTAGGAGGACTGGTTGTCTCGCAACAGCACATTTTATGCTCCTATGTCGGGCAAAAACACCAGTATCACAAACTGTAGTAATTTGACTCTCATTCCGAAACAAGACTTCTTAGAGACCACGTTCCATTGTAAAGAAAATTGTCCACGTTCCATTGTAAAGAAAATGATTTAACGAGCTCTACGATTCTTACTATCCATTATTAAAAAGTTTCCATACACCCTGTATACAGGGTCATTCATATTGTTGTGCACGCATTTCGAGGTTTGATAGAATTCGGCAAAAAATAAGTTTTCCCTAAGGAGGGAAGACGTGGAAACGTCTTGTTTAGGAGAGAGAGTGAAGTTTATAAAAGTAGTTTTTTTACCTTTTTTTTCCTACATAGTTGTGCGAGAACCAGTCAACGCTTGAAGGAACCGATTACACCGGCGTGTTCAGAGGAAAATTCTGCACAACGCTTGCGTAGCAAAAAGCTAATACCCAGATTAAGGAAAGTCATGAAAAGTCGATATTTTACGTTAACGCCTTTTCATGAAAAATCGTAAAATTTTTCCATTGCGACCAAAAATTTACGTCCGAATGACCACTCTCACGCAATAGCAAATGTAATGCACGTTCAGAACCGTAAAAATTTGCCAAGACGTTTCCGCCCCCTCCTTCCACTAGGAAAATTTATTCTCTCGTTGAGTTCTACCAAACTTCAAAATATGTACCTAACTTTCTCATACGCCCTATGGAAATATGCATGCCTTCGCTTTCGATATGGCTATCGAAAAAGCTTAGTGACTTGACAACTGCGTAACGCAGCACCATCACCTTGATACGAAAATGATGGGCATTAAATTTGCTATTGTGTGAGAGTGGTCTTTCGTACATTTTGGGTCGCAATGGAAAAATTGTACGATTTTTCATGAAAAGGCGTTAACGTAAAATATCGACTTTTCATGACTTTCCTGAATCTGAGTATTAGCTTTTTGCTACGCAAGCTAGTGAAATGTCTTCCGTTGTGCGAATTTTCCTCCGAACACGCGGGTGTAATCGGTTCCTTCATGCGTTAACTGGTTCTCCCGCAAACAGAGATTCCGCACAACTATGTAGGAAAAAAAAGACAGAAAAACTACTTTTATAAACTTCACTCTCTCTCCTAAACAAGACGTTTCCACGTCTTCCCTCCATAGGGAAAACTTATTTTCTTGCCGAGTTCTATCAAACCTCAAAATGCGTGCACAACAATATGAATGACCCTGTATATAAATAAATATAAATATATATATATATATATATATGAAGCATAGTTTATGTTGCAGTTACATGAACACGTGAATAGCAGTTTCCTTGTGTATACCTATGCATTTATCGTCCTTATGTAAACTGTTATTTTGAAAATGCGACTGTTCATTGCGGTGCTGCAAAGTTTCTTCAAAGACGAGATCACGGCTTCTGTCCTCCGCTCTGAGGTTCTTGTTTATTACTGTGTTGGAGGAACAGTTGAGCACATGCATTGTCATAACGAGTTTTCCAGGCCGAGAGCAGACCACTTGAGGCCAAGTGAGGCCCCCAGTGCATCGTTTTGAACTGTCTGAGTTATTTTCACTACTGTCCTACACGTGTCTCCCCGCGCAATACTGTAACTCAGAACCGGTTCTATAAATGCCGCGTTTGCGTGCATTATCCCGCGTGCGACAACCTGCGCATGTTCAAGGAGGAATTCAGGCAAGGCCGCACGCCCACAGAAGAGACTATGTCTGAAGATACTATCGCTAGAAGAGACTATGTCATTGTGCCGAGTGCCAACGCTGACCTGATCACATCCAGAATACTATTGTTCAATTTTATAACCATAGGAATAACGCTAACTTGAGAGCGCGTACACTTGAAAACGGCACTTTGCTTTGGAAAAGAATATGCTTCGACAGAGCGAAACATTTGCTGTCCATGTTGCTTGCAGTAGTTCATTTAATATAGAGATGTCGTCACCCAGTGAGCTCTTCAACACTACTAAAATCAAACAATCGTGTCATCTGCATCTGTGATCTGCATGCATCTCTGACTTTGGAGCAAAGTTGCTGATGGCAGATTAAATAACATTGTCTTATAAAATCTGTAGGCGACAAACAATAACCCAAGCACTCTGCATCCCAGAGTCTAAGTCATCTCGAGTTATAACTAGGGCGCATTCTTTATTGTAATCCAGTCGTTTTTTTGTGTTTTACCAAGCAATTGAGGCGCAGCTTCTGGCTCTGATTCCCAACACAACTGGTCCCACAGTTCCCTCGTCAGGCGAGCTGCAAAACGGCGTTCATTTCTAGTACCGAATCTATGTCGTCCATGGTTTATGGCTAGACGCAAGCATCGCCTGCTATCTAAACAGGGCGACAATCGGATACGTCAAGGTTTGGATTACTCTACCGCACTCTAGTGTTGGGAGAACGTCGTCGCCAGTAACCCAGATATGGTCTAAGCACGTATTCGATGATAGTCGGGCAACGCAGTATATGATGACAAAGACAAAGTCAGCCAGACATAAAATTCACTGTGGGCAGTCTCAGCCGACGGCCACATCAGTGTAGAAATCAAAATGTATACGCGATTAGTATGGCTACTGTACGCAGCAAGGACAAAAACTTTCAACTCGTGTACCGTGATACCCACGCACACTACTTCCTCTGCGTCCCTGTCGCCAGTTGAGAAGGTCTTGTCCTCAAGTATTGAAATAGAGTTGCCCTTGAACACGAAAACTCCATCACCAAGTCAAAGCGTTCAATATAAACTGACATGTGTGTGTTCCGGCAGGGAATAGTCTAGTCAGCTTCAAATAGTTTTAGCTATATTTCGGTTCGCAAACCACGTAACGTGTATTTGTTTTTGTATTGAAGCTAACCGGCTGAGAGTATCTAGATTGTCCCGCGCACGGAGATCGCGCATGTTTACATTCAGTAGCGGTAACTGATCTTCTAACTCCGGTAACGTTTCCACGGTTGTTGATATATGTTCTCCAAAAAAGAACTCTCGTAACGTTCCGTTAATCATATTCGTAACTATTTGTGTGTTGCAACATTTTTTGCGCGATCCCACCATGTACATATATCGCTTATACTTTATTGTGCTCATGCGCGATTATTTATGCACATAAGCACAATGGAGAAAACCTTACCGAATGAGTTAATTATTTATTAATCCTCTGTGGGGCTCTGGTAGCTTTGTAACGAGGTCAGCGTCAACCAGCTTCCAACATGGATCTCTTACACTTCCTGCGGGCCTGGGCATCTACGTGCCTGTGTTCCAGCTACATCGCAACCCAGATGTGTGGCCTGACCCTCTCGAGTTCCGGCCCGAGAGATTTGAACGGCGCGACTTTCATCCAATGGCCTACCAGGTTTGTGATATGCCGATATTCGGACCAAAGCCGAAGTAATGGGAGATGTTGCAATGAGTAGAGGTTTATATTCCAGGCAGATTGTTATTAAAAAGCACCGATTATCACCGCTACGGCGCTTTTATTCTTATTTTATAATAAGGCGGATTCAGCATAATTGGGATGACGCTTTCAGAGGTACGTAACTGTTTTTGTCGATTGTCATTGGCACTATATAGCACTATCCAAGGTTGTTGCTGAGAATAGACTTGCTTAATAATTTTCTGTCGCACGTCACATTGCGTGGTGACTCGCTCCTCACTTCTAGAGAGGCACGTGCTTTTGCGAGTCATCATAGTTCTAAGAAGTTGGCCACCTGGGTAAGACAGTCTCGAGGCACTCATCACATATATCGCACCTTACAACCTTGCAGTAGTTTAATTAAAATGCTTAGGGACGTTGAAGTTGAGGAAGCTTGGTGTTTAATGCGGAGCTTCGGGATTTACTGAAATAGTTATTAGACTTCAGTAATAACAATATGTTGAAGGAGACTTTCCAAGGGCCCGTTCATTCTAATTTTCACAATACGCAAAAAAAACGTTGTATCAATCTTAGCATATACCACTGATGCGATCATCAAACGTCTGTCAAAAATAGAAAAGTGAAACAATGGACATTTGATAAATTAATTTACTTAAATATATATGTACCTTACAGGCCTTTGGAGCGGGTCCCCGAAATTGTGTCGGGATGAGGTTTGCCCTTCTGACGATCAAACTGCTCGTCTTTGAGATTCTGCAATGCTTTCGCATAACAGCTGAGCACCCCATGAAGCCCACATCGAAGTATATTGTCTCGCAGCCCGACAGAGTTGTCCTAAAGTTCGAAGCGCTGCGTTAATTATAATACTATAGCTTAACCGACGTACCATATGGGCCATTAATAAAACATGGCATGTTCCACTTTGAGGTATGCAAGTTATAGAGTCCTTGGTACGGAACCTGTGCTTCTCAATCGCAAGGTTAGAACGATGTAGAACTGCCTTGATTCTGAGTCTGGTCAGAAAACCGACACTGAGAACGGCCCTTATTTAGAAGCGCCTTTGATTCCATATTACTGCTCGCCGCGCAGTAAATGTACGAAATAAACACTTGATTTCAAAGCCTATTCAAGTAATTTCGTTTGACGACTATTTTGATTTCGTTGTGGGTTTAGATAAGAAACATTTATTTATGCTAGCCATTAGAAAGCACCCCTTTAGTATACGATGTTTACTTAATGTATAACCGTGCACCATGTCTTCGATATAAGACACTACCTTATACTCGTCTAAAGAGAGATACCCGTGCCTCTGCCTGATAAATAATTTGACATATGGTGCGTTGTTAAGTGACGATAATGTTGACAAAAAAGTATCTAAGTTGATAACTTTGAGGAAACTTTGAATAAAGCAAGTTATTAGTTTTGACAGTTCCTAGTGCTGATAAGATATATAGCTTTATCATAACATTCGTAGTAAAATACAGTACATCAGTTGCGGAAGTATAATTAATCTGTTGCCAAACGCAGCGGTGACACAATGCAGACCCAAAGTGCGTTTGTCGAAGTTTGCACAAAAAAGTTCTATACAATATTTTACCGAAACGAATTTTTATCCTGTTACACCAAGACTACCACTTTTTATTCATACATGATGGTTCACAATTACAATATAGTCGCTATTATAAACAATTTGAACATTTCAGCGACCGTCCCACCGGGCGAGAATGTGCAAAGACCGCCGATGCGTCTGGCGGCTCGCTGCGTGGTATTTAGCGCAGTTCTGCGAGCAGAACCGGCGACGACATTGGTCGCTAACTTGGTGAAATCCTTGGGTCGAACATACCAAGTGATGATAGCCATGCACAACGTACCTTGTGTACACGTGCCGGCTAGTGCATGCCTAGCTGCGCTACGTTCCCGCTAGCGGGTATACGAAGCGGTTTCTTGCCATCTTCTCCTTATCATTATTATAATATATCAAGTTTATTTACATAACTTCGCTATGTTAGCACTGGAAGTGGAGCTGGAGTGGACAAATGTCTCCGCGCGAACGTGTGGGTTCATCACGGGTTATCTAACCCAGGGTTAGTCCAGTTCAACAATGTGCCCCGAACAGACGCTGCATTTCCTCGGTGAATGTCGAGCAACAGCTTCTGACGCAAGAATTTGGATGCTCTCGAGTCTCCCGTCAAAATATTAAGGCTTCTACCTACCCGCTGAATGAGCTGGAGCGTAAGGGGGCCTGCAGCTCTCATAGTCTGTCAACGCCAACGGACAAATTCGTGCGGATAATCAACGCATGGCACTGCACGGCCTGTGGGTCGACCGCATGCTGGCACACCGCATACATTCTAGTGTGTCATCTTGCAACGACCGAATTGTGTGCTCTTTCCATTTCTGCTGCTGTTGCTACGTATTACTAGCATACCACCGCCACTACTACAACAACAACAACAACAATGACAACTACAACTACAACAACAACAACAATAACAACAACTACTACTAGGGCGCAAAGTTCAACGAGCATAGAACAAAGCGGTCGAATTGACGACACGAACACGAACAACGGGATGAGATGCCGTGCTTGCATTGCAGATCGTCTTGCATTGCGCGTTGTTGTTAGTTTAATTTCCGGTCTACGTGACGGCCAGGTGCAATGCAATGCGAATGAGAGGTAAATTGAGACAGACACACAGAGAGAGAGAGGGAGGGAGAGAGAGAGAGAGAAAACAAGGGACAAGTGGTAGAGCTACGTGTAATATACGACGTAAAAGTGAGATAGAGCGAGAGACCAACAGATCGGCGTTCGCAGGCGTAACAAGGGAGGAAGGCAGACAGACAGACAGACAGGCAGGCAGAAAGAAAAGGGCCGTTGAAAAGTCAGGGATCTCTAGGCCGCAGCCGCACAGTAGTTGTTTTGCCACCAGGCTTCATCGCGTGCGGTGTGCGGGCGGCCTTAAGGGACGTGAGTGCACCTTGACACCATGAGACCACGTGTCTTGTCCTTCGAGCCACGAGCAGCCAGCGTCTGCTTCTTCTCAACTGCGTGTTCCGCTTCTGGAGGATCGAATCAAATCTCGTTACGTTACGTTGTCGTCGTCGTCGTCGTCGCCGTCGCGTAACGCCGTCCCAAGAGGACGACGTGGCACGACGCCTGACTGACCGACCGACCGAGCCAGCCGACCGCATACATACGTGCGTGCGTGCGTCCGTTGACGTAAGCAATCTGTGGTTGGCGCTACCAGGCTGTGTGCTAGCCTGCCCCCAGCGCGGCGGTGCTTGGTGCTATGACTTGACGTTTCAATGTTCGATTCGCTTGTTCTGCCGCGTGCGTGACGACGCGTGGATGTCAACTGGGCATGTGCGGATTTCGCTGTTGGCTGTTTGCTGTTTGCGTCACGTTGCTGAAATTACAAAGCTCTAAATACGTCACGTTCCACAGAGAACACGGTGGGGTGCTGCCCACCAGTCGGCCGCAGTCTGTCCTGTTGGCTGAGTAGTTGGACAACGGCGGCGTCTAAATAAGCGTCGGAGCAAAGAAAGCGACTTAGAGAGGTAGCGAAGGCGAGAGAGAGAGAAACGAAAAAGGCGGGGGAGAGGGGGAGAGAGGGATAGTAAAAGGGAGGAATAGAGGGAGAAATATCACCAAATTGCCAGAATCGATTTAAGGCCGGAGGAAAGCCGGAGGTAGCTGGACAGTAGCTGTAGTAGTTGTAGTAGTAGCTGTCAAGGTCGACGCCGTCATCATCATCTTCACCACCACCGTCATCATCATCATCATCGAAATTGCTGCCGTCAGCGGCCGCCTCAACTGAATCCTCAATGAGACGTGGCGGTTCTTATCTGTACCTGTCGGGGGTGCCGCCAAGGCGTTATTGTGCTGTGGCCGACCGCCGCTGTCGGAGGTCCGCCAAAGGAGTAGGAGGAGGAGGAAGAGGACGAGGGGGGGGGCACGGGGGTAACGACGACACCCGCAGTGCACAATACCTTTTGACTGGCTCTTTGGTTAACTCGAGCGCAGCTATCTGGGCATCTAGCTGTCTAGACTTATCAGCGCTGTCTATTACACATACGCAACTCGTACCACCACCCCCCAGCTTTAGGGGGCCCGGCAGGGGGTTGCACAGCCCAACGACGCTGGTGATGAATGCGGCTACAGTCCCAGCCGTCGGCTGGCCGCATTCTGCCGTGGTTCTGCGCCACAATGCCGCGAGCGTTGATTGGTCACACTCGCCAGTCCACTAGCGCAGTACCGTACGAATCCGCTACCATGTATTAGCAGGTTAGCAACGACTAACTGGTATTTATAGATGACTAGAAGTAGTAGTCATTAAACTTTTGTAGCGGCGGTGGCTTAGGCGGCTAACGCACCGTTGGAAACGGGGCGTTGCCATGGCAACCATGGTTAGCAAAACAATCGCAAGTTCGAGCCCCGGCCTTGCTGGTTGTATATGTTGGACGTGGTTGTCATTGCTCTGCTGGAGAAAGCCTATATAAATCCAGTACGAGAACGCAATGACGATAGATGCATTTAGACGATATCGTGCCACAGGCAACTTAGCCCATTACGAGCGTCTAAAATGTGTTTGTCAGAACAGAATAATAATAATTAATATTATTATTATTATTATTATTATTATTATTATTATTATTATTATCAGCATACGCACGCATCGAAAATGCGTCCTGTCGATATACAAGTATCGCACCCTCTTTGGTTGAGGCATGTGCTTGTAAGACAGCATTTGCATTATCTATGTACATACGGATGACAGCATACAGCTATATCCTTATCTCTCACTGAAATCCCAACTAATCCAAGACTTTCCGTTGGAACTGCTTTAAGGATGTGAGCAGGCAGTTTAAGCTAGTGACAGGTGCATTGTAAATCATTTTGACAGCGTTTTTCGTCTGCAGTTTATAGAGGCAACGCATCACTTAATCTATTTACGGTGCCTGGTGGCTTCGTAAAGAGGAAAAATTGAATTGACCGAAACCCACGTGCATTTCATGAGAAGAAGATGCATCTTAGACATGTCACATCGAAGGCATCGTTTAACCAGTTTTGTTCGAAGGTGCTGCTATGAATGCACAAACAGTCAATGAATTGATCAACGACATGTATTTTTAACAGGACAGTGTTATTTGCCACACATCTGGGGTGTTTTGAAGTTAAGAGTTGTCAACAAGTATGCCAACAAACCTATGACCACCCAAGCCTTGAAGGAGAAAATTAGAAACGGTATCATTGAGATGCAGCCACAAGTATGTAAGTAACCCCGTGACTAAAAGTTTTGTTAAATAATACAAGACATGCCAGCAATGCTGGTGGTTCACATAATCATGAATACAATGAATGATAATGAAGAAGCGGAAGCGAACCTATATTTGTAATAATGCGCTTTTATGAGAATATTTTTTTTTAACAATAAAATCAATGTGGTTCTATCCGTGGTTGCAAAGCAGTTAATGTTTCACGGACGGGTATGTCGTTGGTAAATGCATATTTGATAACACAAAACAAAAGCTAAGGCTTTTGTTTTGTGTTATCAAATATATCACACGTGTTACTTTTATAATTAGATATAGTTGTTTATTGTGCTATAAGAAACGCTTCTGGCACTCAAAAGATAGTCTATAAATTACCTGAGAAAAATAAAGTATTCGAGTTGTGGTATGTTCTGGAATGGGTTCGCCTCGATGCGGTTATATCGAGCCCCGAGGGCAACTGTCCGTCCAAGCGCTCCATTCTGCTGGGACCGCATTTTGGAACCGCGAATACGTTTTAAAACCACTAACGAGTACTGACAATTGTGCTTTGATTTTTTGGAAACTATATAAGCACTTACATGTAGGATACCGCGGTACCGCCACGTACACCAACAGATGCGCGCACTTTTCTCATACTCGCAAAAGGTAAGCGTTTCCATATTTGGCCGTCGTCTGGTGTCGTGTGGTGCACAGATGGCCGTAGAACAATTCACTTTGTGTTGATAATGTAGCGGCATGGGTGCAAATATCAGGCATCCGTCTATCCGGGAAAGTCCCTGACTACACCCCCGGCGGGGCCGCACGCGTTATCAATTGCTGAATCATAGAGTAGACACTCTGCCTGCATTATTGGTAACCGCAGACCTGTTCACCGTCTATCGCACGTAGTAGAAAACTTACACTTTGTAATAAAATTAAAAAACAAACAAATACTTTCTGGGCTGACTTTCAGCCAGGATTTAACGTCCATGGGACTGCTTTTCGCATTACTTTATGGACGGACCCCCATAAATACAAATGCGCAACGGTGAGACTCGAACGCGCGCAACTATTATATGTGTCTCGTCCGGTTGGAAGGCGCACACGAATGCACCCACCACGCCACCAGGCTTAACTACACTTTGTAAAAAAATCGTAATAATCGTAATAACGTGTAGCATCGTACACTATGTAATATAAAGATATTTGAATACACGCAGAGATTCAAGATCGTTGTTGCTGGCGGTCGCTTTTTCCGGCATTCCTTGCGGAATAAGGCACTGTTGGTTGTGACTGCAAAAAGAACACGAGTGTAATAGTTGATTAAGTAAGACAGAATCTTAGCTATGTGCATGCACTTACCTTCGATATTTCCACAAGATGCATAACTTGGCAACCGCAAATCGAACCACATTAATTACGTAATATAATTGTGCCCAAAAAGTACGCATAATCCTGAAAGTCTGAAAATATTTAAAACGCGTAATGAATAAGCTTTAAAATTAATAAAGCTGGAACTAGAAATGAAATGTCACAGCATCATGATGTTTGCAAATTCCCCGTAATACTAGACATTGTTGGATGACGTTCGGACGATGCAATTTTTGCTAAACGTGCCAGGATTCAGTTTCTCTATTAAGCAAAACATTATGTCGCAGTTGCACGCTATGTAAAGCTATGTTTGGCAGCCACATTGATATAACAAAAAATTATAATTTTAATATCACCCACAAACAAACATTTGCGCCTCATCATTCCATTAGAAGGAAAAAAACATATTGTAACATATATAGCTGTATGAATTTATTATTCGTTTAACATGTATTACCACTACAATATCTATGTTATCTTTTTATATCAAAGGCGCAATTCTGCTTTGGAAAACGTCCAATGCTAGCTAGGAGAAGCGCGTTGGGAAAAGTTTGCAAAAATCAAGGTTCTGTGATAACTTCTCCGTTTGAACTTCTACATTTAGTAGAATAATATTTTCCCATTACTCTCATAAAATAAACATATTAAGGAGGATGCGCATTCCATGGGGATTATTTTGGTAATTGATTACCGTGAGCCGTTTTCCTTCGCCGCCCGACGTCGTATATGGGCCCATGTTAGCAGAGGAGGGACTTTGTATGGTCTGTATTTGTCGAATGTGCCTTAAATGAGAAATTTTCTTCCGAACACTTTTTAAGTCACTAGTTTGCTTTCTTACCATAGCACATTTGTGAAGTAATATCCAGCCAGACAAACCGGTGTAATAAACAGTTGTAATTTTGCTTTCATTCCTAAACTAGACATTTCCATACTTTGTTCTTATTTTATTGGAAACATTTTTTTAACAAGTTTTACAGGCCCTTACAAGGAATGTACCACATACTTGCGCCGCACATATATGTACTTTACCAGTTATTGTATGCTGCATGCAATTGTACATCATATTGCCACAAGATGATTGCCGTGTAGATGACGTCAGTAGCGAAGACAGGGACGTATCCACGTATAATTTGCTGTCGTATCAACCAACTTTTTGTGTTTATAACACCTCCGTATAGCGTGTTGCCTCCGGCGTGTAGATGTTGACACAATGTTGCCTGCCCCCGCCCGATACACACTTCCTATCTCTGTAATGATTGCCTCCTCTGAAGTTGTGTTACCTAACTTTACCTTTCAGGTATTACGTCCCATACTCCCTTGTTTATAACGCGTATATGTATTACCTTTTTCACCTAGCGTAAAGCCGACATAATTACAGTCTCCTAGTCACATGAGCTCAACGGATGCTTTATGGACGACAATAGAGCTGCTAACAGTTGAGTTGTATAACGTAATCGCTCACTCACATGCCAAGCCAAGTATTACAATATATATATATATATATATAGTGGTTTTGTGCAGCACGTCTTTTCGATATCGTACAGCTAAGTATACTGCGCGACGCTGGACCCACTCCAACCGTTAACTATGCCTTGGTTCTGCAGGAAAATGAATAGCCTAGTAATAAACACAATCGACAGAACGAAGGTTAGGTGTGAGTGGGGGCCCCTTTCAAGTGAGCCTCCACCTACTTCGACCTACCACTATAAAGGTGATTCTTCTATTGGCACAACTGTTAATAGGTTTTGTTGGGTATCTGCCCTTTCTGCTGATGCTCTCTCTGCCTTCCACCCAGGCTATTTCTTTCTTTTTTTTGTTTATCTCTCGCTTGCGTTTTCTCCTGCCTATGCTTTTGGTCCTCCATTTTGGCCCTCATTGGCCATGGTTCCCGCTCGCCTCCGGTCAAACGTCACCGTCGTGAAGATGAGCCGCCTGCAAATAGATACATATGCATGCTGCTGTTCGGACACATAGTCAATATCATCGGCACTATCGCGCCACCGCCGTTCCCACTGCATCTACTACAAGGATCGCGACGGAAGGCGACGGAAAGCATCTGCCGTGCGAGTAGGGAGTCAGCGAAGGCTGGTGTCGTTTTTGTCGATCAATGTATGTGCGAGCTTGGCGAAAACTGGCGGCTCTAACTGGCCGAGCATATTGGATGACCGACGACCAACGGCCTTTGCCCCCCCCCCCCGCCGCAGGGGGCAAGAAGAAAAGGAGAAGGGGATGTAACATGGAGAAGGAATATGGTGTTTGTGAATGGCTGAAAGGGCTCTAAGTAGGGAATAAAAGAGTGTGGAGGATGTGGTAAGCAGGAGACAGAGAGAGAGGCGAGAGACCCCTCTCGCTTTGCGAGAGAGGGGAGAGGTCTCTCCTTCCTACAGAGAAAAAGAGTGATCTTTGCCAGAGAGGGTGAACGGCCTCTTCAAGCCAGCTTGCCTTAAGGCTTCAGGGGTTTGGCTGGCTGGACAGTTGCCTCCTAGCGCCCGGAGCAGCGCGGACCGACAGAGTTCCTTGGCCTTGAGCGCCCGCCGACGTCCCGGCCCAACTGCATCGCCGACGTCGATGTCAGCGGGGGCGGCGACGACCCCGACGCCAGCAGCAGCACCAGCGGTGAGCCCGATATTGGCACCTTATTGGCTCTTGACGTAAGCGTAGGCGTCTGCCCTGCCTTTCTGCACCGTATGGACGAGCGGGCGGCTAGCTACGAACATGAAGCAAGCACACTATGCGACCATCCGAGACCACGGCAGTGTCCAGTACCACCGCTGCTACTACGACTAGCTACTACGATGACTACTTCTATTACTACCATCATCACTACTACCACCACCACCACCACGGCCTCGGCCACCGAATATGCCAGATGTCAATAAGTTCTTCCACTTCTGCCCGCTCGTCCCTACCGGTGCCCCATCGCGCCGACGTCTTCTGACTGACCACCGGACGAACCTGTCGGACTGTGCGGCACGAAAGGACGGGTTCTCCGCTGCTGCTGCTTAGGGACTAGGTATAGGCCGTGGTCCAGTGCGCCTTGCTTGTCTTGCTTGTCTTGCCTGCTGTTTAGCGAAAGAACGAACGGATCGACAACCGTCCCTTTGAGAGGAAAGGTGTCGTTGATGACATCCAATGTCCTAGGCTAAGTTGCTCTTCTCTTCTTCTTCTTTTTCGTCTTCTTCTTCTTCTTGAAACAGTGACAGACATGACTGCGTCGAAAGAACGGTAACCCCACCCTAGAGTTTTCCCCTTTACCGATTCTTCCAAGTCGTTAACCAATCGACGGCAACACACATCGGACACATTAGGACATACGTGTGGTCAGTTGCCATATTAAATGCGTATATGCACACCTTGTTACGTATTGTTACGGAACCTAATTGCCTCACTCATAACCGACACTGTTAAAATGTCAAGCTTTCCATGAATTATGTCTGGTATGCTTTGAACGTATAGCTCTTTACAATCCGGCAGCGCTAATTTATGCAACTACCCTAAGTTCAGGCGAAATTTAAGAGGTACAACTACAAAAGGGCGGGATTTTTTTGGCAAAAACCAGTTACGAGTGGACAATAACATTATTTACGAGGATTAATTCACAAAAGCGCAGTCGTGTTTTACACGAAATCACACTTGTCTACAAGTTGGTAGCATACAGGAAACGTTGAAGATACTGCGAAATAGTAGATATACGCCATCATTATAACAGGAGCAATTTTCGGCCGCGTCTTAAGTTTTAACGGCTTGCAAGCCAATTGTTTGCTTGAGTTTGAAGACGATATAGCTTCCGTGCGCTGTTGGTTGTGCGTTTATAACGTACCCGGTCTCTCACTGGAACAACAATTGTCAAATCAACGGCTGTTAACTTGCAATGCGTAATAGCTGTATGAACATACGCGGTGCCCAATTGCACTGGGCTCAGGAGACGAACAAGCTGTTGTGTCTACCGCGACGGCCAGCTGCCGTAAATAAGAACATCTCGCCAAACGCACGACACGGCCAGTATTTGCAATACGTGTTTTTTGCCTTTGTGCTCGCCGTTTGTTAGAGACGCTAGGTTGCAGAATCCTTGATACATCAGCTCGAGGACACCTGCTGATCGATCGTATTCTTGTTCACATGACAACGATAACATTCTCTTTCGCTTGCATGCAAGGCTATGTGGAAATGGTACAGCTATAAGCTTAAGGATGTGGTCACCAATGTGGTCACCCCGTCGATAAACTAGGACATCACGGACTATCGTGCATTATTAGTGCAGGACGACGCTCGAGACATGCCGCTATTAATGAGACCTTTAGCAGAGCCCTTAGGTCGTGCGGTCGTCCGTGCATTCTTGAACCCCCAGGTCTCTGCGCGAAGGACGGCAAACGTCCAGATGGTATGACACTCACACCATTCGAGCGAGGCAAAATGCTAGTTTGGGATGCAACCGTTACCGACTCCTTAGCTCCTTCTATGGTCGGTGGCGGCGCATCCGAAGCTGGTTATGCAGCCCACCTTGCGGAGACTAACAAGTTGAGAAAATACTCATCAATCGGCTATCCCCATGAATTGCCCTCTTGCGTTTGAAACCCTAGGTGCCACTGGCGTTCGGACCAAGCAGCTGATCCGCAAAGTTGGGACCTTGTTAAACCTGTCATCCGGTGATAACAGGTCATCGTCCTTTTTTAAACAACGCCTGGATCTTGACATACAACGTGGAAACGCTGCCTCCGTTCGGGGCACACTCCTGAAGTGGTCTCGCCCTGGCCTCATCGAAACGGACACGTGACAGTCACAATGCGCATTGGCTTAGCTAGTTGATGTGTGTAACATATACCTAATGTATTATACGGAAAATAAACTTTATAATATGTTCATAAGCTTAAGGATAATAGCAGCAGCAACGATGTAAGGGTAACTGCAAGATACAATATTTAGCGATACATTTCGCACAGCGTTCGGTTTTAAGCTCTTCGAAAAGGCACCGCCGCTGCCCACGTACGGGTGACGCTGCCTACAATGCAGACACTACGTTTCCGTACAGTAAGGCGTAATACGAAGGCGCCGGTCTCAATTGCATAACATTTGAATGTGTTGACGAACCTATTCGTAAGTCTCGTTCAAGAGAGCCGTTGTGACGTCGGAGACGAAAGAGAGACGGAGAGATAGAAGAGCTAGAAAAGAGTACGAATTAGAACATTTGCATTGCCAGCCACAAGTTCTTCGCTGTCAGCCTTTGCAATCGCACTACCGCACCCCGAACGTCTACAGCTGCGCCGGTTCGGTGATCACGATTTAGAAGGGTTGAGAGCAATTTTTGGCAAACTAGACGCGCTCGCCGATTTCTCGCGATTCGGCCAACAACAATGCCTCGAGGGTGTTTGGCGTCTACTAAGCAATATAACCCACCGCAATCGCACGAAAGCCGAAAGACCGTTTCGTATTGTTTGACCAAATGCCACATGCTGGACAGACAGCCTGTGACCATCACAGATGTTGCCTGCCTATGATCAATGCCCATTCCCACCCTTCAACCAAGGGAAACTTCGGGAAGGAGGGATGCGGATTGGGCAAAGGTGGAGGAAAGCTCACGAAGCATTCGGAAAACAGTATAGTTCTACGAATATTTAAGCATTATGCAAACTGCGCTCTCCTCCCCTCTCTCTCTCTCTCTCTGTCTATCTATATATCGGGAGCGCACAGGCTCCCGCAGACAGATGCTACACGACGAGTCGGATTTATTCACATCTAAGCCGCTTTGATATCATGCAAATTCAAACAATGCAGGCGCTCGTTCAACTGGCCCCATTGGGCTACTAGACTCCGAATCAACCACGCCCGCTCTCATATGCCAACAAACCCCGGCCACGCTCAAAGACGTAGCCGGTGACAATAAGGACATTTTTGAGAGGGTACGAAATTGAGGCGCCGCCAGGCACTTGAGTACTGTGCGATATATATATATATATATATATATACACCATTCTCGCTTGCATAGGACAAAACCGAACGCTAAGAGAAACGATGCATAGCTAATATCTTTACAAGCTTACTTGTACGCTCTCACAGAGATGCCCAAATCTCTGGATAAATGTTTCACTCAGCAAAGGCGTTCTATGATGATGACGACGATTATTATTATTATTATTTGGCTGGAAATGTACCTTTTAGTATAACTGGCAACCTTCGGTACCTTTGTAAAGCTTCAAAGTAGCCTTCTATTGAATTTCTTACTTGAGGCTCAACGGTACACGACTATCAAGAAGGCAACTATCTTTTATCGCTTTGCTTGGTTAGCATTAATGGTAGCAGTGCAGATAGAGGTAATTGTTGTTGCAGCAGTAGTAAAAGCAGCAACCGCAAGCAGCATGAAGTGCTAAATAGTGGCGCTCCATTGTATCTATCTAAACTGTAAGAAGAGAAAAGAGCGTGACGTCTCATTGGCAAGATGCTATCCTCCAAGATGTTCGTCACTAATTAATGAATTAATTAATTGGCTTATGTCTGAGAAAGAGACACCGAAGCCAAGAACTATTAGTTAGTCTGCCCCCGTCGGACTACAACGTACGTACATAGAGGGAGAAAGAGAGATGGAGACTAAGTGAGTCGCGTCGACAGAGACAAATTCATACCCTGAAGCAGTTGGAAGCACACACAGCAGGACGGCAGCAGTTGCCGGTTGAGACCGCTAATTTCTACGTCCAGTTAAGCCAGGTAAGTAGGTAAAGGTATACGCCTAAATAGGTAGTACTGCAGAGTCATGCACTCGCATATAGGCAGTGGGTTTCCAAGCAGGTGTGTTTTATCGACGGCCCTCTCCCTCTCTGTTCGGATCTGCTCATCTTTCTATCCTTTTGGTGGTCAGCGCCCGCTGGGGCGTTTGAGGCCGACACGATCACGTTATTAGGTTAGCATAAGCTTTGCGACTGCGAAATCCTGATAAGCCCTAGGGCTGTCTTTAAGACACTTCCACGATTTAGAAAAGAGGCGGCCAGACTAGTACGACACCAAAGTAGGCAAAGTGGTCGGCCTTTGAGAGAGGCATTAAATGTGTGTAGAGAAACATTTATCCACCACAAATTGATGAACAACACACAATCTAAGTATCGGTCTAAAACATTTGTTACAACAGGTATCACTGAATTGATGTCTATATGGTACATTCAAGTACATAATCTCAAAGGCAGGCTCGTCAGTATAACGCTACTGCGTTAAAAAACACATAATTATCTCTTCTCTGCAGGGTTTACAAAATAACTGGATTTTTTTTAGCAGGTCTTCGATAATCACATGTGAAGCATTTCCGTAGGCAAGCTAACACGTGACAATCTAAAGGCTCCTGTCAAGTACATTGTCTTAATTCTATTTAACTGTCCTAGATACCTTAAGATATGTATACTGCTGTATGTTTACACTGGAAGAGCTTTTAGATAATGATTAACACGGCCTTTTAGGCTAAAACATGAAGGTAAAATTGTAGCGTCGTAGTATACGTTATATCCGTCATCTCTATTTCTACATGTTATGTAACGGATTGTGTGGACCAGCTGACCACAGGCGGAACAGAAAAAACCAACGTGATATAATCAAAGCATTTTATAAAACACGACATAGGTATGTGCATTTAGTTATTTGGTTTCATAGCTTACGTGACACCTCGTAGGCATATATTGCACACATATATATTGCACTATATATACTATATTTCCCACAAAGCCTAGCTGTCGGGATGTATTGCCGAATATTTTGCGATCGGCATAAACTAGCAGTTGTACAAGGGCAAGGCCTTTCGGCTTTGTGTCATTAACTACTGAATTAACAACCGTTTCGAACGCTGCGTTACACTACACCTGTTGGCTCATATCAGAATTAATAGGACGTCCCCTCTCTTCCTGAATTTGGCTTAGACTTAATGGATCAGATTGGCATTTCGTCTCCTGTTGGTTTCGTTATAACCTCTTTCGGACTCGTCCAAAGTGAACGTCTGACCTATATCCCCCAGCCCACCAATTTGTGCGGTACATTTTCACCACTCATCAGCTTATCTGCATCTCTGAAATGTATGTAGTATGCGTACAACGAGTATTAATTCATTATTTATAAATCTATAGTACACATTCTACGTATTTTAATGTGCATATTGTTGTTTTAAACAATGTGCAGTTTATATAAATATGTATATATATATATATATATATATATATATATATATATATATATATAGACACCAGTAATGTTCTGACGAAACGTATGGTTGGTGCAGTGACTTCCAACCAAATATACAGTTGTTCGTGATATGTAGCCTGTAGACAGACGTCCGTATACGTGGCAGCATGGCCAACATTCATTTGCACAATGGCTAACTATAACTCCGATGCATTACGGCTAGATTCTATCTGTCATAGGAATAAATGGTATATGGCCGAACGAGGTTTATAGTGGTAAAACATTAACGATATATATATATATATATAGTGCTTTAAATATGTCCCACGATTCAGGTGAGGCTGACTGGCTGAATGAATGGCTGGAGCACGGCAAGAAGGATCATCAGTCGTCGTCGTCATCGACGGCGGTCGTCGTCATCATTACAGTGAGACATCGTGTGTGATGCTGCCTGCACTCTCATGCACTAGCTCGAGGACGTAGCTTGCGAGGAAGAGCCGCTCTTTTGCGGCGCATGGAAATAACTGAGGCGAGCCGTATGAATATGCACCCCCGCCAGACACAGGCAGGGCAGGCAGACTCACATGCATAGAGAGAGAGAGACAGACAGACAGACAGAGAAATATAGATAGAGACAGACAGAGAAATAGAGACAGAGACAGACAGAGAAATAGAGATAGAGACAGACAGAGAAATAGAGATAGAGACAGACAAAGAAATAGAGATAGAGACAGACAGAGAAATAGAGATAGAGACATAGCGATAGATACATCCACACAGACGGCAGCGGGACCGCCCCCCTTCCACTGATTATCACGGCCGCCTGTCGTTGTGGTGACGAGAGCGCAGCTCTGCTGGCGAGGTGCTGATGGTAGGCCGTGATGGTTCGTGGCGATGACGGACCTGTCCAGGATACCACAACAGAGGCAAAAGGCCTTCGAGCCCGTGGCGACGGTAGCGGCGACGGTAGCGTCTCTGGCCTTCCGACTCCTGTACGTTGGCCTTACCTTTGCTCGATCTCTTTCTTTATCTATCCCTATCTGTCTCACTATCTCTACATACACTATATTCTTCTCGACTGTCTTTTTTTCGTATATATATATGTGCCTCTTCTACGAACGGCCTCTGTCTCATCCCGCAGTCGTGTAGCGTATCCGCATGCACGCAGGTCCGCCCGTTCATTGTTCTGCGGCGTGGCGTTACATTCGCACATTCACACCACTTACGTCTCATGTGGCTGGGCTTTCCGTGCTGGCTGGCTGGATCTACCGCCGTGCTACGTCCCGCGTGCATCTCTAGATCCCTCTTTCCTCCCAGCCGCCTTTATACCTACGAGAAAGGGAAATAAAGGAGAACAGGAATAAGAAAACCACGGCAACCGCAACATCAGCAACAACCACCGCAACATCAGCAACAACCACCGCAACAACAACGACAACAACCACAGCAACAACAACGACAACAACAACAACAACAGCAACAACAACCACAACTACGACCACAAAGACACCGTCAAAATGGAAGAGGTAGGAAATAAAGGGAGCGGCAGGAAGTCGTGTATATACGAATCGTACTGCGCGAGTCCTGCATCCGTCGCACGTGGTGCTAAGCCATTGCATGAGTCGTGCCTGGCTGGCGATGATGATGGTGTTGTTGCAGGTGGAACCGCGTCGGCTACGCTGGCGTGCGGCACGGCGTGGCGCGGTGCAGTGTAGCCGCGTAGTCGTGCCCGTCCCAATCATTACCGCTTGCCAGCTAACTAACTAACGGTGCTGCTTCAGAGGCTGGGAGGAGAACATTAGGGCGACATGTGAAGGTTGCTGCTTGAGCATGTATCACAATGATCACTATTATCATCATATGATTGTGATACAGACAGATGTTTTCCGTCGTTCACATCCATATCATCTTCTTATGGCTTCTTCACGTTAAGACAACAATATTCGCTAGGTTGTTCCATAAGTCCGTTCCAAAAATTGCGTGCGCCACACTGTGCAGACCCGGGAGAAGACGAAAACTGTTGGGAGAGGGTTGTTTGTGTACATGGCGGTAAAAGCAAACCTGCGCTGTATCATACCGTGGAATTTGTTGGAATTTCGAATTCACGCAAGTTGTAACGCTCGAGTGAAGATGGCAGAGTTAATTGTGCATTTTCGGCATTTTATTTCTGGAAAGGAACGATTGCAACCCAAGTCGTACCTAAGATATGTAAAGTGTATGGTGGAGAGGCTGTAACAGACAGGACACTTCACAAGTGGTGTATCCGATTTAAAAACGGCGATTTCGACGTTAATGACCGAGACCGGCCAGGACGAAGCAATCAGCTCCTAAAAAAGAACGAGGATCGCCCCTTTCTCCGCACCATATCCGCACTCTATAGCAACGCTGCCCGCAGAAGGGCGTGGCTTAAAAAAGAGAGTGAGCCCTAAGCAACTGCCAAGCCCAGACCCCATACAAGAATAGTGATGTTAAGTGTTTGATGGGATGCGAAGACCGTGATTTTTTATGAGCTCTTGCAACCAAACGAAACGATCAATACGATAAAATACTGTCAACAACTGGACAATTTGAAGGGAGCCATTGACCAGGAACGAGTTTGGTTTTCCTGTTCAGTCGACTCGTCCACAGCTGGAATACGTCCCTGTTTCGGCTTTTGTAATGCATCTTCTATAGCCTGTCGTCCGTTGGGTTGTCGGGCAGCCAATAATCGGGAAGTACTCCTCTTGAGGTCTTGAGGTGGCCTTGAGCGTGCTGCGGTGTCGTAGCAGGACACCGACACGAGTGAACGTCTCGGCGTCCAATGCCATTAGCCGACTGCAAAAGCTGCTCGTTCGGCTCATTGGCTTTGGTTTAGTTGCTCCGGTCTTGGAGGGGTGCTTAGCGTATTAGAGGACGTGGCCCTCGCGTAAGGATAAATAAAATGCAAACGCCATAAGTTAATACGAGAAATACATATGTTCTCTTATTAACTACAGCGAACGACCAATACACTCTTCGTTACTAACTGGATACTACTCAGCCAATGACCAATACACTCTTCTTAACTAGCACACTGTTGAAATGATTTTTTAGTGTAGAGCGTTTTTCAATGTTTGAAAAGTGGTTTTCGAATGTGCGTAAGCAATGCTTCAAATTGTAGAAAAACGACAGTCGATTTCAGCAATGTTTTATGAGTATGGAGGTAACGTAGCTTACCACTGCGTTTAAAAACGATCAGCATAGCTTGCTATGTCTGCTTTTATCTTTTTTAGTTGAGCACACTTTGAAACGCTGTATCAGAGTTACGAAAGTGGCACGGTAAAGAGTAACTTCTGTACCCTCCGGGCTGGTCTGTGTGCGTTCGACAGTTGATATTCTTCCATCACAGGTAAGTTCATGAAACGCCCATTGAATCAGCTTATTCTCGCTCTGATCGCATCGGAGCGTTTTAAGGTAAAGATCTACCGGATCGGCTTGCAGCGAAAGTCTGAGTGTATCATGACTAACACAGAACGTTCGATCGCGCCGCTATATAAGCGTAAAAATGTGTTGTTCAAATGATAAGCTAAATAAAGAGTTAAGCAGTTTCTGGAAACAACAATTTTAAGTGCGGTACGTTTAATCTGACGGTTCATGCTAGCCTCTTACATTTATGGTAAGGATTGAATAGGTAGTGCTTGTCCTCACGGATATATAAAACCCACCTGCTAAGCCGTGTTTGCATCTACCAAAGAGGATGTAAAATTATTGCCTT
Organism: Dermanyssus gallinae; assembly: GCA_003439945.1. NCBI lineage: Eukaryota > Metazoa > Arthropoda > Arachnida > Mesostigmata > Dermanyssidae > Dermanyssus > Dermanyssus gallinae. The sequence continues at coordinate 87,755 of QVRM01004845.1, forward strand.
GCAATATACTGTAGGGCTCCCAAGGGATGAGAGTCAATCAGAAATTGACCGAGAGGCACTTACGGGTATAAGTATATCTCTGAATCACTGATCGTCCTAGGAGAACGGTCGTGTTTTTAACTTTTATAACGAAAATAATTTAGGCAAGCCAGTACACGGAATCAACGCGTTAAGATGACATTCTATCATATCCTACCTGCGGCTCTATCTAATGTAAGTCAATGCAAAAAAAACTGCTGAGTCCAGTGGCATCTGAATTCCAACTGCCGATTTCTTTAGTTTTCAGTTGTAGCCAATCTGAAAAGTGCGACCAAACAAGCTTCGGCTATCGACGTATATATACGTAGATGTTTCAACTTCACAGTCGCTTGACGGTCAGATTTTTTTTTAAAGGATGTTGATTTTTTTATAAGATACAGCAATGACGGCCTGATTGTGTGCATATGCGCGCCTATAGCATAATATGTTTATATACTCGTATATGGCTTCGGCGGCCGGCCTTAGCAAAAACTGAGCGTTGATATATGTAGAATCGAATCCTACTTCAGACAGACTTCGTTCTTCTTCCTAGATCGTGTCTCTGATTAAGCATTGAATTGCCGCAGTAGTCCCACGACCGACCAGTTTTCAAAATCCCGCTTCACAAAAAATTCCTGGAGTCGAAATCCGACGGAGGTGCTATCTTTGCACCGCTCCCATACGGATCTGTTCGTGTCGGCATGTGCCCCGTCACCACACAGACACGCTAGGCATGTCCATACCTACTGTGTGAAATAAATTTGCTCCATATATATATATATATGAGCTAAAAATAAGCTTTTGTAGTATCATGGCGCCATCAAATGGTAGAAAACAATACGATGTGAAATATTATGTTTTTTCTGGCATCCAGCATGCCGAGAGAGATGCAATATATATATATATATATATATATATTATACTACAAAATATTATTTTGAGCTCTGCTCAACGCTTAACAGCCCAATTATTGTGTTGATGTTTCTGTTACTACAGGGTGTCCCAACAGGAACCAAACATTTAAATTCCAAATAAAATACATGTATTGGTTTTACACCAAAATTCTGCTACTTGCTAAGCCGTTAGTCGAGTTGCCCCCAAACCCACGTAACAGCCATAATAAGCTAAAATGTCTCGTGCCTAGCGGTTTATGTTGCAGTCGACGTAATTTCGGCATTTCACGCTTTCAGTATTATCCTGAATCCGATATACATAACGTCATGTGGCTTTGTTGACCTTTTTGCCTCTGACAGTTTGTGCATGATAGGTCAGTTTTCCTTCTCTCCAGGTTTATGGCAGCGGCTGCGTCGCAGGGTTAATAAAATGTGCAGATATCATAAGATTAATTCGGTGGATTCGAAAACCGCCTTTTTAAATAGTCGTCTTCTCTACCTCAACGCAATCCGCGCTGTGAGTCGTTTTGACTTCTAAATTGGCAATTCCTTTCAACTCTGGAAACTCATCAACGGACTATGCGGTACAGGTACGCGATTCAGACGATTCAGTGGACTTACCTTCCACAGTAGTAGTCGGCGACGGTGAAACATTGGATGACCTGGTTAAAACTGTAGACGACCTAAATCGTCACTTCGCCACGTTGGGTAGTACTGCGGTCGCTCACCTTGAGACGAGTAGGGATATAATCAATCAATCAGGTTTATTGACGTGCCCAACACGTTGGCAATCTTTCGTTCAAATATACTCAATATACGAGTGTATATACAAACCGAAAGTGTGTACGCGATAAAGCAGAACAATTGAGTATAATTAACAAAAAAAAGTTTTAAACTATATAACTAACCTAATACAAGTATAATAGCTATATAATAAAATACGGTTAAAGCAGTTCACTATGAGTCACTTGTTTCTACGTTCTTCAGCTGTAGGAGAAGATGTCGTTTAAAAACAGCGGCCTGGCCTGCAATTCGAAGCGCCAATGGCAGCTCTTTCCAGATTGCGGGCAGCATGTAGGCCAGAGAGTACCGGAGAAGGGAGAGTCTGAACCCTGGCACCCTGAGTTGGTTCTTGTAGCGCTGCAACCGAACTGGGGTAAGGGCAAACTAAAGAAACACAATCTGAAGCGATTCCATTGTTTTGCACTTTATAGGCTAGCACCACTAACTTTAAACGTGTCAGCTGATCAAGCTTGACAAGCCCGAGCCTGGTGCACAATGGAGTCAGACTCGCGCGACTTCTCCTTCTCCGTCCTAAGACAAACTGAATTCGAGGTGTTATGGGGTGCCTGCCAAATTGTTGAAGCTAGCAGCTTGATCAATCTATCTGACTCCTTCCTGTCAAATATTTTTTTCTGGTGAGAATTTGGCAGTTCCCATCATAGTTGAAATCTACGGCGGTGTTTCCGTCATTTAAAAAAAGACACCGCGCATTCGATTATAGGCCGATCTCGGCCGTTGATTATATCTCAAAGGCTATCGAGAAACTGGTGTTGGTCAGGTCAAATTGACATCTAGAGTCGATTTCTCCCTTTACCCTAAGCAGGTCGGCTTTTACAAGGGTAGGTCGACTGTTTTTGCGTTGACCCACTTACGACGGCAGGTATCCGATTCGGTCGAGGTGCATACGTTTTGTCTCGCAGTCATTCTTCACACATTGGCTTCTTTTAGCTGTGTTTATCATTTCTGTTTGCTCTAGATGCTCGCTCAGCTAGGGTGCTTTGCGCCGGCTACTGTTATTGCTTAGGTCCTTTCTCTCAGGATGGCGGAAGGTGGTATGAGCTAGTCGAATGGAGCCCTCGTGGCAACAGGTTGATATTGATACTCCTCAAGGCTCAATTCTCGAACCTCTTATGATTCGTATCCTTCTGAATTTTATCCTGTTAAGAGATAAGAAGAGAGAAAAAAATTAAGAGTCCAGGTGTTAAATCTTAACTCTGCCATAGCCTTTGCTGATGACACAAAGTTACTGTTCAAAGTGAATTATCGGAATTTGCGGAATTTTATTGGAATACGAATTTGCACCAGTCGCTCCTAAATGTGGACAACATAATTAGCATTTTGGTTGTCAATGCCAATAAAACCAACTTAATAGTTTTTCGTTTACCACCGAGGCCACTGACCTTACCTGACAAACTGCTAATCAAGACACGGAGCATTGAGCTCTCGCAGACCGCTAGGTGCCTGTATCTCGTTCTCCAGGTAAACATGAGGTGGCATCCCTATCTGGATTTTATTGCACCCAAGTGCTTTGTTGAAATATCTGGGTTGTGTGGAACGAACATATGGGATCCCTTTTTTTGGGATGATGTTTATAACGGAATTCTCCGGAGAGGCAGAGTTACGGGAAGTATTCACTTAGAGCATTTTTTTAGGAAACGAAATGATTCAATCAGTGACGTGTTCAATGATTTATTCTAATTTTGATGGAAAGTATACACGCTGCAAGGGTTCACGTTAGCATATAAAATTTCGCAAGGTATTGTACCTGCGGAGATTGCGTTTTTACTAGTTTCTACACTTAGTCGAATATCAGCTAGGCGAGCAGCAATTTTCATGCGCCCTCAGCATTCTTGGTCTAGTCAACACACACTTGCATTTCACCTCCCTGAAACCTAAAGCATTCGCAAAAACATTAGATGCCTCACAACGAAGCACCTCTTCAGTCACGAAGTAAAACAATGGCTTTTATTTTCACAGTCTGAGCGAGGCCTGTATATCTTGGGATATTCTGAATTAGGATGGTGCACGAGTGAACTAAGTACACGTGTATACTTTTGAGCGTGTTGCCTTATTTATTGTTCGGCGTTGTAACACACGCACCATAGTAGTCGTGATAATGCTCAATGGGATTACATTTTGTGAAGAGTGCTTATAAAAAGCATACTCCTTGGATTTTGTTGGGGAGTTAGATTTACCCTTTTTCAACCGTTTTTACTGACTGAGGGCGTAAGCGTTGTAAAATGCTGTAAAATAAACGACGTATTTTGTTCATTGAAAAAAATACTCCATTAAAATGCGTTATTGTGGTAATAGTTAGCTATCCATTCTTCACAATGGCGTGTTGTCTACGATCGACCAGTTTAAGGGTTTGCTCACGAAGCGCAGCAACTGCAGAAATGGCGCCAAATTCACAACTGCTTTTACCGTGCCAACTATTACTCAAAGTAAAGTTTTCAGGCTGGCCCTCAGACAAGATTTAACGTCCACGGAACTGTTTTTCATATTGCTTCATAGACGGACCCCCCTAAATACAAATGTGCAACGATGGGGCTCGAACCCGCGCATCTATCTAGTGTCTCCTACGGTTGCGAGGCTCAGACTTAAGTGCCAACTATTACTACTACTACTACTAGTAAAGTTTTCGAGCTGACCCTCAGCCAAGATTTAACGTCCACGGAACTGTTTTTCACATTGCTTCATTGACGGACCCCCATAAATACAAATGTGCAAAGGTGGGGCTCGAACCCGCGCACCTATGTGTTTCCTCCGGTTGCGAGGCGCAGACTTATGCCACCACGCCACCGGGCTCGACGACAATACTACTACTACTACAACTACCACTACTACTACTACGATTATCATGCCGCCACGTGGCACTGGCCAAGCGGAGGAGGACGTTTTACTCTTGCATGCTGGAGCATCTCGGACCGGCCGACTGCATCCGAGCATATTTACAACACCGTGCGGCACATTGCTGCCGTCGCATTCGCCGCAAGAATTCATGGCGCTATGCAAAATTTAACGTCACCCCGAACGTTTCCCAATTTCAGCACATCCACAAACATACCCGCACGGCATGCACGGCATTCATTAGAGAGTGCTAGTATGTGCAAACTACGGCCAGAAGAACCAGCCGGGGCCCTGGCCGTAGCGTCACGCCATGCGGGAAGCGTCCACCGCCCCACGGTCGTCCCGCTGTGCAGATGCCGCCTATGAAGAGCCGTCGACAAGGAACACACAACGAACGAAGTAAACTTTCAGGAATGTTTCGACTGCGAGTCCTAGTGCTAGTGGTTGTTTCCGTTGTCGCACTTGTCGCTGTTAAAACTTGTGAGCTCCTCCATTTTGATTTTGCTCTCGTTTTTCCTTTGCAATCCATATATATATATATATATATATATATATATATATATATATATATATATATATATATATATATATATATATATATATATATATATATATATATATATTTATATATTTATATTTATGTACATATACATACATGTTTATATTTACTATATATATGTCAGACTGTGTCAAATATTTGCTTTCTGCCAAAAGTGTGTTCAAAGTAAGTGTGTGTACGTCACAAGTTGCTCGCATGCAAATGCAGCTTGACGCATTCTGTATGTGTAAACAGGTGGAACAGCGCTGCAAGTATAACGTACTATGCAAACATTTGGCGGCATGCAAAATGCATTCATATGTCCATCCAGCGCATTAAACAGTAAAGTGTGATTGATCTACTGGATCTTAATACAGCAGCGTTCGTAAGCATGGATAGCGGAGGTATACACAAATGAGAAGAATTCTTTAATTCCAACAAAGTTGTAATTAGAAACGTTATTTGACCATATACATCCGCCTTTAGTGATATTACAAATACATAACACAGAAAAAAGCGGACCGAAATAACAACGTGTGGGCTAACACTCGCTAACTTATTCCAAACGGACGGTTATGCTGTGGATGACCTTGTTGTAGTCGGCTTAGTCAGTTTTCTTGGTCAAACTGTTAGGGTGGATGCTGTCGTAGCTGTGTACACTAGTAAATATTGGTTACAACAAAAAACAATTTAATAATGTGGGTGCAGTATTACGCACTATCCAAACGATTGCTCGGCTAGTTGTAGTAGTTTTATTAACCAATGATTGGTTTACGAATATACATCATAGACATCGCATTTCCAGAGTTGAGACAGCGGAATTGCTCTTTCACAACGCTGAAGGTGATATAGGTCACACGGGCAGCCACAAAGTTTACACATACACTCCGCCGAGATTTCATGAAACTTCTCGCGCGCACAGATCTTCAGATGGAAGCCGTGGACGGCAAATCTGGTAATTAGATGCCGGTTCTCATAACTGCAGGCTCTCCACAAATCCGACGTCATTGCTCTCGTTTCATAAAACAGCGGGTCGATGTCGGCCATTTTATTCTCCCAGTCAAAGACGTGTTCTCTAAAAACCGTCGTCTTCGGCAGGTTGTACATCCTCTGTAAGTCCTCAACGAATAACGGCGACGATGCCAATAAGTACACTAACCTATTCAGGCTAGTGCGGTGAACGTTCAATGCTTTCTTTAGAAAACTGGCTTTGAGTTGATCAAACGCCCTTAGGTTCGATCTCGTGATATACGGCCAGATCATCTGAACGCCGTAAGATGCTGTGGGTGCAATCTTCAGGTTAAACAGCTTAACCGCAACCTCCATCGACAGTCTGCATGGGTCCTTGACACTGTAAAAGGATTGTAGACCTTTTCGGACTCTTTCTTCAACATGCCTGGAGAAGCTTGTGCCCCGTGAAGAAAACACGACCCCCAGGTAGGGAAAGTATGGAACGATTTCGACTATTTCTGAATTCAGTCGGAGCTCATCGCTTGTGGCCAGTCTTCCTCCTCGTCGGAATTTCATCGCTTTTGTCTTGCTCGCATTGATCTCCAATTTGTTCCGGTTTACATAGCCTTGTAGGGTTACAAGCGACTGCTGCGAGTGAAAGCGACTTCGGGAGAACAATACTAAATCATCGGCATACATAAGCGTTTACACTTGTGAATGCCGACTATGTATTTCCGCCGGGAGATCGCTTACCAACATTGAGAACAACAGAGGACTCAGGTTATCACCCTGAGCAACACCGGTGGTCTGAGTGATCGGCGCGTGCTCAGCAACCCCATCGTCTATTATTACCAGTCCCTCTTGCAAGATGCTTCCTTAAAGCTCTAGCATGCTCAGTGGGACTCCACTGTGTGCCAGCTTGTCAAGAATGATCGTTCGCACATGTATACGCGGACGACCGGTGATCTCGTCGACCGGTGTCTGGACGCGGGTCCCTGTCGTCGATGTCTTGGAATTTGGGATCTCGGACGAGAGAGTCTGGGCTGCACATTTCCTGCTGATCGGTCGCGCCGCTCTGTCATGGGCCGGGAACAGCGACTGACCGCGCTCTCGCTCGACTGCGCTCTCTCACGACGCAAGTAGCTGGGCGAGGGAGCAGTACTTAAGATGGCTCGGCTATCAGAACAGATTCAAACTAACGCAGTGCATTAGCATTCAAACCACCATGATGTTACATGATGTTTATTGTTGAGACTAGACCAATGACCACGAACTGGTGCAAGGGCCTATGTTGTAGAAATAATTACTTTATTAGCGGGCTTGCTTTACATGGCTTTAAATTATCATCAAATTTCAAAGAAATATCGACCGAATACGAATGCAAGCTCTGTGAAGGATCGTGTGATCTGTATCACCTCCAATAGTGTACAAAAGCAATATCGCTGACAAAAACGATGTCGGAACGCTATTTTACAAATGTGCAAAACCAATTAAGGAAACTAAACCTGGACAGTTCCCTGAACCCCTTCTTAGTGTGCTTTCTGCACGCCGGCCTTGCTATCTGTGAGTGTTGAACCTGGTGTGCAACTGCCAGATTTCGTCTGCTAAATAATCAGTTTAATCACGTCAATATTATATATATATATATACACTATGTTGAGACTTAGTAGTTAATTAATTAGCCAATAGGAACAGTTATATAAGTTGTGCACAATCGAGCGATATGACATCGCTCCCGATATGATGAGTTTCATCAAAGGTGTCGGCACAATCAACGATGTTGTGGCAGTTTGGCTTCATACCTGTAATGAAATGGTGGTAGCCGTGCCATGTTGTTTCGAAAATGTCTACGCGAATTGCTTGTTGCATGACGTCCTCGTTCGTCTTCCGAGAGAAGAAAGCCGGTCCTACAGCATAGTTGTGAGCTATGAACGTCGTCGTTTTGTGCTCTCTATGTTATCTATGTAGAAAGTTAGTCAGTCTCTCTGCGCGGAGCAGGAGTGCGGTTCAGCAGCAGCAGCAGCAACAGCAGGTCCTCAATTAGCGTCCTCTCGCCACCGCACAGCTTGGGCGGCCGTTGTTGAGACGTTTTTAGGTACGTTTTAGCTCCCGATAGTTGCCTCGCTCCAGTGCGCATAGACGCACACGGTAGCCTCACCGACACCGACAACTGACGTGGTGGACACCGTCAACGGCCTATGTGTCGGGATGGTGGCCGCCATCTTGGTTTGGACGCGCTTTGATATCTAGACTCGCTTGCTAGGTGACACTAGCAATTTAACACGGCTCAGGTGGTGGTGGTGGTAGATATCGAATAGTCGCAGAAAATACTTAAACCAAAAAAATACATTATAATTTAGAGAAAAAAAGACGCATAACTGGAATTGTCTGGAACCTGTGTAGTTAACGTTGCTGATGTTGAATTTAAGTAGTGTTTGTTTTGATAAAACATCACCTATTGTTTCTAAAGTACACATTGCGGAGAACAAGTTTTAGCGGGCTTTTTTCACGGACAACACACTTATCACGCTGAACCTGGAGCCTAGTGGCGGCGTGGTCTAGAGGCGGCTATTGCGCTAGTCATGGTTGTTATCAACCGGGGTGTCGCCGGTTCGATCCCTGCTGTTGTTGATCGAATTTTCTTTGAGCGATACTCATTGGGAATAGATGATAAACCATACCGCTGAGAGTCAGCGGCCATGGTGCCACAAGGAGTGTTGGGGAAACCCTAGATGCCTTAACATGTCTGGCCTTCGGTGCATTGAAGATATATTTCAGGTCAAATTCCAAGCCCGTACGGGACGGAGGATGGTCTAGAATTAAAAACAACCTCCTTGAAAAAAGTTTTCAATTCTAGAACCTGGAGCCTACTTATGATGTTTTTCAGCAGTAAGTACTTATTTTAGGAATTGGATAAAACTATTTTAAGCAGGCTTCTCTAATTGAACGGTCTAGTCAGTATGTTACGTTGCGGGTACCTTGAATGTTAGCGCACATAAAGAGTGTATAAGGGACGCATCGTATTTCGCAACAGTGCCTTGTTGTTTGTAGTCGATTAGTGTACCAAGCTTTACTACAACATTTAGAAAGACGAATGGGGTTTTTAGGTAGGTGAAGTCTGGCACTAAATTACGTTTTTTTACCGAGCCAAGCGCCTACGGTATTGCTTTGCATTTGGGAGGTCGTAGGTTCAAGACCTAGACTGACCAGTCCTATATTGGTAATCGTGGGTTCTTATTTGGATAAGCTAAAGCCGGCCTAGTAGACTATAATAGAGGATGATTATACAAAAAAAGACGAGAAGCACAGACGTCTCGGGCGCTAGGTCCCCCTCATCTTTAGGATGGGTACTTCCCAGCTTGTATGGACGGCCCCAAGGATCGTCCTCCAGGCCTTGAGGGTACAGGCGCCGGCAGGGCGTTAGGGCAAGGAAGACGGCAGGTGCTACGCCAAACCTCCGGTTAGCTAGAACAACTGATCGAAAGGTTAAGCGAGGTGCGAATTTCGAACACCTTTCGAACGTGTGTCTTTGAAGGCTTTCGAAACTTCGTCTTTTTGTTGAGTACTGTTGGCACAGTATCTTCGCAGTGTTCACTGTTCGTGTTGAGCTCTCTAGCACTAAGGTCGTCAAGTGAAATTAGACTGACATCCGGACAATCTTAGCTTTTGCTTGCCGACAACTACTGAAACCGATAGGCCCTCGAAGTGAACATAGTTAGTATATTTGTTTCTGACTACACAATATGAAAGCAAAGCACCGTTCTAAACTAATATATTTACCGCCTAAACGTCCACTTGTCAAGTATGTAATTAGTTCAGTCAGTGGTCGAGATGCTTATGTATAACAGTCAACGCCAAACGTTCATACATTCTCGGTCACAACGAAACAGGCTAAAAAGCTTTTGTGGGCTCAAAATCTTCTCTGATTTTATCAACGAGTGGCATATATATATATATATATATATATATATATATTCATCACTTGAGGGTCGCGAGCGGTAATACTCTAGGATCACGTTACTCAATCTTTATTTGCGGTGATTGATGAACGAAAATATTGCCGCGCTGGACAAATGGATAGGAATATCTATCTGCTTGCGAAGCTGTGAACCGTTTAGGGGGTACGTGAGCGGGGCTATAACTGGCTGGCTGTATGGGTAGTTGGGGGTATTCTCGGGTTGTGGGGGAGCAGGAGAAAAAGAGGACGACGGCGATCGCGAGAAGACTAACGCGGGGGTCTTGCAGGGGTCCTGCTGGAAAGAGGAGATGTTCGGTTGGTCGGTCGGTCGGCCGTCATCGGCCATTGTCGTCGACGTAGTGCTCTGGTCCTGTTATTACTGCTATGGAAAGCGAGCGGTCCCTTCACCAACTTCGGCTTCTACTACTTCTTCTAGAAGCGGGTACTGCGGGCCATCGGCGCCGATCTACGGTCAACGGCGTCCAGCCAGGCCGTCAAGCCAGATGATCCCAATATACAGCTATTGCTGCTCTTGGTAGCGGTGACCGCTGATCGAACTAGCCCGCCACTCGCACCACAGTGCCCCCAGTTACTTGTCCATACCCCTCCCCCCCTAACCCTTAACCTACCCCGCGGCGAACCCCCTCGAAGGAAGGACAAGCAGCAGCGGTCTTGCTCCAGGGCCCGCACTGTCCAGTAAAGTCCAACGACGATCGGAACCGGGTCTTATGCCAGGCGCGTTCACTGACAGCCTGGCTACGTGTCCCGGCGCAGTCATTGTCGACAGTTCTGTTGACCCGTTTGTTGTTTTGCCAAAATATCGGTGGCTGATTTTTGGGTCGAACGCGACATCTCCAGGCGCCGCTACAGCCACACCCGCTGTTGCCGCCGCCTTTTAATGGTTGTTCTTCGGTCACCCGATATTCCAATTTCGTAGCGTTTTTTTCCATTCCCTGACAGACGGAACGGGAAAGAATCGACGAAGAAAATCGGCATCCAGCTAGCACTGGCACGCTATCACATATTCAGTGTCGAGTTGTTTCTTAGCTGTTAAGTAGGTGTATATATATATATATATATATATGGCTTAGTGGCAAAGCCTTTGTCTTGCATTCGAGAAGAATGGGTCCCGTGGTTTCCATTTTAGACTATATATATATATATATATATATATATATATATACAAAACGATAGACGCCTTATGCGACGCGATGTGCGAGTTTATTGACAATGTCTGTATTTACGTGTGCACTACCATAAGAGTCCAGGTATATATATATATTTTTTTAAGCTTCCAGAACGAAGCGAGCAAAACCGGCAACGGCACTCGACATATAATTGGTGAACTCCTAAACACACAATATGGTGTTAGCCGTGCACGATATACCTTGTGTATACCTGACAGCTAGAGCAAGCGGCTCCATTCCAAAGGTTTCGAGAACTATAGCTGTCAAAGTATCCAATCTCGGCCGAGGCTTCGGCAACCTTTCCCTGCCAGTCCAGCAAAAAGTGCTGGAATGGTTTGGTAATCTCGATGACCTTTGTCTGACTCTGTGATTGTTTCCATTAGCGGTCTTCAGCCGGCAAGCAAGCATATAAAGCGACTCCCTGTCGTCCCAGAAAGACCGAGAACTGATCATATATATGTGGTAAAACATCTTTCTAGTTGAGCTAAGTTTGTCGCCGAGAGGTGTCTACACTCTGCCGAGGCGGTACTCAGCATTGGCACAATCCTCAACTCAAGAAGTCGCACTGCGTCACACAGAGTGACTGTCGCCTTTCGTCCCTCATCTCCAATTGTATGAAAGAGATTGCAGCTCGTCGTGCTTATATGTATAATGGACCCTAAGAGCCAAGTATGAGCTTTCCTATTTGATCCCAAACAAAAATGACAATACTAGACCTTTTGCATTAAACTATCTGGGTGCGACGGTGCTACTTCATGTGTTGTGTGTGTCTACCTAGCCTGTTCGCCGGAGTTAAACAAAGACTGTTCTGGAGTTATTTTTTGTAGACTTAAAATGCGCGTAGAAATGTCTCTTGTGGCCTCACAATAATTTTCTCTCAGGTATTGTCTGTAATCCTAGTGGCGACCAAGGGAGCCGATTAGGCAAAAATATGCCGACGTAAGCTTCAATTAGGCGCAGCCTCTGACTCCTAGCCAAGTTGTTCGTCTAAAGAATAAAAATCGTTGCTAACGAAGTGTTGCCACGCTACTTGGCTTCCGAAGAGGCGTCGACATTCCTGATGCTATACATTTTTACTATTGTGAGGTGAGATGTCCGTCCTAGGTGGAATATTATAAACTGCGTGCTTCACTTGACCGCCTCAAGTCATTTGATAGTGCGCTCAGGCAAGATAAGCTCTTTGTTTTATAAAAGTCTAGATCGAATGAAAACTTCATAAGTGAGTCTTTCTGAGGTCGATAATTTTGTTATGGACCTAAGTTGACAAGCACCAAACGCTGTTTTATAAAATAACATTACATAGTAGGTCAACCTACTGAGATGTCTTGTCTAAATCATTATCACACGAAGCGTCCGTAACCTTGCCCAATTAGATTGAATTGCAACGATATGATTATTAGCAGACGCCATCGTCGCAAGTACAAAACTCACAACATTGCAACAGCACATAGCATCTAGACACCAAAACCCAAATAACATGCTAACCTGCGGCAGAAAGAGAGATTCGCGCCCGAAAGAAGATTACTTTAAGGAGGCGTATTGTTAATTTTATGGAAAATATTGATTGGTGACTCAGTTTTAATGGAGATGTATTGCATGCATAGAGTAGGGCGGGTCGGAAGACCTATAGCGGCTAGCTACAGCTTAAAATAAGGAGTCTACGCCGTGTTATCTAATGGTCTTACCTGCGCTTACCAATTCGAAAGTATTGCCAGGATATAGGTAAAATGTTGAAGACCAATTCTGAGCGGCTGGAGTAAGCGTCCACTTTAGCTGCTTTCGTTTCAGAACCCGAATATAGCTCTGATGCCTGTTCGCAGACCACATTGGCCACACAACGTCTTGCTCTTTCTATCGCAATCAAAGTAATACAATAAATAAATTGCGAGCATAGTATTGTATTATCTTTAGATTGGTAACTCAGCTGCAAGGTAGAGCTTTAAACACGACTTGTGTGCTTCCGAATCGTATTAGTTTGTATGTGATAGAACTTAGCGGCAAAGCACCAATTGTTCTCGGGGGCGTCTTGTTTGCGGACTACACACTGGTCCGCGCGTGTCCTACGTACGAGTACTCAGGCAAATCTCGTGATGGATAGGTGGTCTTCATTTACGCACACATACTAACGGTTTCATGCGGTATCGTCTCCGGGTAATTGCTACATGGTGTACACGTCTTCATGTCACGACCAGCCAATGACCAACAACCTAGTTGTCAAAATCAACAAACACCGTCACCATATTGCTAGTTGTAAACATCCAAAGAGATGTCTCCAACAAAACTGCCGGGGGTGACTACTCGCTAAAGCCAATGTACCCTCACTGACCACTAAGGTACCTTTCTATGTGCATACGTGCATATGTGATATGGGCATATACGTGTGCATATGTGAACGTGTGTACAAACAGGGACACATACGCAGCATTGAGAGGCAGCCACTTGATGCTGCTTGCTTTACCTACACTATTATAGGACCATTGCATTTAGCATCTGTCTCGACAGCAGTCAGAACCCGACCATTACGGCATACATTTGTTACACCGACTGGGTGTTGGCATTTCAATTGCTTGTCGACCACCATCGACGTGCAGTAAAAACGGATATAAGGCAGAAGCAGGTCGGCATGATTGCTCGTATTGCTACTATTACTATTATTATTTATGCAGTCGTCGCGTTTATACGTAGCGTACGTTCGTCTGCGCCGTTAAGTATATCAACTCCTAATGAAAGCGCGCTCCACATGTTTTTAGAGGTACAGGGCGCTACTGAACACAGGCGATCGTCGCTAAACACCGGTGGGCGGTTGGTTCTGCTTCAGCCATTTCCCAGAACCTCCGCTGCTAAACATAGTCGACCACACACAAAGTCGTAGCCGTGAAATTCCGCAAGCAGCTGAATAAAAACGTCACGGCATTCCCGGAAACATTTTCTAGCGACATTCGAACTGTTTTTAAGGCATGCGGCGTCCCGGGAGGACACATTTTTCCCGTCACGAGCTATACGAGCTATTGTGTCGAGACAATTTGTACTGAGATCTATGTGTACCTCAATCGCGACAATACAATTTCGCTCCGCTGTAAGCGGCGCTTTCTTCGACTAAGCTTTAGCTGGGATTAATTAAAGCGAGCAATAGTTTATCACTCTGGAGAGGCTTGTAGGCATGCATACGTCCCTTGCAACGTCCACCCGAATATAGTACATTGTTGCCTCTTAAAATAAAGTAAGGAAGTATGTTCGGCTAGCCGTCATAAAGAGAGCTGCGGCGAACCAACCTCGAGTTTGGCGAAAGCGGCAAGCTCTATCGCGTAACCGACAGCAAAAAATATGGACGTAGCGTACTCCTGGTGAACAAGTTCATGACTGCCTAAAAACAGCCAAGGAAAAACAAACGGACTTTAAGGTCGGCGAAGTCGGCAGATAAACGGACGAAATCGGATTCAGCCAAACAGCACTCGAAATTAGGGAATAGGGGTACCAGTGTACTCTCAAAGTCACTTAGAGATCACTGCCCTGGGCGGATCACTGCCCAGGAGCAGGCGTAAATTATTAGTGTAATGATCTGGCAGTGCGAAACCAAGAAGGATCTCCAGAAGCTTTATCGGGTGTGGCCGACACCGGAGATTGGCCGTCAGCCGCCTACACGAGGGTGAGTCCTATCGGGGCTAGGATCCTGGAGGAGAGTCACAAAATCTGGTGGTCAACGAAGATGACCCCTGGGACACTGCCACAATGAAGAGGATAGCTTGCAAATTCCTCGACGACAGGGATGGTTCTGTCCCGCTTCCGAGACGGCGGATGACGGCTAGGACTCTGGTAGCGCTGCGACTTCCCAAGGATGCTACACTAGTGTAGAATAAGGACCCGCTGGAAAAGGTTTAATATGCTTATAGGCCCAAGCACTACTTAGATCTATGCCCGGCCACACGATAGGTCAGGAGGAGCAGAGTCGAATTCGCAATGTAGTGCCTAGTCCCAGAACGGAGTCTAGACCTCGCCGTCAATCTCGCAGCACAGAGGAGGAGCAAAACCAGGTGCAGAACAGTAGAACTACCTCAATCATGCTTCTAAAAAAAATAGGAAGGAATGCTCTATGCGGGCATCATTAGGAACCAGGTCCCAGCCCCAGTGCAGTCCTATTTGTTCAGGATCGGAAATTTGTCCCTACGTGTGCCCATTGCGGCAACGAACTCGTGGATCCCTCAGACCACATTATGCGAGTCGCTCTAGTTGCCGGCGACTCAAGTGGATCTCAAAGCCTCCCATTTAGAGAAAACGTGTTTTTTGTCCAAGCTCTTTCTCTTGGAGGCGGAGTCAAACGAAACGCGGATAGTATATACGTACTTCACATATTATGATCCGGACTGCCAAATAGCTAGGAGGGCTCCCTGCTTGGCTATAAAAAATAATAATTGAAATATTTATTAATTGCTGGCTGTAGATTAAATTCTAGATTCTAGATTGTAAGTTTGACAGTTTGTCTGTGTGTAGATATGATGTTTATATCAACATATTTTATATTTATTTTTGTATAGGGATAATGTTTAAAACGAAAGTAGTTCCGTTGAAAATGGTTGTAACATACATTCAATAAAAAAAATAAAAAATAGGGATATGGTCGGAAAATTTGGTGACTACGTTATAAAATAAACTGTTTTCGGGACAGAGCTTCTAAACACAAATAACTTAATTATAGAAACAAAATTTCTAAATGTACAAAAAATACTGAAGCCTGATGCTACGATACGCATTAAGCCGTCTTAGCTGTAGTCTAAATCTAAGACTATCTACTTATTGCAAATTACGGCGTAATTAATTTTCGAATAGTAGACCAATACCCTTCAGAGAGCAGCTTTCTAAATGAACGCATACCAACATTTATGGTTGTCATGAGCATTTTTTGCGACTCAAATATACGATTATCTATTTCCCTTTGATACTTTTAAGGTGTCAAGATTTAATGGCTGTACTGGTGCATGTGCTCCATTTTTTAGTTGTTCCGTAAGGCTAATGCCCGTGTACGGTTTTTTTTTAATGTCATGGCTGATTTTTAGTTCACTCCGGCATCCACCTTGGCTCAATTGGGAACCATGAAAACCAAAGACCAAGACTTGGCCACTAAGCCATCTTGCTCGGCCATACGGCTCTGCAAACGTAGTGCAGAGGTGAATATTTTTTATTAATTAGTGACTAGCAAAATGCGAATCATAGGGACAAAGCATTCTGGACCATCTTAAAGCCTAGATAAAGTAGTGACTACGGGAGCAGGAAGTATGATATTAATATTACCAACAATACTTGATGTTAATCTTTTTTACTATTTCCATAGTTACTTACACCCGCGACTGAAGATGGTCAAGACTGGCTTTGGCGCTTAAATATACCTTTGCAAGTAGCACCCCTAGGTTGTTTGACGTTAAAGATGACGATATTTTGATCCGAAGCGAGTTTTTCCCATATTAAAAAGGCACAGTCTAGTGCTTGTTTGCATCGAAACGTTACAGTAGTTGATGACAATGACGACGTATCTGCATAGTTGAACACATAGTATTTAGCTTTCACTTGATTGCATTTTTGCCAGATTGGCGTGATTTAGTCAGTTAGCTCGTGTCGGTGGCATGGTATAGCCCCGCCGCAATGCATAATAAGTCGTACCAATGACTTGTTTCTTGCGTAACCGAGTATTTCATTATATAAATATGTGTGTACTAAATATTTCTATTATTTCTTGCTAGACCGAGGACATACCGATATCTTAGCAGCGTGCGCAGCAGCGACTATTTGCAATCACCAACATCAGCGCTCAGTGCACCTGACACGACAATATATATATATATATATATATATATATATATATATATATGATATTTATAATAGCAATCATTTCAGTAAACGTTTAGGTATATATATATATATATGTAATAGACAGATTTTATATATATATATATATATAATAGACAGATTTTAGACTTTCATCAAGGTGATCGATCCAACTGCTGTGGCTCGCCGTCACGCATGTCTAAGCCGTTAGCTGTGCTAGTACAATAGTCTTCCGGTGACATTAGTGTCCGGGAAGGTGATGACATAGGTGAGAGCCGCTTGCTATGGTCATAGCCTAGCCTAGATTGAGCGGCGAGAATGAACCGTCGTCCCAGTCGTCTGCCGGGTTGCGGCATGCGTACAAAGCAAGCTGAATCCATCATTTTTCTAAATCTTAATCTAAGCTACCCCTCTCTCATTCCTTTATTTCGTTTTCTATCTCTCTCTCTCTCTCTCTCTCTCGCTCGTTCACTCACCTTTCATAATAATAATAATAATTATTATTATTAGAAGTAATAGTATATCCACAATTTATATATACATATATCTAGTCTTATTCTTTCCAATTTCTCCTCGTACTTCCGCATTACCAAGGATGCGTCAAGACGTCCTCGTCGTTGTTATTGTCGTCATCGTAATCGTTGTCGTCATCCTCGATTTTGCCGCTTGTCGTCTTCCGGCCACGTCGACAAACTGCCCATCAACAAACCTACGACCTACACCTACTCCTACTCCTCCTCCTCCTCCTACTCCTCCTCCTACTCCTCCTCCTACTTCTCCTTCTCCTCCTACTTCTCCTCCTCCTCCTACTCCTCCTCCTACTTCTCCTCTTCCTCCTACTTCTCCTCCTCCTCCTACTTCTCCTCCTACTCCTACTTCTCATCCTACTCCTACTTCTCATCCTACTCCTACTTCTCCTCCTCCTCCTACTTCTCCTCCTACTCCTACTTCTCCTCCTACTCCTACTTCTTCTCCTACTCCTACTTCTCCTCCTACTCCTACTTCTCCTCCTACTCCTACTTCTCCTCCTACTCCTACTTCTCCTCCTACTCCTACTTCTCCTCCTACTCCTACTTCTCCTCCTACTTCTACTTCGCCTCCTACTCCTACTACCACTACTATTACTACGGCGACTACCGCCTATACTACGACTACTACTAAACCGACCTCGTTCAAATCCTGTCCGGCAAGGTTAATGATATCTTGTCGCCTGGCGGCGGATGGCAACAGCAGCCGCTTGCATTAGTGTTCGTCCGACAGACGAACCGATAGGCGGCCGGGACCGAGCCGTCAGCGAGGCAGACCAAGGAGGAGGCGCTCGCGTCAAGCGGACGTCGCGACGAATAACGAACGCCTTGCGCGCTAATATATTTCCAATATGAGCTTCGACTGAGAGAAATGATCGATGTTGTCGTTCTTTCGGCAATATCGCGCTTCTCCTCCGTTCGACGTTTTCCTTGTCCTTGATCTATCTATACATCTATCAAATTGTCTATTTATCTATCCGTCCTAGTATCTGTCTACCTAGCTAAGTTTTGGCTCACGTTTTTCTTTTCTTTCTACATATAAATCTCTCTCGCTCGCTTTGTGCATTACGTTGGACGCGAAACCGGTCTCTAGTCGACAGTACGGGCGATGCGACGTTTTCGTCATTCACAACTCATACGGCAGACCTTGGCCCACAACAACAGCAGCAACAACAACACATAGATGGTTTGGAAATAAGAACGCGATGAAAACACGTTCAATGACCAAAAGAATGGCGGTGGCGTTTTATTTTTTTGTTTTTTCACTTCCAATGCTGCATTCAGTGCATCACGTCATATATATCTTATTGTTTAGCTTTTTCATAGTCTATTCGTTTTTTTTTTTTATTAAGTCGTTTATAGCGCAGCTGTGCATACGTTTTTTAGCTGTTCCCCCTGGATAGCGGTTAAACTTCACGTGGTTTACTGGCTGTCTGATGTCTGTAGACGTTGGTCTGTACAGAGTGTCTTCGGTGAATGCTGCTAGATGGTTATCTTAGGCTTAAAGTGTCTAGAGATAAGAGAAAAGACGGCCCATGCACTGTAAATAAGACCAGAGCGAATATAGAACACCGTACGGCTACTGTGCTTTACTGCACGATGCCAGAAACGTTTTGCAAAACTCGCACCAAATGGCTTGCCGCAGTTCTACACAATCGCTCGTTCCGAGCGAATGGGGAACCTCTTAGTGAGCTGGGACAGACTCCATCCGGCGTGCCACAAGGAATCTGCATTTGTTTTTATATGTATATATGTTAGATATTTATTGTTTAAGACATAAAATCTTCCGGCGAGTGTTAAATAACTTTTGTACGCTGACAACATAAAAATATACACTCCCGTAAACCCTGTAAACCGTAAAATCTCTCTCTCAGCACATACTGCGCTATGGTCTGCTATCAACGGCATCTGCGGCTTGTGCAGTGGCAATCGGATGAAGCTTTCCCCTTCCGAAATGTCTCGTTTTGAAACATGGCTCTTTTCATCTGGACTATCAGCTCAACGGGGCAACATTGCCAAAAGTAAATGCTGCAGGAAACATTAGTGTATAAATGTTACCGGATTTTACATTTTTTGCACATCTTAGAAATCTATTTTGTAAACATGTCAATCTGTTGTTTTATCATCAAAAACCTAAATGTGCATATTCGCCTGAATCAAACAATTGTGTTATCTAGATGTTTATATTGCTCATCCCTCTGAAGCCCATATTTGTGCAAACGCATAGGTATAACGCGTTTTCTTTTAGAGCATATAAGCAATGTTTGCTTAAGAATATTGGCACCGCTATACTAACTAGCGATCTGTCTACCTTAGAAGACACGTTTTTTAAAGAGTTACCGACCTAGTGTCACAGTCGAAAATTGCCCAAGGTATCTTGCCGTGTACGAGATTGACTTCCTGGCCATTTAGTCGGAGCTAAAAAGCGAGATAACATTACCGGCTCACTAAGGGAATTAGCTTGCTTTTGTCGGGGGTCAGGTTGATCTCAGCTGGTAGCTACGGAGAAAGCTGGGCCTCGACTAATCCCACCTAACTGCGTCGAGGTTGATACGCTTTCTCTGAAGTCCAAGCCAGCTGTTTGCGGAAAAGCTCTTTTTCACCGCAAACTCTTAAAGGTAAGGCTCCACGATGAACCGAAGACACCTGGCCAAGGAGCCAGGAAGGCGTAATAAGTAGTAATAGTTTGGACGTTTAGGGATAAAAACTGCGGTCTGCGGTCTTTTGTTCGGCAAAGAAGAAGCCACCCTGAATGATCTTCGTTGCCGCGGCGACCACTGCTTCTAATATTTTTTCAGTAGAAGTTTCGTCGAGGAAACGGGGACCTCTTCCGGGCGGCCCGGAGTCGCGCCATGTTTAGGGCGTTCCGATGCCTTCTCAATTCTCTGCACAGGGGATGCCCTTCTCAGCCGCCAAGTAATGTATTCGGCCAAAGGTGTTTGTTGCGGAAATGGGCAGTTACCGCATCTCGCCTTTCGTCAGGGGTAAGATATATCCTTCTGCGTAGTATCTGACTATCATGAGCGGACGGTCCTAGGAGTCCTCGTTTAGTTCGCTCAGGAAGGCCCTTCAAGAGCGCGCCTTGTTTTTACAAATGTCCTTGTGTGAGCAGACCCGCGTCTTTTGTTTTTCCGCTAAAATGAAATCCACTCTGCAAAGACGCTGGAGGAGTACTCTATTTTGATCCGCCGCCTGTTTGCATGAATTATGTTGTTATTTTAGGAAGAGGGAAGGCGCACGAATGCCAACCTGTGGCAGCTTTCAGGAAGGCTCGACAATAATGTCCGGCAATCGTTGTCCCCCGGAGAAAGCTGCCATAATCTTCAGCCGCAGTGTCTTCGACGATGTCGGGCACCACCGTACTTTTTGTTGTTTCGCACACGAGAAACCTGTGTTCTTTTTGAGATTATTGCTATTGTGGGTGTAAGGTTCTTGCTATTGTGGGTGTAAGGTTCTTGCTATTTTGAGCGTGTCTCTTTCCCCGTGTCGTCATTCAGCTTCCCTGAGGCTAAGGGGTTATCGCGAGGTGTAGATCTTTGTTCCGAATCAGGCACTTGAGGAACTTAGCTAGCCCGATGACCCTTCCTTTCAAAGGAAGTCGCCTTAGAGTCCATCCCCCAAGTTTCCTCATCGAATGACGACTCCTTCTTTTCCTGCCGACCTAATTTAATAATTAGCGGATAACTAACTAAGGTGTAAAAATATTATTTCGATTGCTTTAAAAAAGTCTTACTCTTTACCCAACGCTTATTATTTTTAGTTGTTATAAATCTAAATACTTACTTCAGCGACTATCTCTGGCGGTTCAGCGCGGCAATGCGGCAGCAATTATGGGCACAATGAGGGGCTGCCTCTAGGATAAGGTCGACTAGTAACACTCCTCACAAGCCCAAGTATTTAGTTACTCACATTTCCCTGTAACCATAACACTAAATAATGCATATGTATAAAGAAAAAAAATATATATATAAGCAATAAAGACTAATTAACAAGTTAGCAGTCTTAAGAAATGTCAATTTGTATATATATATATATATATATATATATATATATATATACTCTGCACTAATACTACAGGTATCTGAGTAGATGCGCCTCAAACCACTAGAGTTGACACTAGCCCCCGCAATACTTATTTAAACGTTACAAAGCCGTTTGAATGATGACTACGATGCATACGATCGAAGTTGATTCGTGCCTTGCATTTCTAGCACGTTTCATGAATACATGAGTATTCATCGAGTATGTATACATATTTATCTACTGTGCTCGTTGCCCGAAACACAAAGTCGCACTGCTGAGTCTAGTCTGGTGTATACAAGCGGTCGCCGACAAGTGTTTGGTGAGGATGCACCATGTTAACAACAACAACAGTCAGGGGGCTGGAGCTGCCTCCGCCGCCGCTTTCAGCGCCACAGCCGACGTTTCGCCTAATGTCGCTGCTGCTTGGTTTGCTTGGAGGGGTGCGCGAACGTGGGGCTCGAGCCGTCTCGAACGGTTGCTCGGGAGTTTGTGGTACCACTTGATTTATGACAGAATCCCTGGTCGTCCGGGAAGGGGGTCCATTGGCGAAGCTGTCGTTAGACCGGCAGCAGCGGCGGCAGCAGCAGTAGCGGGAGGGTGGGTGGCTGGCTGGCTGGGTAGCTTTGAGTGTGCCCTATGTCTCTGTGCCCGTGTGTAGCTGAGCAAGTGCCAGACGCTCATCGGCCTATGGCAAGAAGTGTAGACGAACGGGCTGGGCTAACAACAAGGGCGTCGTGAACGCCCGTGCGTTTGACCGGCTCGGAGCGGATGACAGAGGGACTATTCGTCTGGCTGTGTCTACACATACATATATATATATATATATGTATATACATGTATATATACACATATACATATATATCTGCTACCGCACGGAAACGGTGGACCGTTTGGGGAAGTCGCGCCGACTCTCCGCCGGGTGTGAACGAATGCTAGAAGCCATATGGGCCCGTCAGGTAAGTTGGCCATAGTCATTTTTCATGGCACCCGGCAACCTCTCCACGCCGCGGTTAGGCGACCAGTAAGTCCCGCCGGCAAACGGTCTCTTCTCTGCCGGCGGCTGCCGCTCTCTCAAGCGCCCGCCCCACTCAAAGAGGGCCACTTAACTTATCGGATCGAACGAACGAATGAACGGTCTGACGGGCGACGGGGGTTGGGGGTGGGTTGCTTCTCTTGACCACTGAAAACAGCAAACATGCTGTGGTGCACAGTTGCCTGTTGATACTAGTAGTAATAGTGGCAGAAACGTTTTTTTTTTTAGATATGGTTGTGATCTAGTGTGAGTGTTATCTAGACCATCGCTGTGGTATCGAAGTGGCGGTTGCTTTCAGATTCTTGTTAGAACTGTTGCATTAGCTGTCGGTTTTGTTGTTGTTCTTGTTCTTTTTGTTGCTGTTGTGTTGCTGCCATGAATTTAAATGTAGGTAAACGATACAGTCGTATACTATGCCAAGTAAAATTACCTTATCAAAATGTTAGCTCCTTTTGCTCTCGCTCCCTCTCAAACTAACGTAATATTTCAGCGTTTAACCACGCTACTGTTAGGCTTCACCACTGTAAGTGATTTTAATCATTTGTCTTGTCATTCATATCATAAGGGCCTCTGAAGTTTTTCGTGTTTCATAGTACGTATTATATCATAATCTGGAATACTCTAGTTAACGTGACGGTCTATTAAACACTTGCTTTAAATATTTAGAGTTTCTACAATAATGTTACCTAGATTGTTTAAGTAAGAGAAAAAAATATAATAGTTATGTTGAATAACATAGTTTTGTTCAACCCGCAAATACGTTAGAAGGCCGCAACATATATATATATATATATATATCGTGAGGTCTGACCAAACTGAGGTTTCGCCCAATGAGCACGGCTTTGCATATGGAAAAGCTACCTAGAATATTGATGTAAGCTTAATATTTATCAACTTTCCCGTTTCTGCTCTGGTGCTCTAGCGTTTCAAGGAAGTATAGTGCCGATAACGTCCTTTTGCATGATCGCAACGCTGCGAAGATGTGTTGCTTTGGCACTGCCTCTAAATGCGAATTCCATAAAAAAACCAAGAGGAATGGAAAGAGCAGTATGGTCGGCCTTTTGCGTCATTTGTGACGTTAAAATCTAGCATCCTCAGTTTCTTACACACAAAACACGTGTAATAGAAAGAGAGAGAGAGAGACAGAGAGTGGTATCCATAAGACGATAATAAACACAAATCTTTAAATGATGATATAGAGGCGTATTTTACATTGTACTGATAGCTGACTGATTGATCAGCCTAAGAGACGGCCTGTAGAGGCGAGCTGAAGAGAACGATTGAAATTAAGGCCCAACATCTACGGGGTCCTCCGCAACGTCATGTCGTGGCTGCTTCGACAGCGTCGTGTAATGGCGTCGAATAACGTGGCTCCATGACACAGAATTGGCAACGACCAACGCGGTAATGGTCGGCACTGTCCAATAGTTTTTGTTTAGTTCGTCGCCTGCGCTTTCCTAAGCGGTCTCCAGATTAGAGCACCTGTACTTGGTAGGGTTAGCCCCTGCCTACATATAGCTGATGCGTAATGTACCACTGAATTCGCCACTCGCTTTTTCTTCGACGCTCCTTAGTTTTGGCGTGATTCTTCGAGCCACACCGGGCCCCAACTACTAGATCGGGCGCGCAGCCAGAATCTTGGTGAAGTTAAATTTCTAATTTGTCATAGCTCTTGAAGGTGACTGATCTTTTTGGTAGATGGGCGATTACTTGCACCTAAGGACCGCTGTCGTCCGTTTTGGAGCTCTGAAAGCGATGACCTCGACATTAAGGCGGGCCGACTGGCGGCTCACCATTCAAGTTGTTTCAGGGTCTGGGGGTCTAATACTCTTTGCGTCTCTATTTGTGGGTTTCCGGCAATTTTGCCAATTGCTTAGTTTTTACCAGTTTTTCTGAGGCCAATTCAGAGTCCGATCTGGCGCAGTTTATAAAAAACCGGCGACAATGTCTGTCTAAGGGTGTATACTGCGAGTTAGTGCGCTGTGCCCTTTTGCATCTCGTGCGTAATGTAGAAGCCCCTCATACCTGACACATTTCAGCATGCTCTGAACAAAGCCCAGAAATTTCCTTAAAAGGACCAGCGGAGCCTGGAAGGTATAGTGTGGAAAATCATAGGCAAATCCGGACAATCTCTTTTTAGTCCCACACGTCGGGGACAGTCTCAATGTGATACGATAAAGTAATTTTTTTAGAATCATGCGTTGCTTGTTTAGCAAAACATACCTTTAGTCCGTCCTGCGCTATGAGTTTAGCTAGCGGATCGGCATTTTTGCCGGATCTAGTCCTTATATAATTCAGTTGCCTTTATATATTTCTTAATCGAGCTTTTTTTTCGTAACTTGCCAGGCACGTTGTGGTAGATTATTTGTAAAACGTTGTACGATTTTCTGCATCGTACATTTATCTCTGCATCAATCGCATGCTTATTTAAGTCGTCGACCCTGATATATCGACTTGACTCGACTTGAGATATGTGGTCGTAATGGATACCATTGGGTCTAACTACACATGCTAAAGCTTTGCTACGGTTGCTAGATATTTTTTTTCAGTTGTGACATAGAGCATCCGAATGATATTCCCGCCAGGGTCAGGTGGATCTAATCTAGCTAGCGATCTCACCTTTCAAGCCAAATTTGGTTGAAATTGCTGTTAGCTATGCTTTCTATTCATCCTGGTGTAGATTAGCTTCTTTATAGCTAGGCCACTACGATTTGCCGAGGAATAAGTCGGGCTCCTGTATCCCAAAAATGCCTCAGTCCGGCGGCGTGAGGTCCGCTCTCACAGGTTTCCTAGGGCTGTCACTCTGCTCTGCTTCGTCGCGCAGAGAGTGCTGTAGTGTTGTGATACGCACCAAACGCGTACTTTTCCGCTAACATACTTCTTCGTTACGATACGACTGACGAACGACCAGCGAACGCAAAGAACGTTATTATTCTGCGGCGGCTATATCGGGAAGCGGACTTGTCAAACGTATTATACTGCGGCGGCTATATCGGGAAGCGGACTTGTCAAACAAACGACGAAAGTATGTCGTTTCTTTCCCCCCCGTCTACCACCGTTATACGACTGACTATTCGTCGTCGTCGTCGTCGTCGTCGCGGGTCCGCTCAGCGGCGTGTGCGCCGCATCGCAGCTTGTTAACCCCATCAAGGCGGGCAAGTTCGGATTGAAGAGTTCGTATCGGGGGTGATGTGCCACACCGAAGTGTATGCTTCATCGAATTTAGACCTGCCCAAGTGACTTCTGTGTCAGCTGGTATTGCAACAAGGCGTCTCGCCGAGTCGTAGCCGAGACCGTAGCTGTCGTGTTCTGTCGACTACTTACTTACTTGACTTACGCATGACGGACGAGACGCAGACTCGCGAAGGAACAGCGAAGAAGGGCCTCGGTTGCTATATCACCCATACATGTACAGGCTCGAGTGCACCAACAGTAGGCCAATATGTGATGACCAATGTGACAATTCATGCGATTCACGACACTACAGCAAAGTCCTCCTGTTGATGTTTGCGGAGAACGCGTAGTTGGTAGCGAGATAAGGATTGCTTTTCTCTCTCTCTCTCCCTCTCTCTGTCAGTATATATATATATATATATGAGGCGATAGAGATCGTGTGCGAACAAAAGGCTTCTGCAAACAACGCGGTCGATATTGGAATTCATCGTTGCCAGCTACTCGAGCCTAACGAAGTCGTCCGGCGGCAACGAAGTGTGTGCTTGGGGACGTCTCAGCCTGGAGAGACGGTTTCTCAACTAACAACGCAGCAGTTGCTGTATTTCCTCTTGGTGCTCTCTCTCTCTCTCTATCTATTGGTGGGATTAAGCAGAGGCCAATGGGGCAGCAAAGGGGAGTCGGTTGGATAGACGCAGGTTCCTCGATTTCCCGTTTTCTCTATCTCTATGTGGAGCCCCTGCGACGGCGCGCTGCGTTGGCGGCTCAGGGGTGGATGCGCCTACTCCGATGTATACAAACACTAACTTGCAGGGGGCCGCAGCAGCAGCAGCACGTCCTGCGTTCGATGCGCATCGGAGCAGTCGAGCTTGCCTGCTCTGTTGACAAACAAAGTGTCGCAGTACTAAAACTACTACTACTACTACTACAACTACGCCTGTCTGGCGACTGCCACACTTTGCTTCGCGATCCGATAGGATCGACGCGCTGAACCGTGGTTCGCGCCGTCCGCGCTTACGGACAGGCGTAAGGTCTCTCTCGATACGACGTGCACCTCTCTATGCTAGCCAGTCTCATATATCCTCTCCGAGAAATATATATATATATACATATATAACAGAAAGCAAGAAAGAAAAACAGAGGCAAAGGAGAGTAAAGGGACAAATTCGTGGAGCGCCAGAAAAGACGAGAGGCGTGGGGAACAGTCCAGAGATCAGGATAGAGGATAGCGCACCTAGCGCCGGCTAGCATTGCAATATGAAAAAGACATGGATACAGGCATAACGAAAACAGACAAGGAATTGAGATCACGCAAATACATATGTGTATATGTGCGCAAATATATATATATATATAGGGAGTATATTATTGAAGCGAGAAGTATGCATGCAGATGCAGGAGCCAAACGAGTGACTAAGGGTAAAGCATTGACTAGCATCTGTGACGTAGAACGACCACGTCAACAACTAACGAGAGTCTTGTAGAACGAAGGAGAACTCGAGATCAAAATCGAAAGAACCTCGAATAGAGAAATAGCGAGCGAGTGAGTGATACGTAAAGTGAGAGAGTGGGAAAGACAAATATATCATCGGTCGTTGATAACTGGACGGCTGCTGAGCGGCGCGGGCGGCTGCAAGGAAGGAACAGCAACAACAGCATCCTTAACGTCTTTATGCTTTACTTTACGCACCCTTAACGCCCTTAACGTGCTTACGCTTCACTACTTTACGCTGACCTAACGACAACGGCGACAACGGCCAACGACTCTCTCTATTGGATGATGAATAGCGTTTGTTGTGTTATCGCAACCGCCTTCATCGCCACTATCTTCATAGCCTTCATCCCGTACGATTTTCTGGCCTACCGGCCGGCTAGTTGGAAGACTAAAAACGCGCGGGGCCGACTAGAAAATTTCGTCGGATTCGGCTTCTATTGCGCTTGCCTCTCGAAGACGCCCCGGCCGCGCCCATGGAAGCTGGATGGCTCGTTACGTCAAGCCCGTCGAAGACTTCAGGGCCATATGATGCTACTGAATGAGAAGCTAAAGTTGCAGAACATAAGAAGCAAGGCAGCATTGGAGCAATAGGAGATAGAGTGAAACAATGCTACAAGCAATATTAGATCACCTCACGACGTCTGTGTCTCTGTATGTTGGCGGTCTCGCTCCCGGCCTGTTGCCTGTCTATTGGTTCGTTCGCTTCTCCTGTGTTCGTCCACGCGTGCATGCAGGCAGCTTCATAGACGTAGTGAGACGAGTGTCGACAAACGGAACCCGGAGGTAGAGGGCAGTCAGTTGTCACTGATGCCCCTACAGCTGCACAGCTGTTGACGCAAACCTGTCAAGAGGAAAAGTCCAGTCAGGGAGAGAGAGAGAGAGAAATAAAGCGACGTAGATAGATACACAGCATGTTATTCTTCCTTTAGATATATATATATATATATATAAATATATCTGCACATTTTGCGATACCCTGTATCTATGTAGTGTGGACTAACAATACCTATCTGCAAATTGATCTAATTACGTTGTCATTTGTCAAGACACCGTTAGTACTTCTCTTCTGCACGTGTATCGCTCGCTGGCCAGGGTTAGTCCAGGACTGACTCATGTCGTCAACGGCTCTTCTACTGCCGCTGCGTTGCCTTGCTGGATCAAAAATAGATACTCTTTTACCTAGCCGGTAAAGCCAACTTAATTTTACATTAGTGTCATCAGATAAAGCTTTACTTCAATGGTGAAGGTGTTCCCATCGAAGGCTTATAAAAAAAAATTTACCGTTACTTTGCTACGATATACTTATCTGGGGAAGTGGATTCGCACGGGCTCAGGTCCATTGATAACGATGCGTTGACGTTTGCCTAAGGACGTAGAGACTCAGTTACCAATATTAACCTAGCGCATAAGCCTCTTCAAATTGACTCGCTTTACACACTTTGCATTGCAGTTCTAGGTGTTTATACCCTGCAAATTATGTCGTGTTTGTTGTAAATGTATGCCCTTTAATCTTTAATTGAAAGTGCCCAATTCGAAACAAACTATCAAAAGTAATGTTAAATTACAGGTAATGTCAACATGAGTAACACAAGAGTTTGCTTCAAATTATGCTGCGCATAAGCATCGCCCTTCTATACCAGTTGACCATGGATATCTCTCAGAAAGGAGCTAAACAATTAATTTGTGTTTGGTTGAAGAAAAAGTTTGGCGGGCACGTGATCTCCCTCTCGACCGTTTTTTTCTTGCTGCGGGTTTTAAGGACCAAGGTAATGGCCAGTAGGCCCGCTACTGTCGACAAGCTGAAGGAAAATAGTCAGCGGAAGATTCCGAAAATGACGCCCAAATATGCCATAAAGTCAGACAATTTGTGTATCTCGTATAGATTTTATTTATCTTCCTGATACCGTCTAACCGAAAAAGCGGCATGCAAGATACTTTTCTATACATGTTTGCCTATACTCTATAGTTAGCATGTACAACTCAAATATACACATGTTAGGAAACACAACATGACACAGAACATTTTTTTTTGCTGTTGTTGTTGTTAGCTTAGGTGCATTATTAGGCGAATGAGGTTATGCCACTTGGCCCGCAATTCGGTTCACAGCCCTAACTTACCCCTTGCGACGACCTCTTCTTCTCCTGTTCCCTAAGTGTCGCGAGTCGAAGCGAACATCCAGAATTCAGACCCCCCCCCCCAGCCCCACCGAGGGGCCACGCTCCAAGTCATCACAGTAACCAGCGCAGCGCGAACTAACAACTTTGGTCTAGAGCCATCAACGGCAGCAGCCGCGTGAACTCAACGAGCGACCTACTGGCTCGGTTTGCCTGCCTAACTCCCATCGTTCCCAGTACGGAGCATCGCTATTGAGAAGCCATTGAGGTTCAGCCAAGCATCCATTATCTGACATCGTCATCGTCGGCAGGGAGTGAGTGGTTGGCAGCAGTGCCTCAACTCGGCTTCTACTTGTCGGTCCGGCGGCCTTAGTGACGGCTACTTACTCCTTGACCCTCGAGCGGACCCTCTTCTCCTTTTTCTTTCTCTCGCGTTCTGCGTATTGTTCCCTTCGTTTTTGTTCCTCCTCACTCGAGGTAAGACTTTCTCCACTGTAGGGGGCGGCCAAAGCGTTTGTTGCAGTACCAAACGCCCTCGAGAGTGTAGGCGATTGAGGAGGATGAAAAGCGAAATGGAGGAGAGAAAGAAAGAAAGAAAGGTAGTGAAAGCGAGCAGAATCGAGCGGATTGAGGGTAGCTGGAAACAGAACGGTCCGGTGACGTGTCCGACGTCATCCGCTTAGTAACGCATTCAATTCCAACCGCCATAATCCTCTCCGGCAGACTTCCAACAAGGTAGCTCAGTAAGGTTAAACTTCCTCAATAGAGGCAAAAATCCGCTTTTTACTAAACTTTTTGGATTTGTTCCTCTTTTTGTAGTTCACTTTTGTTTCACTAATATCTATGGAAATAAAAGATAGCTGGCGTTTTTTTTGCGATGTACGACGTAGGGCCTGGTGTATCGTATACATAGACGGGCGTCTCACACGGCACAGATGACAGTATAAGTAATCGCACGTAGATTGCTCTGGGTAACTTCTACGGAATATCGTGACTCCATCTGCCTGTTTCCTGACGTTATTGCCATTTTTGTTCGCGTGTACTTGTTTCGCGTGTACCCTAGCAGTTTGATTGTAATGTGCACCAGTGACGTCCACCTTAACGCACTCTATAAATTTCGGGTTGCCATGATACTTACGAATGTTTGTTTGCCTTCGAAATTTCCTAGATTAGCTTATAGTATGATCATGGCTCTATAAGATCAACATATTACATTTTGCTAGTAGTATTATAATTATTACGATGTCACATATTACAGATAAAAATGATTACGAACTGTTATCGTTGTCGAGCGATATGCCAATCAGTACATACAACCGTTTAGTACGTAGCTGCTGGATTTGTATCTTGCCGCCGGAGGGCCAGTACGGCCAGCCCTCAGAGTGAGGTGCACGACGACAAAGACAAAACATAGTCAATTTCCTCTTTAACGTTTCCCAACAAATCCAGAAAACTGGCAAGCAAATGGGTGAGCGCCACAAAATCCAGGATCTATTAGTGAAACAAAAAACATAAAAACCGTATATGGCAAAGTATGTTAAAGTCCCTTCTCAGGTTCTCTGGAGTAGTTGCCTGTGGTGTACTGCTGGAGGGACCACACGCACAGCAGGGAAACTCCGATTATGCTAAGTTGGAAATTGGATTAAAAAGTAGAGATATCTCAACTCGACATTATTTTTGTGTTCTAGAACACATGTCTATCTAGTGTTAAATGCTAGACTTGTGCGGAGCAGTACTTTGCTTCAGGACCCTTAAAATTCGTCGAGCGTTTGTGGTCGTACTATTACTGTTGCACGCAAATCGAACGGCTGGTGCTTATAAAGCGACCAGCCGAAAGATAGAGCATTAGATCCATTAAGCGGACCCCCGGCAAGATAATAAGAAAGAAGATCTTGAAGAACCCCTTACTAGCGTAATGTTTATTGACTAGTAGGTCTTGCAAGTAGTAGGCAAGATAATTTATCTAGAAATCTGCGGCTGGGGAACTAAAAGCGACCGCGAACCGACAAATATTTCGCGTCCTATGGCGTATAAATGTGATAAGGGCTGTGCTTGGAAAGAACTAGTTCGACTGGTAGTTCTGAATGCAACAAGATACTTCTTTAAAAGGGAACTTTATAGCACACTTTGGTTTATGAGGTAATGGTTGGTTAATGAGGATGGGTAGGTACCAGTATTGTGGACTCTGACATTAATCAAAGAATGGGCAGGAGCAATTCCGAACTAAGACGCAATGTTGTCTCTCAAAAGAAACGCGTGATAATAGCACAGAGCGCACTGCTAGAGCAAATAAAGGAGGTGGGATGACAGCTGTGATATCATCTACTTTGTTGCCATTTTTTCACGCGTATTTGCAGCAGCCACGGGCCAGCAACGTGCTGGGTAATGTTACTTCGGGAAATCGGATGCAATTAAGTAATGTTTTTACCCATTAATGAGTCAGATAGTAGCGCAACTGATCGCCAGTCGATTTTTTATGTATAGCTAATTGTCAATCACGGAGAAACGCTCATTCTGAATTAGAAGGCAAAGCAGTACCGTCAAATAGAATCACATTTATTGTTCTATTTCGTAACGAGACGATCTAAATTATCATCTTGAAAAATACCGGATACAGCGTTGTCCTGGGGCTCATATCGACGGAGCGCCCCGTACAAAACGACTCCGACTGCATTCTACAGCTGCAACAATACGCAGAGAGGCGTTGTGCTCTCTCTCTATAGTCAATCGGAGTGCTCAACAGTGGTCAATTCAATAGGCGTTAAAATTAAGCACGACTTTAACGTGGCAAACGGATTCGAGGGACAGCAACGCGTTGCAGGCAAAAATATCATGAACAATTGACTTTTGTCTGAGATTTTCTAATCCCATTCAGTTGGTTCTAATTAGTTCACTGGGTCTATCCAGACGAACTACGCTAAATATTTTGACCCCGCGCTCTAATGTCTCGCACAGCAATGAACTTCGACCATGTTCTTTGTTCGCTGCTTAGTGACCTCGTGCATTTTGTGCTCCTAGGCTAGGCCCTTCATTATTAATTGTCGTAGTAGTCATAGTGGTTGTAATAGTAGTAATGAAGTGTGTCAGCTGAGTACTACAGCAATAACAGTCATCATAAACGGAATCATGGCAGTGTTCCTATTTGTCAATAAGGGCGAATGGGGTCATGATGCCACAGCTGGTACAGACGGACAACGAGCAGCACTTTACATTCTACCGCCGTAGAGTTCTGATCGTCGTAGGTTCTCGCCGTTGTCGTTCTCATGATGCTCATTATCGCCGTTAGGTCGTAACGCGCTCCCCAGTTTGCCCCTCGTGTGTATTTGTGTTTGGGTAGTTTTTGCTAAAAAATACTGTAGACATTAGTAATGGAATTTTGTTGGAATTGGGTAACTTAATTTTTGTTTGTTTTTATAGTTAGATTTTTCCTTCTTTGCCCCTGCTCTGTTTTAATACGCGACAGGAAGACAAGTTTGAACTCTTTGCTATTAAATGTGTTATGGTGTCCCGTCTTAACAAATTAGGTGCTGCGTTCTCTAGCCACATTAGTTGACCCCGTACACGTTTGTTTGTATACTATATATATTATTAGAAACTAAGCAACATTTTAGTCGTTTGCATTCGGGCATTTCTTGTTATTGCTGTTAGCGGTTTTTGTTTAGGCTTTGTCGTATTAGCAATAATGCTCAATGCAGCTGGTGTTGTTGTTGTTGCTATTGTTGTTGTTATTGTTGCTTTTGGCAACTTTTGCTGGTTCGACTGATATCTGCTATGAGGCGGATACTTAAGGTGGCAGTACGCTCAATACCAGTTAAACTCAGCAGATACTTCAAAAGGCGCGATCAGGCGGCGTCAGCTATTTTTCGATTGGTAAAACCTGCACTTTTTTGTTCTTTGCCTTCGGGCCCACACGACCAAACCGACCGTACGATCGAAATTGAGGAGGGTACTAGCAAAGAGTCGTCTAACTTTGGCATTTGGCACCAGCTGCGGGGCAATTTGGTCGGATTTAGAGATTACGCCTACAATAAGAAGGTTCAGCGCGCCGGCCGGCCGCTCGCTTTATCTTGGCTCGGTCTGTTCATCTACTGTGTCCGCTCTTTCTATTCAGTTATATTGGCGGCGGGAAGGGGCAGAACGGTGTTCAGTCTTAGCAGCAGGACTGCACTTAGCGCTATGCTTCATGGCGGTGTGAACACGCAGACCGTGCTTGTGCGCCTATAGACAAGAGCGCGCTCGCAGTTCACTAGCTTTAGCGTTCTCCGACTCGAGGTGGCAATGGCGCTCAAAGCTCAATGTGGCCGGTGGGCATGGGGCGACAATTCGACAACGTTCGGGTAGACATCGGAAGCCGACGAAGGCGACACCGGTTGATCCAGTCCGAATGGATTTTAAATCCTTGAGGTCAAGTCGCCATCAGCATTGCGGACAAATGACACTTGGATGGTTGTCCCCCTCTCTTGTTCTTTCCCTAATACACACACGCCCAAGCACACACACACACTACGTTCTCTCGCTGTATTTCGGTGTCTGTCTTGGCTCATTGTCTTGTCTTTGCTTTTCCCATTTCCCACCAAGTGTTCTTTCAGTGGCTGCCCGGAAGCACACGTTGCTGCCGGCGTGTTGTCCTTTCCCCTGTTTGATAGCTTTATGGCTTCAAGGGAAACGAGCAAATCTACGAGAACAGACGGGGTGCGACTTTCGAGCGTCCGTCGAGAAGAAAGCCTTTCCTCGCTGTCGAACGACTCGTAAGCCCGAACACCAACATTTGGCTCACAGAGTAAGACTGCGATGAAACAAACGTTCAGGCTCCCCCTAGCGGCGACGCTGCCGCCACCACCGAGGAAATTGGCTGGACACAACGAACAGCCCTAAAACTAGACAGAGGAACCGCATTGGGCAATAGAGATTCAAATCAACGCAATGCTAAATGGATGCTAAGCGGTCACACATTTTAAGGCTGAGGGAGGTGGATATACATATATATTCTGCACGAAGCCATAACGTGCAGAATTAAAGGACTACGTACGACGAAACACTATATATTATAGGTCGCGTTGTTTGCTTATATTGTAATGTAGTGCTTGAACTACGTGATCGCGGAATCAGAATAGATCCGCCAGTACCTTCTATTACTACGCTCAATATATTAGAGTATGCTGCTTGCGGCACTCTGAACGCGACTGAGAAAGTGAGCAAATACATACAGAGATAATTTCTATATTTTTATTAGCAGATGTGTTTTGCTACCGTAGTGATTGTTGCGATTACTAGGCACGTGCATAAACTGACCGTGACATTGTCACTTATGCATTAGGTGCTGTTATGTGTGGTGATCACGAAAGCACAAATCACATGAGACATGGCAAAATTGCGTATAATCATTTAGGTGCGATTGTGTCTCTCAGATTTTGCACAAAGGGCCTCAGCTACAAAGCACTTTGTGAGCGGCTGTAACGTCAGTGAGCACATTTCTAGTAAACCGAACACTGTTCGTCTGTTCCTTTCCATATTTTACTACTATATGCTTTCATATATATTTTCTTGTAGCTTCTTAAATGTTTAGATTTTTCAAGATTCTCGTTAAAAAGTATAGATCATAATAAATAAATAGAATACAAATGATTTGCTGTCAGTCATGAACAGCCACCTTTAAGATTATCTATGCTCATATAATTCATACAGAACAATCAAGACCGTTCGTGCCTTTTAGCAATCGAACAAACGGCTTAGGCGATGCCCAGGTGCCAACTCGTCATACATGTGAGCTTTCATTCGATTCCGCACCGGACACGGGATCTCTTCTACAGCTTATATAACCGCGCGGGTAAGCTCCCTAAGTTGGTTAAGAAATAATATCGATACGTGTCAAGGAACAATGCGCCGCGTTACATAAATGTCGCGCTGTCAACTACATCTGCTATCAAAACAAGCAAACAGAATTCAGCACCAGAAAGCCACACGGAAAACAGGCTGGCGAAGAGCGAATATGCTCCGCCGTTTCGTATAACAGCTCATATTAACATCCGTGATTGATCAAATCGCTCTGATAGTATCTTGCACAGAACAACTTAGGCGTAAACACACTTTCATAGTACCGAGGCCTGCTACAGAAGAACATAAACGTGCATATAGACCCGCTGTCATTGCGTGCAATGAAGTCTATTGGGCTAGCTTCCAGGCCAAAAGTAGTTGACTGCCGCTTGTGACACCTGAAAGATATGCTGGAATGATTGATATAAGCCTTAGCAAAGCTGCTAAGACAACCCATACTGCTAGTGGTACAATCATGATTCTTCCGTTCGGTTTTCTAAGAAGTAAATATCGTTGCTCTTCGAAAGAAGTCTCCATGTAGTATGTAACATGAGGGCTAACCCTAAGGCGACTGCCAGCAAAGATGGCCTCAAAAGTACACACAAGAAAATAAAAAAGCCGCGGTAAAGCCACACTAAATTCGTGTAGCAGTAATGGGCAGGCGGAGGCGGCAAACCACGTAGCTTGAGCATTGTCAAGGACAAAATAACCAGAGGCCGTGCAGGTAAAATTGGACCGTTGTAATGCGTTCCACCACAGAATTGATTCGACTTACTTCGGCCGCAAAGATTGTAGGCCCATATTACCCATTTCCAGAAGCCTAGTAAGGTCACATAAAACCCTCACCCTTACCTTAGAGCATGGCGCCTATCCGCTCCAAAATCAAGTTCAACAGGGAGACCCGCGGTACCGTTAGTCTTGCCTATTATCATATTAAGTCCAGGCACATGGTCCGTTCAACGAATTGTATCGACGGAACACTCGGCACACCTACCGATGTGGTGATATTTAAATAATATTTGAGATTTCTGTCGGCAATTTCTGTGAGAAGAAAAAAGAACTTAAGACCTTATTGTGGTAAAGCAGCTCAACAAGAACCTACTGACCTGTATGGTATAAACAAAGCCAGCAATTTCTTGGATTCAGGGTAACAAACCAGGATTGTTATGTGGATAACGATTTATCTTGTTCTGCTTGCATCTACGGACGTATTTTTACTAGCGCCGGTGAATTGGAGGCACCCGATACACCTATCGGTTGTAGTGCTAACTTCTAAACTGCCTAGCGAGATATGGGCGACAATACGAGCGATAGCAAAAACATACTTCGGAGAAGCGGAAACTCGGTTGTTGTTCTTGCATGTTGCCCATTTGCCCCCGTCCCCCTACTGTCAGTTGTCATCCCTTCCCTTTCCACGAATGTTGGTGATGACGGGCGACATTATCATCATCATCATCACCGCTACCCAATGGCAATCAATGCATCAGCACCATGATCATCATCATTATACATATAATCGTAGTAGTACACTTGTATTCCCGTACGGCATTTGCTCTGGGCGGCTCTGACGCTGGGCGGCGTGGAACAGTGGCGTAGTGGGGGCGACGTTGATGACTCCGTTGACGACAGCCAAGCAATGATAGGCGATAAGGACACCGCCAACCAGTACCTGGCCGGTCAGTCGAGAAAGGCCGTCGAGATAGATTCGCAGGCACAGGAAAAAAAAGGGGGAAAAGCTCTCCTTCAAACGAGCGGGTGTTCGGCGACTCGCTTGCTCGTTTGGACTATCCGGCTTGTCCGGTCAGTATGACGATGCAACTTCTTCCCCTGTGGCGGCGGTGACGGCGGCGGCGGAATGAAGAAGGAGAGAACAATAGCAGGAGGGCCGAATAATAGGCGATGATGATTGTAGCAGCGCTGTTGTTAGTGGTGATGTGGGTGATGATGAGGTGCTGGTGATGACTACGGTGATCATGATGACGGCGCAAGTAGTAGTGCGTTGTATACCGCCGCGCTGCCCTAACTCCTAGCAGTCTCGCACTTGGCCCACTTCTAATGCCACTGACCGAATGACTAGCTGGCAGGCTGGGCTTCCTTTGCCTTTGACTTATTCGGATCTCCGGAGTTAGTCAGTCTTGCTCAGGCCGCAATGCAGTCGCGTCGCAGACTCGAATGAGCAGAATGAGCCACTGCCAGTAGTGCTGTTAATGCGGCTGCTGCTGCTGCAGCAGCCCCGGCCGCTGATGTGATTCTACTAGAAGTCGTAGCCAGCCATTGAGCCACGAGCGGCAAGTGAGTATAGGAACGTCCGAGAGGGGCATGAACGCTGGGCAACGCTGTCTCGGGCACAGGGCCGAGAAGACGAACCAGGACGACGACAACAACGAAGAAGGAGAACCCCAAAGAGGGTCATCTGAAGCCGTGCGGTGGCCAGAGTCGACATCCTTTGTCAGCCTTTGTCCGCAATGACCGCCTTAAGTAATCAGTGCCGCGTGAAAGTCTTACGGAACTCGGTTCTCGGTTATTTCCCTCCTCTTTCTGTTCCTATGTCTCCTTTATCGCTATCATCTTCTGCTCCTCTTTTCTTTTTTTTTGCCAATGGCACAAGGAGAAAAGGCACCGAATAAGAATGCCTTTCATAGAACAGAACTAAGGACCCGCCAGTCGGCCTGAGGAAACAGCTTCTTCTATGATCCGTAGATCTGTAATGGTACGACTCGGGCACCAATACTGTCGAAGAGACGTACTGCATATGAACAAGTGGCAACAGTAATTATACACAGATATATAGATGCGTGCTGTTTATACACGAGTAGAGATATTACTTTGCCGATTCTGTTTGCAAATGCAATTCTATTTAGGGTTAAAATCATAGATAAGCGGTGCTCATTGAAACAAACATTGAAGAAGCAAACTTTTCCAGGCAGCGACTTTCTAATAAAGGTAAAATTAATTATGATTTTTTCTAAGCAAATGGTTTGTCTTAGATTTATTTAAGTTGTCAAACCAAATGTTAGCAATGCTAATACCTAGATAACTGTAGACAAAATAAAGCAGAATTAAAACACCAAATTCTATCATACACAAGCAGCGTCTATTTCACACGGTATAATATGGAAGCACCTTTACTTGTTTTGCCTTTCTTCCTTATTCTTAAAGTCTTTTTAATCTTAGACATGGCTAGCTATGCATCGCCAAGCGTCCTTCTTTATCGTAAGCGCTTGGTGTAGTTCGTTTTGGTCTAGACACTAATATGTGGTAACAGTTTGAACCCCTCAAACCGAGCTCATATTCGATCCGATTATTGGCAAACTACATTGCTTATTTTTATGACGGGCTCCCTACACTTAAGCGCAGCAGTCATATTATTATAATATCTAGAGTTATAGGATCATAGTTATACGTATGAAGTCCGATGGTCATCAGAATACGCAGAATAGATACATGATACTACTCAGCTATTACACCCATTCTGTCTGCCTTCACCGTGTCGAAGATCCGCCCTCCGGGGCGGTTTCCGCAAAACGGCTACGGCGGTGGCACTTTTTATTAT
The DNA here is from genome assembly GCA_003439945.1 of Dermanyssus gallinae. Classification (NCBI taxonomy): domain Eukaryota; kingdom Metazoa; phylum Arthropoda; class Arachnida; order Mesostigmata; family Dermanyssidae; genus Dermanyssus; species Dermanyssus gallinae. The sequence continues at coordinate 126,481 of QVRM01004845.1, forward strand.
TAAAATATATTTGGGTACAATATCTAGTTTAAGTGCTAATGATCTCTAGACTTGTGGCGGTTTGAAGAGAATGCGCTGTTAGTGTCCATTATTGTGTCCGCAGCAACTGCATTATAATTATTCTAAAAAACCGAAATAATTAAAAATTCAGAGAAAATTTCCATAAATAACGTTCAAGCAGTTCAGATTTCGCGAATCGCCAGCAATGGTCACGCATAATAATAATAATAATAATATTAATTATTATTATTGGCGTAACTAGTTTCCACCAACTGGCTCAGACTAGACTGTATCTACGCACACAGCGTGGCTGGAGATGAACGTTCGTAAGTTGCTAACTGGGTAAGAAACCACGTCCACCTCACGTTGTTGCGCTCTCACAGCTGCCCATAGCGAGTCCAAATACTTTCTGGGCTGACTCTCAGCCAAGATTTAACGTTCATGGGAGTGCTTTTCGCATTGCTTCATAGACGGACCCCCATAAATACAAATGTGCAACGGTGGGGCTCGAACCCGCGCACCTATGCGTCTCCTCCGGTTGCGAGGCGCAGACTTAAGCCACCACGCCACTGGGCTCGACCCATAGCGAGCCCAGCCATATATCTGTCACATTTGATTTCTGCTTAGTCGTGCGACGTCTAGGAGCCCGCAAACATGGACGGCTGCCGCCATGGCTTCACACATCACTGCCTGACCGTGCCTCTGGCGCTGGTCACCCACCGACGAGTATACATCAGTCTATTGCGTGTGGAAGGCAACGTTTGTTGAACCAATGTAACGGAAAAACGACTCCACGGCCTAGTAAAACAAGGCAGCAGCGAACCAAGCTGTAGGTCGCCGACTTCGGTGCGATGTTTGCCCCAAGGCAGGCTCAGCGCTGGTAGTTTGGCTAAGCGCTAAAGCCTACGCCAGCGCAGAAAAATGGAGGTTCTTACAACGAAAACGACCCAGAGAGCGGGCGGGAAGAACGAGTTCGACAGATATACAAAACAGCGTGGGTCTGGGAAGGATATAGAAGGGGTAACGGTCACTGGCTGAGCGACGCCCATATAGTATCATACAATGGATGAGGTAAATTCGGCTCAAGGAGGCGCACTAAAGCTCCAGAATACTCGCTTAAGCTTGAACTACGACTACGCCAACCAGACACACACATTAGTTAGTTAGCCTACGTGTATTTGCAAAACAACAAGTTTACAAACGTGTGTCTAGGATGTGGCAGCTCACTCCGGAAAGGTCGGGGCTCCCAGGGTGTCTGTCCGTCAAATGTGGGAATGAATTTTAAAGGTTGCCGAACGGCTATATACAATAGCTTTAAAGGTGATCTATTGCCAGACGTAGACACGGCGAGTGCCTTATAATTAACGTATACTTAATTTCGTGCACCTTGGGCATTGTGGAAACAGTACGCATAACGAACGGCAAACGCCGTCAATGCCGCTCAATAAGGCCAACAACGTAATCGCAAATGTATCTGCGTTTTTTTCCTATTTAATAATGCAAGAAATTAGAAAAAAAAATTGAAAAATAGCGTTCTCGAATGTCACCGCAGCAAGCAGCCAAGAGCAGCTCGCGTATACTGACCGGTATCGGTCGATCCTTTGTGGTACCTTTCTTTAGGACAATAGCCCCAGTACTTGCCCAATCTCTCTTTCTCTCCTGACTGACACGACACGGTACTCTCCGGCATCAACGGGTGAGTTGGAGACCTATAAAAGAGATCGACGTAATGGCAGAGATCAGGGACGAAATCAGTGACGGTTCTGAGCAGACGGTCTCTTTTTGATGCTGTTAAAGGCGCTCCTGTAATCGTTCCTCACAACTACCGTCGGAATGGTGCGCGTTTGGAGATGGCGCGTGTTGCTTTCGAAACCGACATGGTGACAGAAGTGATGCCGGTGATTTTTTCCCAGCAGTCTTAGCGGCAATTCTTTGCAAGACTTGCCGACGAGCATACAATTTGACGTTGTCAGCCATCCTTAGTTTTGGATTAACATTTCACCGCAAAACGAACCTCCTCTTGGATTGACTTTGGCATATGATGTGCGGCAGGATATTTGTTGCGTAGGGAGTCAATGATGCCTAAACACGAAGGGGCAGTGTTGACTAAGCTCGTGAGACTAGTCGTAGCCGACAATTTTCTTTGGCAAACTTAATAATTACTTTTGCGGCCTAGCGATGTGTATGCACCAGCTCGCCAATCTGCGGACTCTCTCTCAGGATTACGAATATTCGATAGTATTTAGATAACAGAAGGGTAGAAACGATGGGGCAGATTAAAAAGAAAGCATACCACGATGGGATATAATGTTGTTAGAAACGACGCCGACAACAACGCTGATCAAACACTCTTTGACGATAGGACACTTTGAGGACGCATCATCCTGGTGTTTCATCATTCATTTGTCCAACCAGAAGTCGGAGAGGTTGGTCGGCGTCGTGGAATCTCTCTTAGGAAGGGCGGTGAACCCTGATAAACTACAGCATTATTCTATCAATGGAGATCAATAAAGCTGTAGCCGAATTCAGGACTACAGGGTTATAGCCTGTACACCTCACTGCCCAGCGAAATTAGCTTATAACGCTCTAAACGGCCTACTGATTAGGCAGACGACACAGACGCGTGGACAGGCGTCGCTTCTGAGGCAATACATGCAGCCGCAACAAGCTTTGCTCTTCTCACTTTTGTCTAAACAGTCGTCTTTTCCTGCTCACCATTGTTCACGTAGAAAACGATAATGTGCCTTACAGGCGACACAACAGCGACTACATGCGACAAGTAGTATGAGATGATGACTATCAAAAGTTAAGGCGACTAAAGGCGACTCGGATGTAACCCCACAGTTGAGCGAAACCACTTGCCCCAGAACCACATTAACGGCCGATGTGCCGGAACCCTTAAGCCAGTGCAACAAACAGAAGGTAACTTGTGCATATGACCAAAAACACAAAATCAGGGGTATTCGAAATGTACAAGTCCTGAGCAGCAGGCCTCATCGGCGCTGCAACCCTTGAGGGTTCTTCTAAGTATCCACGATTCGCTAATCATCTGCGACCCTACATTTATGGGCAAACTGATAGGGTAATAGATTATCTTCGAAGAATCCGTACCTATGCTCGCTGCGTACACACGTAAGTACGTGATTTACATCTTGGACTTTACGCAAACTTGTTACTATGTATGTGTGTATGCACATCTACGACGGCGGTGAGTTAAACGGCTATTGCACTTGCCAAAAAGATCACTATACAGTTTTGGATGCACATGTTTCATTTTCAGCGTCACTAGTGTTTCTGTTGAATCTTAAGAACGGTTATGGGTTTTGTAGACGTTCGGATTTACGCCCACATTATGTAAGGGTCTTTTTTAAACATTTGCTGAGGGTTTACTTGCTATTATTGGGGCACAAAATTTCACAGAGAAACAACCACTCCTTAATCTTAGAGCAAAGCCCATGTGAGTCCAGTTGACGCTATAGTCGTGCTATAAGCCTATTTCAGAGGGGAAACGCCGGCGTCAGTCGAAGGATGCCTTCCCTTCGCCGAAAGGTTCCCTGAGATCCCGTAGGAATAGTGACGTTCTTAATACTATTTTGATTAAATAAGCCTATTGGAATCTATTGCAAATTTTACCAAAAGGCTGTTAGCGATACACGTATAATAAAATATATACATTAAAACAATATATATATATATATATATATATATATATGTTGCTTCTGGTTTATATATCTTTCTATATATATATATATATATATATATATATATAATGTACGTACCATCTACGCCTACACTCTAGTATTTAGTCTATGTCTATATAGACGGTTCCGCCGATTAGGGAACAAACACACGGAGTTGTTGGACGGGGGGCAACTGTGGAATCAGCCAGCGAAACAGATGCATTGGAGCGCAGGTATACGACGACGACGACGTCGAGGCCGAGCGTCGAGTGTCGCCTTAACACGCCGCTGCTGCCGCTGCTACCGCTGCCACCTCCGCCTCCGCCATCGTCGCCTTCTCCTGTTACAGAGTACAGCAGTAACAGGCGTGTCGGCAGGTGCTGCCGCACGGGCGGCGCAGCGTGCAGTCGCGCAGACCACCAACAAGCCGAGAAGTAGGCCGATGCCGCTGCCGCTGCTGCTGCCACTACACGGCGGTACCTTGGCGCTGAAGTATATAACGAAGAAGTCGATAGACGTACGAACAATCGATCCCTCGAGGGAACCATACGTTTGGCTGGCCAAACGCGACGGCCGTCGTCTGCCTGCTCCTCCTGTAGGTGGTAGCGTTGCACCGGCAGACTTTCAATGGGACTCGACGACGACGACGAGGACGACAACGACAACGACGACGTCTCCCCATTGAGGTTTGCCTTCGTGCAAATCTTGCGCGCGTCTACGCGAACACGCAGCCACGAATAGGAGCAGACTGATTCAAAGCCGGGCTACCGGCACAAAGAGGCATATAGACAGATAGACAGACAGAGAGAGAAAGGAGAGAAGCAGATACATACAGAGAGCGGGAGAGAGAGAGGGGCAGATGGGGAAGGGAGAGAGAGGCAGATGGGGAAGGAAGAGAGAGAGAGAGAGAGAGAGAGAGAGAGAGATAGATAGACCGACAGGTGTCCGTCTTTGTGTCTGTAGCGACGTGACAACTCGAGCTGAGACATTCGAGTTAGATGGAAATTCATACACAGACAAGTACAATGCTGCGGGCCGTAAGTACCCCTCTATTCTAGGCCGTAAGTACCCCTCTGTTCTAGGCCATACAGGAAGGAGACGACTGTTGGACTGAGAATCACGTAGATGCTTGTTGTTGTCCGAGGGTGCAGTCTGCATAGATAGTTTGCGCATTTAAGAGCGATGGTGGAAGCGTAAAAGCACAACCTTATTTATACAGAAATTACAAATCGTTTCGACTGTTTTGCCGTCTCGCGTTTTAACGACGACATCCGACTTCACATAAGTAAACTTTACCTGACAGTCTGTCTAGCGTTAGGGTCCCGTTAGGATCGAAAAAATTAAGTGATATCAAGAAAACAAAAAGCATAACCAAATGTTGAGCGAACATTAGAAGTAAAGCATATTGGGAGATAGTTCTAACAGAAGATATCGACTGCACATACAGATGGCAACTCGAGATCAGTTGTAATAGAAGGTATCTTCCATACTTTTTGCATAGATCGACACGCTTCCTGGGACATCATTAATTTATCAGAAGCAGACTTCTTAATCGCATCCTTCAAGTTTTCCAAGCCACTTCTAGCAGTGTATTATTTTTGCTTGTTGCAAAGCATTTTTGGTAGGTCCTTAGTGACATACAAATCAGCGGTTCCCGTAGAGTATTCTTCGGCTTCAATAGATGTTAACCCCTTTCCCCTAGTAATGAAAATCACAACCATTTTGTTTGAATTACGATCTACCGCTGATGCTTTGCAGGACCCGCTCCAAGGAGTGATCACCCTGCTCTAAGAGGATGAGAACACATAGTAAAATGTACCTAGGCCTTATCACCTGTGAACAGTTTTGTGAGAAAGAAGAAGAGAGCTTAGAAGTTATCTAGGCCAGCATCTTTAAACGTCTGTTTAAATTCTTTGGCAATAGCAACACAGTGATTTTTTTACTTGCATCAGGTTCTGAGGAACCCAACAGTTATATTTTGGTAGAAACATGGCGGTCATGCAAAATTCAATGCAGATATGACGTTTTCCTTAACAGTACGATTTAGAGTTTCCTCGGCCGTTGTTTCCTACAACACTCTCCTGCAACAAAGTGATTTGAATCCTGATTGATGTGAATCCTGGCTTAAATGTGAGGACGGTGTTGATTTTGTTTAAATAACCCTACAGATCAATGCAGAGCCGATATTCTAAAAAGTTTTCGGACTGACCCTCAGCCAAGATTTAACGTCCACGGAACTGTTTTTCACATTGCTTCATAGACGGACCCCCATAAATACAAATGTGCAACGGTGGGGCTCGAACCCGCGGACCTGCTATGTGTCTGCTCCGGCGGCGAGGCGGAGACCTAATCCACCACGCCACCGGGCTCCACAGAGCAGATATTCTACTTTTAGGTAACAAACCCGTTACGGCGGTTACATTTAATCTTAGTAGATCTCTCAAAATCCTTTGAGAAACAGACTCACCTACTCACGTAAGCTATAGTGTAGCTAAATCACTCTTCTGACACTGCGCTGAAAATTCTGCGCGGGACCGCATGGATTACCTTGTAATACAATGCACCTAAACATGAGCCTGGATTCCCTAAACGTATTTGCCCAGGTCTTAGTATATTCGGAACTTTATTGACACAAAGCAAATGGGTTTGCGGAATTTCACAGACAAAAAACGACCCTGAAATTTATTAAAGGAATTCCTTTTCCAAATTCAGAAAGACAATATTGTCAGCTTCGCTACTTCCAAGAAGTGAGTGGGCAAGGCGTTCGACTGGTCCCCCTCCCTTCCAAGCTGCAGATAAAGCACTGTTTATGATCTCAATCATATATGATTCTTTATGCATGGCTTTCCGGCCAAGCGTCATAAAACTTTACTAAAATTGATTGAATGCCTCGGTCGGCGCATGTCGAAACGGTTTGTCAAGCATCTACGCATAATTTCATCAAAACTAAATATATTATTGGTAGAGACAAAAAAGTGCGGGCAGCGACATGGACATCTTCGTGGAAGAGTCCGCATGCGTTTGCTAGTTGTAGTCAGTTCTTTTAAAAGTCCCTTAGTTTAAAAAACCCTGTCACGATATTCCATACTCTTTGTATTTGCCAGTGTAGAGTAAAGTCGTACTGTATAGTAATGGTCTGCGCTCAAAACAAACCCTGTTTGTGTCACAAGCAAAGTTTGAATGCTTAGACTAGCCCTTCGCCCTCAGAAGGTCGAGTGGCACGTGGTTTGAAAGAATGTGGAGGTAATTATAATTTGATCTCGCACGACATGTTATATTCGAAAGCTCATTGAAAGACAACCGGTCGATTTTTTTAGGTAAAAGCAGCGTTGACTGATACAGGCTGTTCCGAGGCTTAAAGTTAGTGTGAAGCGATAGTCTTCGTAGACCGAAAGGAATTGCACACAGAGAAGAACTCGCCTGGCGTACCGTTATAGAGACTTGTTTGGTAACTTTATTTGGTTCTGTCTTGGTCATGAGTGTTTGAGCACCTGCTTTGCTACAACTGTTGCGCACTGCCATTTGTGTGGTTATAGCTGTGCCCGCAGAACCGCTGCCGTTCTCGCTATGCTATAATACGAGATTATACAACAAGTAAATACATTTCTTGTATGGGCAGTAAGGTTTGCCTTTGGACCACCAAGCACAAATTTGTCGTCCTTAGATAGGCAAGCAAGTGGGCCAGAAGTGAAACTGATGTGACCACCTTTAGGCGTAAGGCGGAAATGTCTTCGTTTTCGTTGCTAACAGAACGTAATGGCAAATCGAGTAAACGCAAGAGCCGCCACGCAGTCACCTCAACAGACACATTGTCCCTGGCAGTGCTTGGATATTAGCTACTTGTTGCATAGATCGCTGAAAGTTTTTTGCCTCATGCCTAAATGACAGTGTAGCAGCCCACCTGTACCTGTAACATTATACACGATTTATTTATAAGGTTTGTCGAGTTACCACATCGCCACAAAAAGCCTCGAGTGTAGGTTTTGGTCAAGTCGCAATGCCGCGAGTACGCCGATAGATAACTGCCTCCAATACTATACACATGGGTACACGTGAGGATATACAGCTAGCAAAGGCTTTCGTACGTAACTTCTCATTTCGTAACGTTGCTTCTCCGTGAAACACAGTTGGTGTTCGTGGTAGTTTCTCTCCAAATACTGCATAATCAATATACTTCTACGTGTTACTCGAACAGAGACGCCACCCTATCACATATCATGCAGCTACGTTAGGGGACAACTCCTCTCTGCCCTGTTGCCTTGTTACGGCTATCCGATATAACTTCAGAAAGCCGTTAGTAATCAAAGCCCCAGTAGAACTGTAGGTGCACATCGCGACCACGACGGGCAGACGATGAACGAAGACAGCAGGTAGATATACTGTCCTAGGCGTTATGCACAGTGGCGCTCTACTGTACGCTCGGGAGTATCTCGTTGTACAGCGCAACACTATCTTGACATCGCAGTTCTTATAGATAGGTACAGCCGCCGCCGCCGCCGCCACCACCACCACCACTACTACTACTACCGCCTCCAATCGTACAATTACGACCGCCGATACCGAGGCCGTTATCGTCTCGAAGTCGACCTTCGACTCAAATATTTCGATTTGCTCGTGCGGCACGGCGTGGCTGAAGGCGACCGTAGGGCCCATAGATTTTGCAGGGCGCATCTTCTTAATGAACGAGTTTTTATATTCAGTTCAATCTTCGGCACCGCCAACTGAGTGTAAGCAAAGTGCAAATCGAAGCGAGACCCACCCATCGCGCGCCGCCGCCATGTCGTGATTCCCGTCCTTCTTCTCATCCTCCTTCTCCTCTTCGTCTTTCGCATGGTTTCAGTTTCTTTCTTCTAGTGCTGTCTTCACTGAGCTTCTTGGTCTTTTTGGTTGTTCCCTTGGTCGCCAGCACCAATAACCCACCTCTCCTCCCACCTCCACCCCCCTGTGGGGGTGCACGCTCACCCCTCCGTGGGTGCGCTCACCCACCTTCGAGCTTCACGTAAAAATCACTTGACCCCGACCACTACCAGGACTCCGATTTTCGGCCGCACTGCGCGTGCTTATGTCGCCTTCCCGGGCGGACTGCTGGCACTCTTCTTCTCTTTATCTGTCTCTCTCTCTCTCTCATTCTTTCTTTTTACCTCTCTTTCCGCTTCAATCTTTCTGCTTACCTCTCTCTTTCCCTTGCAGTCTTTCTTTTTGCCTCTGTTTCTCTTTTTCTCCCTCCATTTTTCCCTCCCTCCCTGCCTGCCTGCCTGCGTATCTTTCCGAACGGCCTTCCGTAGCTGTATGCAAGACGTTCGTATAGTTCGTGTCTCTAGTGGACTTTGGGTTTGTCCCAGCGGTCTCGCGGTCGTTTTTACCTTATCGATAGTAGCTACATCTAGCAGCAGCGGCGGCGACTAGGAGGAAGTACAGGCAGTAGCAGCAGAAGCAACGACGACGACGCAATCTGTTACTTCTGCAGACATCGATATTGTATTCAGGTTCTTACGCGTCGTCTATTTTTATCTCTTACGGAGGTCACAGTGGCACGACGAGACGACGTGCGCCGTCAACCCTTTCCGGACCCAGTTGATGGGAATACGTAAGTATTCGTAGTGGTCTACAATCGTACAAACGCTAAAATTTAGCCCTTTCTCGTTTCAATCACTGGTGCTCTGTTCTGTCGACTGTGGCTTTCAGTGTCACAGTTGTTGCTGGAGCAATTAGAGCCTAGACTAGCGTCACTTCGTTCCGTATCCGTAGCTATCGAGGACGGTCATACGTTTCAGCTCGGAATACTACCACGAAATCCGTGTAGAGATCACACTGTTTTATATCATTCTATTTTTTTGTAATATGGAAATGCCGCTGAGTTGAGCTGCTGAACCTACAATATAGCCTGCGTAAACAAAAGCTATAGACTGTCTTAGCTTAATATAGGACAAACTTTTAAATTATTTCTAGCGGTATAGCATGAGTGTCTCGTCCCTTGATGAGCAGTGGCTTAATCTGCTAATACACAGTTTTTAAAAGAACTGCGCGTTCGGTTATTACTATTGCATCTTCCTTGACAACCCATGTGGTTGAACACTGTCTCGCCGCTACATTCTGCAAGAGCAAGCCCAGTTAGGTCAAGTATGAGCAGCGCATGGTTTCGATAACGGGAAAAAAGTGATGGTCTTTAATAAGTCTCGTGCAAGTCAACACTAGTAGGAACAACGATGCCACTAGGCCATGGATCATCCATCCCCTTACGTATTATACCTTACCAAAATAGCCACGGACCTGCCGAACGAGTCACAGAGGAGCAGCGACTAATCAGGTTTGGTTTTTGACTGCTAGGTGTAAGGTTGTCAATGCAATTTCGGTGTCATGTGCATGTCGTAGATCCTTGTACGAAAAATGTACTAGCAAACAGTGTACTCAAAAAAGTTCATCATTCGTTGTGTTTTTCTTAAAATGGAAACTCCGCGCTGTAAGCTGTATTACATGGGATAAATCTTCGCGTCATTGACGTTTGCGTTTTTCTACATCAATGACTTTAAACGTGAACAATGGCCTTCGGTACCTCCTCAGGCCAATGTTGTTTCTATCGGCGTTCAACGTTTCACCGCATCACACTCAGCCACCGCTTCACTCAGTTATCACTGTCATCACTGTGTACGATGATGCCGATGAACGAAGCTAGTGTGGCGAGGTTGAGGGGGCATCAGTAACCCCTGCCCGCAATGTAATCGTTGTTGTTGCTGTTATTGCTGTTGTTGTTGTCGTAGTCGGAGTCGTACGCGCAATCGAGTCACGACTTCATTCGGATCACGTCCTTTGCTCTGCACTCCGCAGCAGAAGCATAGCCGTATGAACTATAATTGTTGACTGTTTCCACCACCCAATACCAGTACTACCCACCCAGAACCCTCCGGGATCCGGATTAGACAGCCAGCCAGCCAGTCAGTCAACTGGCCAGCCGTTGGAGGCTCGCGAGAGGCAGGCGTGACCGCGACCCCACATCCTACCTATCCTAACGCATCGTTAGTCTTGTCGACAGTTTCGACAGTTCTGCAGAGCTGAAAGCCAACGAACGCACGAAGGCACGAATGGCAACGCTTGACGTCAACGGGAGATAGTTTCCGTATCTCCGAGTCAAGTTGCCGTATCTCAGCAAATAGACAGGGACATCATCATCATTATCGTCATCATCATATCGATTAGGCCTGAACTGAGCGTTCCCACATCGGGCTTCTACTGTGTAGCGCTTGCTAATAGTAAGCGAAATGTTTTACTTACAGGCAAGTAGAACGATGTATGAAACACGGATGTTCTGTAAGGAGCGTGTGTTTGAAACCAACAATAAACTCTGAAACTAAACTGCTCTTTGCAGAGCACAAACAACTTGAAACTAGGTCGAATTATACTACCCTACCAGCTGCAATAGCTAGGCTTGACGATAAACCCCGCGGCGGCGGTGCAGGTGACGTGATAGACGCAGGTATAGCGTCAGGCGGCTATACCTTGGTGACGTGTGATAGACGCAGGTATAGTCGTTTGCGATTAGCATACAGCGACCAGCAAGCGTGATACGCAGGTATAATCGCTGTCAATGTCCGATGAAAACGTTCACGTTTAGAACCAAGTGCCAACCAAATGGCAGCGCTGGCGGTACCGTCGTAGTAGTAGAAGTTATAGTAGCTGTAGTAGTGGTAGTAATAGAAGTAGTAGTAGTAGTAAGAATTGCAGTAGTAGTAAGTAGTTGTAGTAGTAATAGCTTTCGGCATCCTCGCCGCCTCGATGACAAAGAGGCGCTGTTGTTGCCCTTGACGCTGCTATCTGGGAACGAGGCGGCCAGACAGATTGTCCTGCCGGCCGGAGACCTGGCGGTAGAAATGGGCCGATGCAGGAGAGCCTTCCGTTCTTCGAGATACAGGCGGGCGAGCGGATGGGCTGTTTTTGTCAGAGCAACACCCGTGCTTTTGGTTCGGGCTGCTGATTCTGTTGCTGTTGCTACTACTACTACTACTACTACTACTATTACTGTGTTGCGGGAATCAGTAATGGGCGGTGGTAGCGATGCTCGCCTGGCGCGTTGCCATGATACATCGTGACCAGTAGTGAGAGGGAACTCGCCGCATTGCTATTTGCCACGGAACGGTCAATCTCTTCGAGCGGCGGTTCCACCGCGTTTCTTCGTTTCTTCGCCTGCTTTGCACCTTAGCGAGTGAGACAAAGAGGAGTGAGTATCAACTCAGAAGAGTAGTGTTTATTGTTTCCTCGCATTAGGAGCGAATTGTTATTGTTTCCTCGCGTCATCAGTAGTCGCCGCGTATGGTGTATCGGGGAGAACTGGTTGTATAACATTGTTGAAATACATCAGGTAACAACACATTTTGCTCATATGAACACGCTACTTATTGGCCGAATGAATTATTGGAGTTCAGCTAATCACAGTGCCCCCTCATTAGGCACATGTCGTCTTGACTTGTTTCATGTGACTAGTTCCAACAACCTGTTTTATGTGACTAATTGCAACAACTCTTTACATAGCCAGACGGGTTATTCAAGTGTAGATTAGTGGCACACAGTGAAAGTAATCTCACAGGCCTATGTCGAAATACAAAAAACGCGATCATTACTATGACTGTTCTGGGCAGTGCTGTTTGCTGCCATTGCCCTGCCGGCGACCTAGCATTGGAGAAACCCGATGCGCCTACACCTGTACACTTTCGAGAACAAAGAACTTCACAGGTTGGCACCACACTTGTTGCTGACTATATAGCTTGATTTAATAGCTATGTATGCACCAAGAACAATATACAAGGTAGAGTGCTGACGTGGACATCTTTTACAGCTGAGAATGCTATGTCATAATCAATTAGGTGATGGTAGACGATATTATAGTAGAAACACATTGCCGATGTGTATCGGAGCATAAAGTTCTCATTGTTCGACTTAGGCTACCAGCGACAATCTCGAGCAGCGACAGAATAGCATAGCTGCCGTTACAATGCGAGAATAGCCGAGGGAGTAGTGGATAGTTGTAGAACAGAGACGCAGCTAGAACCTCTTTATCGACCCAGCCAGCGAGGCAGTATGCAGACGACTTGTTGTTATACTCTCGCTCTCTCGATTTCACTTGAATTGCAGTCTATTGCGACCTTGCAAAACATAACTAAGTATGCAAGATACTGGAGCAATGTAGTTGGTATGCGCCGAGAAAGAGAAACCAAGCTGATATAAGTAAAGTCTGGACCCGACACACGCCGCCTGACACAAACGAGCTTTTTGGTATTAGAAGTAAGTGTCGGGAAATAGACATAACTTACCTTTTAAACAGAGTATATGTATAGGTTTGAATTTATAGACAGCATATAGGCATAGCGTAGGCATGTCTAGTAATTAGCTTCAGCGGGTCTAGACGCGATACCAGCGTCAACTTAGAGCGGGTCAGGAGAAGAAAAAAATCCTGCCTCGCGGCGAGAACTGTTTAGCAGAATCTCAAGTATTGTCCCCGAAGATGAATTCACTGGAAGGGTAACGCGGTTGGAGCGACAAATATCCAACAGTAGCGCCTGACCATTTACACCCACCCGCCTTTCATATCTACCGTCACGTACAGACTGCTAACAAAGCTTTTATTTACCAAGTTGGGGGAGTGGCAAAGAAGAACCAACTTTTTAGGGAAGTGCGTAAATGGTTCAGAAAAGTTTCACTTTTTCAGGCTTACCTTGGATTCGATATGTTCGAAAAGATTAATTCCGTGTGGCGCTGTCCGAAGAAGCTTGCAGCATTGCAATATTTTGTATCATTTATCCAACCGATGTTGTTATTTCGACGCTGCTCGGCTAGTTCTTGACCACACAACTTAAATTGTGGTAAATTCGAAAGCGCTCGAGATGCTGGAGATCACTGTCCGTGCATGCAGGTGTGCATTTACCTGATCTAGAGTATGCGCTACACAACTCTTGTCGTAAATACTCAGTCTAATTACAGTTAATAGAAATAGTAGTAAACCCTGGTTAATATCAAATGGGCGTGCCGAACGACGACAGCAACTTCATGCTGACATTTGGGATCAAATTAACACGCACCGGGCAAGGGGGTTTTGGCGTATTTTTTTTTCTATGCAGCGCCTGAGCGTACAAAAAGTCAATAAAACATTTTTCTTGGATACTCTCCATTCTTGGATACATCACGGTATGGCCCCAAGAAGGAAGAAACTACACCAAACACTAAACCCGAGTCAAAGGCGCAACCGTGTTTTCTCTTGGACAACAACTGTTACAAAATAGACTAACACTAGAGTAGTAGGCCGTCAATAAGATGACCCTAAGCAAACCAGATCGTTTAGTAGAATTGAAATTCTTAGTACCAAGCTACAGCGGAATAAGTTCGAAAAAAGAGAAGTGCATGACTATGCTAGGTACATAACCAAAACGAAAATGATGCTACGACCTGGATGGTAACTTAGAGTTTTGACGATAATAGAGGCCTTGCAATAGAGGTCCCAGTAGCATAATACGATAGCATGTCTAAAAACCCGCATTAGGGTATGAGTATAGAAATGGGGAGAAATAAAAGCGGGAACACACGTTTAAACCGATTTAATGAGCATATCGAAAACAGAACACAAGGCATCGTTTGCACGAGCGTATGATGGCTAAAAGAAGCATTCCAACCTACAATAATAGTAATCTACGGCAACCATTGCTGTCTTGGCTGTTAGCCAGGAGACATTTCCCTGGCATAAACCTAGAGACTCACTATGTGCTGTGTTAAGCGTGGCAAAAAAAAACAGAAATCACGTGGATTTAATGTTTAACACGCTACTCACTGTGAAGGAATGAAACACAAATGAACTTCGGATATTACTGGCTTCGCTATACTGGGCTACGATATGCCGGCAGAATGAGTATACCCTAGACCGTCTGTGTCAGGGTTGACCTATACCATACCACACAATTGACAAATTTCCGACATATACTAACATATTTTCTTGACTTGAGATTATTATTACATGAGTGTATATATATATATATATATATAGGGTCACCGTATGACGTGCGATTAGATGAACTGTTTTGTCACTAACAGGAACATAATTTGATTAAGTTCCATTTAAGTTTGCAGGAATAGATCCGTCGGTATCGGACGAGGCATTGTGCGAATGCTGATGGTTATTATTAATACTACCACTATCACGATTACTATTATTGTTATTACTTTCGCGCGACGTTGCCATATTTACATTGCGAGCTTGACGCTGTGCATTAAAACAGCTTGGCCGAAGTACGGCGACACAGCGATCGGTCCCCCCCCCGTTTCACGGTTCGTATGAGCTGCCGTACGAACCGCGGATCTTTTTACAGCTACCCGGGGACTGCCCGGGAACTTTGAAACCGTGCTGGGAAACCTGGCGCTTCCTTCGAAGCTCGACGTAAGAGCGAACGCTCGCGAATAAATAGGCAGAAAAGCGAAAGGGACCAACGGATAGCGCATTGAATGCACGGTGTTATGAAGTTGCCGCGCCGCGCTAGCCGAGATAGCCACTGTGGCCCGCTTCGCTATTTCAGGACGCTCGCCATTGGCGGCTGGGAGATGGCGGGGATTTCTCCAGGAAGCCGGAACTCCTGACGGCTGACTAGGGAGCCGTTCCGAGATACCTTCCTGTCTGTTGACGCCCGTATCTCGACGTCCGCCGTCCGCTGCCACCAGTGCTTATGTATGTGTGAGTGTGTGTGGCGTAAAGAGGTGCGCCTTTCCGCTTGTTGCATTGTGTTCTTTTACACTATGTCTCTCTCTGTCTCTCTCTCTCTCTCGCCTTTGCCTCGCTTTCTGTGTGTATGTCTCGTTTCCCGTTTATTTTTGCATAGCTCACGCCTTTCGCGTTACCCGAACCTCGCGTAAGATATTCTATGAGCAGGCGGCGGCGCGCGTGGGCTCCCCTGCGCGATGTCACTGCAACCCTCCGGCAGGGTGCTTTAGCACCCAGAGCAGCACAGGTGTGCTCCCTCTGATTCCTGCTATCCCCTTGCGTCTTTTTTTCCTTTCAAGTAGATCTAGGTCGTTTCTCTTTATGACAAATCGGCCCTGTGACAGACGCACACAGATCTATCGATATCCACCTACGAGGAGCAGAATCTGTTATACAGTTTGAAACTTGTTATATAAAGGTTTAGGTATATTCATGCATAGTTACCAAACGACAGAGAGAGTGAGAGAGAGAGAGAGAAAGCGTGAGGGAAAGAAAGAGGTAGGCACATCACATTTGACTATTGGCGTTCGCTGACACGTACTCAGCCAGAGATTTCTCTAAACTGCAAAACAAGGCGCGGGACAGGTGCCACAAGAGTTTGCTCCTGTCGGCTTGGGACACAACGGGCTAGACGACGTAGTGGGGTAGGTACGCAAACGCCGACACGCTTAGTTGGAGTAGTATGATGTAGGTGAAAATGTGTCCTGTAGGCGAACACGTTTGTATGCGCCTAAGCAGCATGTGTTCAGCGCTTCGGAGCGCTACCTCTGGCGAGGCCGCATCTGATTTAGCTTGCCGCTGGCAGCAGACATCGTCGTTGACAGCTTTTCCGATCGCAGAAAAACAGGCGGCTAACAAGACAGGCAACATACTGCTGCTTCTATACATATTTGATTGAGTGGTCAGTGTTTGTGGTTCCGTTCTCTGGCGCTCGCTATTTCTCCTCGCTCTTCTTGCTCAGTCGCTCTGTCTGTTTGGATGGACAGATAGATGGATGGATGGATGGATGGACAGATATGTTGCTGGGTTTCCCTCACTTCTGATCTTCACATATCGCCGCCGTCGCCGCCACAAAAACTACTACCACCACCACCACACGTCTCGAGGCTGTACAACTCCGACTACGGCGGCCATTGCAACGACTACTGCTGTCAACGGCAAAGCCAGACGAGGAGCGACTCCGGCCGACGGCAGAAGTCGCTTCTTGTCTAGGAGTCTTTGCCTCCTCCCACCGCCGCATGAGTGAGTCTGCGGGGCGCATGGGGGGCGCGGGGCGCATGGGGCGCAGTGCGTGTGTCTGCGTGTGTCCGTCTGTCGGTCTGTCAGGATGAGTGTCGAGCGGGTGGGTCGTTTGTTCCCTTGGGGCGACACATTGCAAAACCACTCGACTCGACTAGGACCGGACTGAACAACCGGATAACCTATCATGAATATGAGACCAATCTATGATGACATGACGTTGGCAGCGATCGACGCTGCAAACGACGACGATGACGACGACGGCGACATCATCTTATGTCTTCTGCTGCTGCTGTTGTCCCCTGTACTTCGGCGATGCCCGATTCTTCCGGCCTGCAGCGAGTAGCCGTACGTAGCCGACGTAGTGTAGGCCCGTCGTAGTCGTCGCAATCGTAGGCCTGTAGCTCATCGCGCTGGCCGACGAGGGCCGGGTTGGCATAGGGTAGGAGGATACGATAGGGGCTGGTTGAGTCGGAGCGCGGGCGCTTGCTATAATAGCTGCTACATCTGCCGGCGGTGGCCTGCTTTGTGTCAGATGCCTGAGGCTATAATCAGCCCAGCGGCAAGCGGGGAGCCTTAAAGGGGGACATCAAGATCCGCCGCCGATCTTCGCAGCACAGTGGGCACAGTGATATGAGTGAGAGTGAGGGTCTACGTGAGCGCGCTGGCCTATATACCCGTCTTGTAGCTGACTCTGTGACGTCGTGGGAGGGAGGGAGGGAGGAAAAGTAGGGCGCTCATGACGCTGTCAAGTCCGTAATGATGACGGAGACCTTTTTTATCAGTGAGAAGCGGGAAGAATACTCATGTTTCCCGTACAGACGACTTTCGTGGCAAAATGCGTTGCCTTGCATTTTTACGCTCCAATTTTACTGCAAAGATCGGTAGCAACAATTATGAGAACAGCAACAGCAGCAACACTAAAAATTGAGATAACCGTAGTGACGACGACAACGTCGTCAACAACAACAGCAACAACAACAACAACAGCAACAACAGCAACAACAACAACAACAACAACAGCAACAACAACAACAATTCCCTGTCCGTCGTTGCCGCGGCCGTCGCTTTTCCTCTGCCGTTGGCGGCAGATCAATTATAGCTTTCTGATTGAGATATTTCTCTATCCCAGAGAGAGACTAAGAGAAGCCTGCTTTACAATAAAAAAACCTGCTACTACTACTACCACTATTAGCGTTAGAATAGTTTCCGCTACTACTGACATGACTACAAATACAGCGATTATTACTCATTAACACCACTACTATTTGTACCGCTATCGCTAAATAGTGCTAGCTAAAATTTCTCGAAGCTGACGTTATTAGTTCTTCTGCTGCTGCTGAGCCCAGGGCAATGGCCACACGTTTTATTACTACTTCGATTAGCAGGACGACGACTGCGAATTGCCGCTATACTGCCGCCGTGATTGCTGTTCCTGCTACGGAGATGGGACGGGCCGTTTCCTGGTTTACCGGTTCCACTATTACATTGGCTGAATGAATACAGCCACATCTCGTGATACCAGAGACTAGTCTGCGCGTCAGACCTGCTTAGGAGGCACGGTGACAAAGTCTCTTTAGGAAGGTCAGTATGCACTCCTTTAAGCACAGGCCCAAATGCAGCCTTTTTGACCAGGTGTTCTTTGGTATAGGTGTGCACTGCAACAGTTCGTTTATCGCGAGTGTTCTGATATAGGAGTGGGTATACGAGGTGTGTTCAAAAAGTATCGCGACTTTTGAATTTTCGCGGGTTACGTATATTCGAATTTCGATTTTTTGTGGCGTTATGTTGGTACTCATGTCTCTCACTTATGCCGACAAGCTCGGCCATTTTGAATGTTCACTTAATTGTTGACAGCTGCTTTGCTTGCACGTGTTTTGGATCGTCTTCGATTTTTACCTATTCAAAAAAATGGATCAAAGAACCTGTATCAAATTTTGTGTGAAAAACGAAATTAAGTGCGCGGATGCATTCCGAATGTTGACTGTGGCATACGGAGAAGCTACCTTGGACCGAAGCAACGTTTATCGGTGGTACAAAATGTTCTCAGAAGGCCGAGAAGATGTGAACGACGAAGAGCGTGCCGGACGCCCGAGCACTTCAACAACAGACGAAAAAATTAATGAAGTGGAGAAAATGGTATTGGCCAATCGTCGAATCACCGTTAGAGAAGTTGCTGAGGACCTTGCGACCAAAAACAGCATCGCATGAACATTGCTAATGAGATGTTGGACTCTGTCCGCGACGACCCAAATTTGCTCCAGAGGGTCATAACTGGTGACGAATCGTGGGTTTATGGTTATGACGTGGAAACCAAAGCTCAATCATCTCAATGGAAGCTGCCGCACGAACCAAGACCGAAAAAAGCGCGCCAAGTTCGGTCGAATGTGAAAGTTTTGCTGACAGTTTTCTTCGATTGCAGGGGCGTGGTGCATCATGAGTTCTTGCCACAGGGTAGAACGGTCAATAAGGAATATTACCTGCAAGTTATGCGCAATTTGCGCAAAGCAATCCGCCAGAAACGCCCGGATTTGTGGAAGAACAAAAATTGACTTTTGCACCACGATAACGCCCCTGCTCACACATCGTTGCTTGTGCGCGAGTTTTTGGCCAAAAACAACACACTAATGATGCCGCAGCCACCGTATTCCCCAGATCTGGCCCCCTGTGACTTTTTCTTGTTCCCTAAACTGAAGAGGCCTATGAAAGGACGACGTTACGCTACGCTTGACGAGATAAAGACCGCATCGAAGGAGGAGCTGAACAAGATAAAAAAAAATGGTTTTTTGAAGTGCTTCGAAGATTGGAAAAACCGTTGGCACAAGTGTATAATATCTCATGGGGATTACTTTGAAGGGGACAAAATAGATATTCATGAATAAATGAATATTTTTTGAAAAAACACAAAAGTCGCGATACTTTTTGAACACACCTTGTATGTGTATGTAGACGTAGACGCATTCCGGTTTTTTTTGGTTAATATGACATCTGAAAATAGTGTCCACAGAACTAGACCTGGCCTTCAAAAAAAAAGCAGGATCGACATCAAAATTGACCGTAGCTGCGGATTTTCTCACAAGAGCTCACTAAAGACGTCAAATGTTGCCGATTACTTATTTGTAGTTCGTCGCTCTTGACAATATATTTCCTAACTGTGTGTTCGCTAGTAATTTGATTTTACGTAATGTTATTTTGATATTAATCGTTGATCATTTCTTCGCCTTGAGATCGAAGATGTGACCGTGAAATGATGCATACAATGAGAAGGCGTTCAGAGCGAGCGATAGTAAAAGGAAATGTATAGTTGACGGGCAATTTACCATGTGCAAGTGTACCATAGGTATGAATATATGTTTAACTTATTTGATACTCACCTGAATGCCTACTCCGCTTACACGACAAACTAACATCGGAGTCTAGATAATATTCATGGATAATACAGGTAAGCAGTTCTAACAGTACGAATAGGTCGTAGAACCAAAAACAACGCAAAAACGTGTAACCACAAACGTGTCCATAGGAAGTGTTTGAGAACTAGAAGAGCTGTTCTGGCAGTTTAGCAAGAAAGCAACAAAAGGTCTCATATCTCGACTAGAAAGGCAAAATTCGAGCTTTAGCGAGACCGATGTTCACGGGATACGTTAGACAAGAATGTTTGGTGCACCCCAACAACAACGCACCGTTCCGTGCATAGTGCAAAATATTGATAGCTCGTCTGCGTGCGTGCGTAAGTGAAACTAAACGCCGCCGATGAAATCGCGTAAACTAGATAAGCAACTGAGGGGAATAATCTACTACAATATGGTAGACGTCGAAGAGATCTAGCTTGCACATAATATCGGTGCACTATTACAATTACGAAAATCTATAAACTACTGCTGACTGAAAAGCACATACACGCATTAACGATCTCAAAGACGCACGCAAACTGATCAAGTTGTAGCCGGCCTAGTTGAGCAGGCATGTAAAGGCCTTGCATGCTAGGTGCGCCAATACATATAAATATGTATATGTGTATATATATGTGTGTAATATATATATATATATATATATATATATATATATATATATATATATATATATATATATATATATATATATATATATATATATATATATATATATATATTCGTATCAAGTAAAAGACGGCTCATAGACACGCCCAGGTTAATGAAACCTTCGCCCTAGAACGCTGTATTCCTTACAGGTTTCGTCAATTAGCAAGCCGGACCTAGCCGAGCAGGACAGCAACCGGTCGGATTCACAGCGGCCTTATCTGCAACAAGAAAAGCTCCGGTTTGGAAGAGCATTTCGGTCGACACTTTAGCTCCCTACACGTGCATAAAAGCTCACATACATATATGCTACTCATATTGACAGACTAGAGTAAAAGAAATGCCTAATGGTTAAATATATATAATTATTACACCATAACATACAACCATATATATATAATTATTACACCATAACATACAACCATATATATATATACTCGTATATATATATATATATATATATATATATATATATTGCCTTACACTACCAACACGTCTTACAAAAGTGCTTAGAATTTGCTTCTTGCCTATAGCCTCACATGTTCTAGTAAGCGTCTCTTCCATTAAAAGTACAAGCTATACTAGTCAGCAATGCAACATGCCTCAAATGCCTGTAAGCAGTCTAAATGCTAAACTTGTATACGAATTTATGGAAGCGTCCATACGCCCTATTAACTGTTAGAGATTTATAATTGCTGAGTGCCACCCTAGGCCATTTTAAAGTGCTCACTACGTAAAACGACCACCACGTAGATAAATACGAAGTACACGGCATAATAGTGCTTGTGGTAGTAGTAGTAGTAGTAGTTGTTGTTGTAATCATTAGCGCAGTCGTATGTTCCAACACGTTGCGTAATTATTCACTGCGTCTGCAACTCATTGCCACCGCCGCCGCCGTCTCGCGCCGAGCGTATGTAGAAGACGGCTTGGCAGAGAGACAGGCAGCCAGCTCAGAACCAGCTGCTGGCTGGACTCCTAAGATCTCATCCGAGATTTATCTGTCTTTGATTCGGCGGGAGGGGCGGAGTGCGGGCCGGGGCATTCGGCGGCGGCGGCAGCTCAAAGCCAGTGTGGACGGCATACACACGCTGGCTGGTCATGCTTGACAAGTGCTCCGTTAGCAGAGCTTCATCTTTGACACCGACACGAGTCTCGGAGCGGCGCTGTACGCATAGCGGATGCATAAGCGCTGTGCCTCGCTGTGTGAGCGCGTGAGCGAGAGGCCTGCTGTCACGTATGCGGTGAATTATATATAAACATAAACATCGAGCAGCGGAGCTGTTCGAAAAGAGGTGGACGACTAAGTAAGTGCATGGACCCGTCTTCGGTCGTTCGGTCGGTCGGTCTTCGCCGCACAGGACCGCGCAGGATGTCGTTTTAAGCAGTGAAAACTGCCGACATCATCACGCAAAGCGAGAAGAAGTCAACCTGTTTGTCGTTGTCCGACGGCGCCTTTAGCGTCCACTCTCTATTGTTCCCGGCGCAGCCGTAGCCATATATATATATATATATAATATGCACAGCGCTTATCATGCATCATGACGAGGCTACGCTGCTTGATGGAAGAGTACAACTTTTTAATGATCGTCCAAGAAAGATATCATTTTTGAGCAGGTGTGCTCAAAGGTTGGCTGCAGCATCCCCTATAAAAGAGCAGTATATATGTATATATATATGTATATATATATTTATCGTATTATTATATATATATATATATATATATATATATATTGTCGTCCATAGTTATTTATGTTCATTCTAGAAATTGCGTACGAAAAAGGCGACAATTGATATACTCTTCTGGCCCTTTTAACATTGACTCCTTTAAATACCAGGCCAGACAAGGCTATCATAGGGAAAGTGGTCGTCGGCTAATAGAAAAAAGGCCGCTAAATCAAAGGGTTATCCTGAGTGTTAGCCTGTTTTATTGATAAGACGGGCTGAAAAATAGTTAGCAAAGTAGCAAATGTGATATCGTCATCATTTTCGGGAAGGGCTTTAAGTGGACGCAGCTACCCACACTTTTGTTAGATTACCTGTAATTAAACGTAGTCCTTCTACAGCAAAAAAAACTTGAAAGATAAGGCACAGGCTGCTCCCAATGTTCAATATCAAGCAAGACCCGAAGAAGGTTATGCTGCCTTTTGACGGACATAATAGAGACATCGTTTTTCTTAAACTGTTCGGAATAGATCAAGGAAGCAAAGCCATAATTTACAGAGACCAACTTCCACAAGTTCAGAAAATATTGGCACATAACTACTTCACATGGATGAAGTGTTTTGCGATCCTAATCACTGCATCGTAAACTACTGACAATTAATGGTTAAATGCTACGACCCAGAAGATCATAGCTTAAACGAATGTGCTTTAAACGATTACTGCCCTATAACAGGCTGTTTTTCAATTTCAGATGATTCCATTAATTTGATTGACTTTCCACTTTTATCTGGTTGTAATATTTGCGCGAGGTCTTTCTATTTAGAAGTACTATATCAACGGAGCAAAAAACTTGTGTAAAGTATGAGTTACAAACTTCTATTACTTAAGCTAGCTAATGCTAGATAGCGATTGATCTTACATAAATTATAAATCTTAATAATAATAATAATAATAATAATAATAATAATAATAATACTGTTAGTTTTCGCTATACGTTCAGTTTAGCTGTAGCTGAACCGCTATTAAATGATCCAATCGTGTACGGCGCAACAATGGCGATAGCCTCTACGCGAGTCAGCGTGCCCAGCCTACATGGTGTAGGTACAGGGAGCGTGACGATGGCTGCGGCGGTGGCGGAGGTCTGTGGGGGCACGTCCTGTCCTCAACGGAGATACATAGTTGGTAGATAGGCGCATAGGTAGATAGGTAGATAGATAGATAGATAGATAGTTATATAGAGATGCAGATAAACAGCGTGACAACACTCGACTCGAAGGCATGCTGGCAAGTGTCGGGGCTACAACGAGCCGCACACTGGTTGGCCTATGTTTGCACAGCGACAGACAGCCCCTCGACATCTGGCAATGCCCTTCGACACCTTAACCCCCACGCCCTCTCCAGGACCTTTATTTGTACATGACAGGACAGGACACGACATGCGTTGATGCTGACAGCAGGTAGTGGGGCTGCCCGTATGCGGGGGGAATGTTTGGATAACATCGCTCAGCCACTGGAATGGAACGTAGCTGGTCAGGTCACAGTATCTCGTAAGCATGCCACGATTTTGACGTTGAGGCCGCTGAAACCGGCCCCGATACCATCGACCTTTATTGCTTTAGAAGCTGCTCGTCCTGCATGATTAACTCATAAATTAGGGTTTAAGCAAACTTAAGTCAAGAAAAATGCTGTCTACTAGCAATGCACCACTGTCGCTACATAATTTCTGTTGATAATTAATTTGACTAAGGTAAGAACGGGTACTTCCGGAATTCATCACCATTAGCAATCTAACGCTATGTTCTTCTCTCTGTATTATGGCCCGCTCTTTTATTGGATATCTGACTACTGCTAAGTAAGACGATCTACATTCTCGTATACGAGTGGAGTCCCGAAGTTATTTGAAGTCCCAAGCGGTTTGCTTCTTGACGTCCGTGTCCACGTCTGACGTGTAGGTGAGGCTGGCATGGTCTTCACGTAGGCCCGTATTAGCCTGTAAACCACCTGTTCCAATGTACTCGCCAAGCTGATAAATTTTTGCTTTGAGAATATATATTATACAAGCCGATATACTCATGTCTATAGTGCACATTGCCTTAGGTGTGTTCTGTTCACGTTAGTCCTGCATATATATATATATATATATATCTCTGGTATAGATGTGGCGATTGTCACATGCAAGACCAGACCAGAGGTGAGAGGCACTGAAAATATCCAGATCTCCAACCTTATTTTCCCATTCCGAGATAAAGCTTTCGAATGACAGTGTACGCGGTATACCCGCATTAAGAGAAAAAGTACTCGCTTTATGTACATTGGGTATATACACACCTTTCAAGCAAACCAAAGTTTGCCGGAGTGAGGTATTCCCATACTCTGGCAAGGGCATACACCAGCCTTGGAACAATCTTGAGGGAAAAGAGTGCTACTGCCGTCGGGGAAGACAGTCGCCTACCTCTCCATAAAGGGAGATTAGGGCTGTGCGCACTGTGTCGACGATGTGAGCAGTGAGGGTCGTCGCAATACAAAATGGAGCCGAAGCCCCAGATGCCGGAAGGAGTTTCCAAGGATTGGCCGCCGGAGTGTATAACGCCATTGGCAGCCAATCGACTCTTTCTTCTGCATTTGACAGCCTTGGACTTTATGGCTTTTATTTCCAGTCTTCTTAAGACTAAGGTTAGTTACATAGCTCATGGCTATCATCACCTGGTCTGTTCGCTTACGAACTTCTACAAAGAGTTTACTGAGTGCATCTGTCGATTGTGCTCTCAGACAACGGGTCTAGAAGCTTATTAAGGTGCTCAGGGCAATAAGGTTTGTAATAAATGTATGCTGTCCAGTACACACTCTACAATGCTCAATCGCCACGAACATATGTCATTAACTCTATGACTTTTTAAGCAAGACATTTCTTGCTCGCCTTGTCTAGATTTCGTGCAAATCCAACTTAAAATTAGGTTAACACTCATCCATTTGTTTTGTGCAGTATGTGTTGAAGTGATACGTCGTTACAAACTATTTCATAACAATAAGCACGTCGTCCTTCGAATTTTGGTCGCACATTTCGTAGCTTTGCTTTATTTTATTTTAAGTGATGGGTGCTAGGCAAGAGCAACGTAGATAAAATTCGACAAGTTATGTACTGTCACTGCAGCCTTCGGACAAACATATTGCGAATGTGCCTGTTACGTTCGTCTTATTTATTTACGAGGACCATTTGTTTGTAGTGTAAATAAATAGTGAAACAAAAAGCAATAAAGTTTCGTTTTTTTTTCTCGGCATACTCTTGCGACCTCAATCTCTTTAAGCAGCGAGCCTCACGACGAGAAAATAGTAAGCTTACTTACCGAATGATCTACGTAAAGTGGAAGGCACTTACAACGCAAGCAACACGTTCTACGTCTGTTTTTCGAAACTCATTTTTGTTTAAAGGCGCAATAGGTTTATTTTAATCATAATAATTAAGTCCTACGGGAGAAGATATAAAATCGACTGTTAAAATCTGTTGCGCCACGTTATCTAATGTCCATGCTATATATAAGCATGTTAGCCGTTTCATTTGAACGGGTCAATAAAGCACATACAGAGCGGACGATATGAAACGCATGTTGTGACAGATACAGCATAAGTATCTTGTAATATTAAGAATGAGTATTCTAAGTCATGTCCTTTTTTTAATCTTTACAGTATTTTTCTTTTTTTACCTGTATACAATTAATTTATTACATTTTGTGGTTACATTGGAATATGAATATCTAACTACCCTTGGGCTTGTGAGGGGTGCTACAAATCGAGCTTATCCTCGAGGCAGCCCCTCATTGTGCCCATAATTGCTGTCGCATTGCCGCGCTGAACCGCCAGAGATAGCCGCTGGAGTAGAAAGTCGAAAGCTCTTTTGTCCCCCGTCGTGAGTTCAATTCGTTTGCCAATCTTCTGTAAAAGCGATTATGCCTCAGGGCCAGGTCCTCCTAGTGTCTCCACTACTAGTGGCACAAAAATGAATTTTTCTTATATAACTTTATTATGTTAGCACTTTGGAGTGAGCTATGTCCCTTGATTCACTTTAGGTGTATTACACACGGACGTATTGTAAACGAAGATTTCGTTCGGCGTTAATCTTCAGAAGTGACCCTTTATTTTCCAAAAAATAAATTTATTGCGGCGACGAACGCAAACGCGTTGACCCCTAGCTCAATAAGCAGGTTATCGAGAAGCGGGAGCTGAGCAGGCGCTAAAATATTATAGGTGGGTTATACGTGTCGAGCCCGGTGGCGTGATGCATTTGACTGCGCCTCGCGATCGGAGGAGACACAGATGTGCGCGGGTTTGAGCTCTACCGTAGCACATTTGTATCTATGGGGGCCCGTCTATAAGGCAATGTAAATAGCAGTTCCGTGGGCGTTGACTCTTGGCTAAGGGTCAGCCCGAAAAAAAAGCTGCGTTATCCATGTGGCGGCCGGGTCTAGGGATGGGCTAGTGCGCTAGTCATGGATGTCATCTACCGGGGCGTCGCCGGTTCGATCCCCGTTGTTGATCGAATTTTCTTTAAGCAATGCTCAGCGAGAAAAGATATATATAGTTGCCGATAGTCAGCGGCCAACATGTTCGACCCTCAATGAACTGAAGATACGTCTCACGGTGATTCCAAACACGTAGGGGCGGATGACAGTTTAGAATTAAAGACAATCTCCTCAACGGAAAGTGGATTATACATTAAAAATTGCAACCGAGCAAAGTGACTCAGTGGTAAAACATTCCCTTGCATTTGAGAGAACGTGAGTTCAAGATTTGGAACGGCCACTCTTACAAGGGTTTTCATAGTTGAATGCTGGAGTGGCCTTTAATCTCGGCAAGTAATCGGACAAAAAACGGGAGCACCGACGTCTCAATAACAAAAGATTGTGCATTACCATCCATCCCACCTCCTTCCAGTATCACTGCACATTGAAGAATGTCGTATTATTTTAGGCTTATTAGTCTGTTTATATTCATTTTTAGCTATTGTCACACAATGATCAGCAATCGTATATGTATAGCTTCCGTCCAGGTACTAGGCGCACGGAAGAGGACCAAAGTTTGTACCAATCTGTGAACTGCCCCACAAATCAAATAGCGTGTACTTGTAGCTATCTGGTAATACGCTCATTTGAATGAGACTTCAGTGCTCTTGTTCGGTATCATTAAACGTTTACGTTAGACGCGTTATATACGATGGCTATTATACGAAACTCCTTTACCGCGCAACTCGGGTGTTCCAGCGGATGTTCAATCGTCCTGCCGGGCGGCTCTACGGATTGAATATATATATATATACAAGTATATATACATACACACATATATGTATATATATATATATATATATACATATCTATGTATATATGGAGATCGGTTTCATGGCCACGATGACGTAAAAGAGCACAGAGGCTGGTGGTTGCCGTCGTTGCGGTTGACACTCGTTTGTCTGACTTGTCCTCGTGGTGGTGGTGGTGGTGGTGCAAGAAGTATACGTGTAGACAGTGGCGAGCCCGCGCCGCTGGGGGGAAGAGGTGGCCGATCGGGGGGGGGGATTCTCAATTGCCCCAGCAGCAGCAGCAGCGACGACGTTGCTGCTGCTGCGGCTGTTGTTGTTGTTGTTGCTACTACTACCACTACTACTACTCTTGCGGTTGCTGATGACGACGACGACGACGGCGACGACGATGTTCTTGCCGCCGCGCGCGTACCGAACCGCCGCCGCCGCCGCCTCCACCCGCCCAGCAGTACGATAGCACGCTATCGCACCCCACGATGGCACCCTGTTCAATCTGCTGGTCTGTTCAGCCTGCCTGTC
Organism: Dermanyssus gallinae; assembly: GCA_003439945.1. NCBI lineage: Eukaryota > Metazoa > Arthropoda > Arachnida > Mesostigmata > Dermanyssidae > Dermanyssus > Dermanyssus gallinae. Next base: position 154,675 of record QVRM01004845.1, read on the forward strand.
TTTTTGTCTGCCTGTCTGCCTTGCCGCGCTTGCTTGCTTGCTTCGCCGTTTGCTTGCCGGCTGCTGGCTGGCTGTATGGCTTCGAAGTGTCATCGTCGTCGTCATCGTCGTCGTCGTCGCTAGCGTCGTTGTCGTCCGTCGTCCTCTTCGTTCGTTCTTCGTGCCTTCGGACGTTCGCCGCTGCTCACTCAGTAACTGCGGTGGTGGCGGCGGCGCGTGGGCAATACCGACAGAGGTAGCAGCAGCAGCAAAGGCAGCAGAGGCTCGGTCGGCAGCACCGGAAACTCCCCCATAAAACCATCACTGGCGATGGGTGGGGGCAATGGGAAGCGACAAAGGCGGGAGTAACAGCAACAACAACAACATTAACAACCACAACAACAGCAGCAGCAATAGTAGTAGGCCTATGAGCGGCAGCGACAACAACAACAAAAGCAACAACGACTACGAAGATGTCGTCGACGACAACAACAACAACAGCAACAACGACGACGACGACAACAACAACAGCAACAACGACGACAACAACAACAACAACAACAACAACAACAGCATCAGCAGCAACAACCACCACAACAGCACGACCAGGGCCAGGGAGCAACGGAGACGACCAGGCAGGCATTCTTATCTCTGCCATTACGTCGTACTCGTTTTCGTCATCATGTGGTATCGTTGTCGTCGTCGTCGTCGTCGCTGTGTGCTGTCACCATCGCTAACAATATCGCCAACGTCTCGGCCGTTTGCCTCTCGTGGCCGCAGACCAGCGTAAATGTTCATCGAAGAAGAGAGGGGGAGAGAAAGAGGGAACTAAGAAAGAGAGAGAGAGAGAGAACTAGAGAAACAATGGGAGCTCAGCAGCACTGCCTACACGGTACCTTCGTGGGCAGCCCTTTTCGTCCCCTGATGAATACCTCCTACATTACAATTACTTTGCTGCCGTTATAGCTGTAGTAGCGGGGGTGCGACCGATCCCCCTTCACCATCTACCACACATACGCCGTACCAGAACGAGTACCCCCGGCAACGTAACAGAACGAGTAGTACCAGCACCAGTACCCCCAGTAGCAGTCGAGCCCGATGGCGTGATGGGTGCATCCTTGGCGTGCGTCTTGCAACCGGAGCAGACACATGGATGATGAACGGGTTCGATCCCCACCGTTGTACAACAATTGTATTTTTTGGGGTCCGTCTTATAAAGCAATGCGAGAGCTGTTTCGTGGACGTCGTTATATGTTGGCTGAGAGTCCGCCCGAAAAATTTTACCCCCGGTAGCAGCAACAGCAGAAACCGCACCTCTACTCTCTCCGCCCTTCCCAGCAGCAGCAGCAGCAGCAGCAAAGCCGCAGCGACCACAAGGGAGTGTTGTTTACCAATCACTGGCACCCTCATTGCTATGCTTGATACGACCACGATTACTGTTGCCCGTACTACTGCTATTCAAGCAACAACCCCGACACCCAACACCTACTATGGGCATTGTTTGCTACTCCTACCAACTACAACTACTACTTTTTTTTATTGAATATATGTTACAACCATTTTCAGCGGAACTACTTTCGTTTTACTTTATTGAAAATTGAACTACTACTACTACTAATACTAAAAAATATTAAAATAAACTGTAATGGAAAAAAAAACCTACTACTGTTTGTACCATTCGCTGAGTTACGCTAAAATGATCATAACCGAGTTAGCCACGCTGGTATAGCACACCTAACCGCGTTTGCCCTACAGTTAGATGCTACCCGGACAACCTGCGCACTCGGTCATGATGTGGGTGGGTGTCTTAATCTCCGTATCCTCCACGAATATGCATCGAAAACAACGTTTGCCGCTTCGGCCATCCTCTCACGGTGTGGAAGGAGAAATTGCTACGTGAATTCTTGGATCGAATTTGCATTAGCAGGTTGCAATCCTGGGAGAATACAACTATTGTCTTGACTTGAATACACAAGGCTGAATCCTATCGGACTGTAAGGTCTTCGAGAACAATAATTAATAACCAGACCGGTGGATTAATTCTAAATCTCAGCTACCCTGAAACGTTGCGAGTCAGCTTCTTCACCGGCCTTGATGAACTTTTCAGATGAGAGTCCTACACGAATGGTCTTCAGGGTGCAAAAATCAACAAACGCATTTAAACATCTTCTCAAGGATATAAACTAAATTTCACTGCTACTAGCGAGAGTAGCAGTGGAAGTAAAATTCAATGGGTCAACCCCATCGATCTGGATTATTTTTATTACAAAGTATCGCAAAGAGCACTTTATTTACAACAGAATTGGGAACAAAATCAGGTAATGGCATTGTGCCGAATTTGTTAAACTTATTATTATTAGCGTAACGCTACAACCATACGACTTTACGTTCTCTATACTACTTCTCACACGCCATATTATATTCGTTTAGGCAATGATTACTTGCGATGAAACGTATGTTCAGATACATTTGGTAGAATGAATGCCAGGGCAGAGTTTAACATAAATAATAATGCGCAAAAAGCAAATACAGGCCAAGACTGATGTGAACCCTGATGAGATTCGTACCATTCGTGAGAGTTTTTCCACTGCAAAGTTAAGCATTTAATCACACCTTTGCAGTAGCTATTGAGTAGTTATAGATATGCATCTCTCAATTTAGGGCATCCTGTCACGGCCTGGCTCATCTTCTAGATTGAAAGCTCTAATCGTAAAATGCAAACAACCGTCTGAAACTGAAACATCCACTCGTAGGCTTTGCCTTAGGCAAGGTAAAAACTTCCCAATTAAACTTAGCGTAATGTTGGTACCCTTCTAGAACAAACACAACACAACTTTCAATCTGGCTACCAGTTTACCGGCTGTCGTTTAAAAGATAAACTTTTCTAACCGATCGCACATACCTACCCATACTAGAACTAAACTTCAAAACGAGCAAAACATGGACCAACATTTAGACACGGCATTCTAGACATTTCCGCTAACTTGACGGAATATACATATACATATATATATATATATATATATATATATATATATATATATATATATATAAACGTCTAGATTTTCATAATAAGTGTCGTAAGAGTGCACGGGTGCTAATTTCTGGCCGCTCGTCAGCTTTCGTGAGAAGTTCCATTTTAGCGCTGCTGAGCCATCCATTAGCCTACCGACGGTAAGTTCCGTCCTTTGTGCTATCGTCCCGCTTGCAGTGCTATGAATTCTTTATAAAAGTTATAAAATTACTACCTGCACGAATTCTCGCACAGGTTCACGTATCGGGTATGAAATACATGCAACGCTCAGTTGAGAAACGTAAGTATAGATGCATCGCTCAGAAACTAATAGATACGAAAAACGGCATGCACCGTTCAGCGTTAGGTGTAAAATGATCGAGTTCTATGGATGGAACTCGCTTGAAGCACACAAACTTTGAATGCTTCAGACATGCCTGTCTCAGCGTCGGCAGCGTAGTCTAAGGAGACTAGTGCGCCAGTCTTCATTCTTTATCATCAACCGCGGTGTCGCCGGTTCAATCCCCGTTGCTGACCCCGGTTGACTTCTTGAGAGCAATGCTTAGAAAGAATAGGTGATAAGCCGCATAGAGGGTCAACCGCCATGCTGCTACAAAGACTATTGGGAAAGCCCTAAATATTTCATGTCCGGCCCCGTGCATTGAAGGTATGCCCCTCACGGCGATTTCAAGCCCGTAGGTGATGGAGGGTAGAATTAGAACAATAACAATAACTAGAGTTAAAAACATTCTCCTAAAAATGTACATAAAGGAAAAAAAAGAGTGCTTGTCTCTTACGTAGGCTATATTGTCTGCAGGCGATCGCATCGTAACAGCAGTACGGCGGTACGGCCGGTAACCTCAGAATGGTTTATATCGCTGCTTGAACCGAATACCGATTGGAAATCACATAACGGACGACGGTCGGATCCGATCGGAAAGAGTGAAAGAGAGGCTATCTCTGTGCAGGTCGAGTCCTTTTCTAAACGTTTGTTTATTTTTGGTTTTGGAAAATTTTAGGAGTGCTTGAGCAGGCAAGCTGCTAGCGTGACCAGTGGAAGACTCACACACCTACTAAACCAAAATTCCTCCCCCTTGAATGTTGTTTTATATGAAAGTGCTCAGGAGTGCATGATGCGTACTGAACCGGAATTACTTCATCACACATAAAAAAGTCTCCCAATTGCTCTGTACGCCTGTGTGCTTCTCGCCGAGAGATACCTGATCAGGAATGATCAAGTTCATAGAGAGCGGTTAAGTAAATCTTAATTCCGATCCGATATATTGTCTCCGTTTGAACAAAAGCGACTCTACATGTATAGCGTGTTTGATTGTTGAAAGAAACGAACTCCTCAATTCTGAATTAGATAAATCGCAACGAAAAGCTTGCTTGGTGCAAGTAGGTTGCCGTGCAATTTACACGTTTTCCCTAGATAAACCAACAATAGAATCATTACACTAACAAGAATGACCAAAGTATAAGTCTCTTTACATAATTAAGAAGAATCACGCAGAACATATAGACTGTCGCTGCTACAGTTATTCTCCTTCCCATCATCCCAAAGTACAACGAACTATTCGTCTTTCTACTCTAGTTTATAATGCCCTAGGACGGCCTAAGGTTCAGTACTGTAAAAGCTAGAGACACTATATCACTGTGATGTCAGCATAAATAAACAGATAAAGTAGCATACATTTTTGACTTCTAGACGCGTTGTAACTTGGTCTGACTAAAATTAAAAAGAACATGGATAATTCCAGGCCTTGCTAGAATACAACCATCCCCCGTCCTCGCTTTGGGGCATATCTTCAAAGCCCCAAGGGTCGGAGATACTGAGATGTACAGGGTTTCCCCAACTGGCCTTATGACTGCATGGCTGTTGACTCTCAGTGGTATGACTTACCATTATTTCTCAATCTTACGAGCATCGCTCAACAAACATCTGATCAACAACAGGGATCGAACCGGCGACACTCCGGTAGATGTAGACAACCATGGCTAGCGCATTATCTCCCTAGACTACGATGCTACTAGTCAACGTGAATGGGAAAATCTGGTTATGCACCTCAATCTTGTTTACTAGAGAGGAAGACTATGTTGGTCACACGCGTTTATAGCGTACAGCAGTAAATAATGGAGAGCAGGAACCTCAGACAATGTGTTTCCAAGGTCGGACCGCCTAAAGGATGCCAATGATGTTGCTGATATAAGACAAATCTAGTGCACATTTATAAATAAAGAGCATCGCAACGATGGAACCACATGCAGTGGCGTAAAACCTATTTCTCTGAGTCAAATTTTCCAAACGGGCAATACGTAAATTTGAGAATCCTAGACGATCAAAAGTCGCCTATTTTAAGTGTGCCTGAGCATGAGTGTTTGTGCACCAGCAACGTATGAACGTTTATCTCGTTTATAACAAGCAAAAAATCTTTACATGCAACGTTTCGAGCCGGTCAGACACATACGAGTATTATATTCGTTATATTTCTACATATGTCACCGTCGATTATTTTAAGTTCAAAATGCCACAACACCATCTTTGGTATCCTGTAAACTAGGAGGCATAGTATTTATTTTATATGCTGTTGCTAAAAGGCGTCTTTACTTTATTTACTACTACCACACTTATGGTGCTAGGGTGTTTTTTTTTTGTATAAGTATTTAAGTGTATAATTATCTAGTACTCTACAATCTAAGCGCATTTTCATCAGCTTTAAGCTCCCTCTAGCTGCCAAGTCTACAGGGTATCCTTAAGTTAGACTGAATGTTTTTTTACCGAAATGTGGCACGATCACATTACAGTATGAGTCAGTGTCGGCGTTTGGAGATTCGTAACACTAATCGACATTTTTGAGAAAAATACCGTCCAAAACTGCGGTGATACATAGACGAGTAAATAAAAACAGACAATCAATTATTGAGGGTTGGTCTTACATAGTTGAGGATATGCTGTGACTTTGTTATAGCTAGAGAAATCGCAATTTGCTTTTGGTCCAGTCGTTGTCACTTATTCGAGAGGTGGCCAACTTCACGATCCTGCTACAAAGTAGCTATTTCCTGCTTACAAAATGGATACGTTTGCTTCTGACACCACTCTTACTAATACCACGGCGGTTGCGACGAGATACAAAGTACTACCATAACACACCACCACCATCATCATGACAATTGTGGCCACAGCTGGTAAAGTGGCAGCCTGGAAAAATATTGCCACAAAAAGCGTGGTTCCCGGTTCAGGAGAGGGAGAGCAGCACAAAAATTGACTTCAGATCTTCATTGTTCTCAATAGGTTTGCTCAAAGAAGGAAGTTCGAGGACCACTTGAAGATTCAGGAGAGCACACGATTCAGAGGAAAACCGGAAGCAAAGCCTGGGAGACCAAAGGCGGAGGGAGAAGCGAAGGGAAGCACAGATGGGGAGGAAGGGGGTGGTTGAAGATGCCACCATGAAGAGATAGTAGCAGAAGCTATAGTAGCGCAAGATGAGCTCAGATAAGTCGCTGCAAGACTTACAAAATTGTGTGGAAATAAAGCGTGAACACCGGCGCCCGCGCGCGCGCGAGAGAGAGGGGGAGTAAGACAAATGGTCGTATAGAGGAAAGAGCAAGGAGAATAGAGAAGGGCGTGGCGTATAGAGAAGGGAGAAAGTTGGTAGCGCAGGGAAAAGGTTAGTATCGTAGGGAGAAGGTTGGTAGCGCAGAGAGAAGGTTGGTAGCGCAGAGAGAAGGTTGGTAGCGCAGAGAGAAGGTTGGCGACGTAGAGGGAAGATTGGTGGCGTAGAGGGAATTTTGGTGGCGTACAGGGAAGATTGGTGGCGTAGAGAGACGCTTGGTGGTATAGAGGGAAGGTTAGTGGCGCAGAGAGAAGGTTCGTGGTGTAGAGAGAAGGTTCGTGGCGTAGAGAGAAGGTTCGTCGCGTAGAGAGAAGGTTCGTGGCGTAGAGAGAAGGTTCGTGGCGTAGAGAGAAGGTTCGTGGCGTAGAGAGAAGGTTCGTGGCGTAGAGAGAAGGTTCGTGGCGTAGAGAGAAGGTTCGTGGCGTAGAGAGAAGGTTGAGAGAAGATTGGGAGCATAGAGAGGAGGTTGGGACCATAGACAGCATTGGAAAGAGGGCTGGTGGCTTTAAAAGAGATCGATCCAGATACAAAGAAAGGAAGAGAACGGGAGTGCAAAAGAGAAGCCGAGAAGACAAGGCGGTGTATGTCCTGATGAGGTTGTGTCTTCTTTGTCCGCAAGCGGCGATGATTTTTATGTATCGCTTCTATCCCTCACAGTCGTCAGCGGTACTTTAGTAGCGACGATGTTGACGACGGCGTCGGCGGTAGCAACAGCAGCAGCAGCAGCTAAATATAGGAGCAAACCGTGCCAGCAAAGCCGATGAGCTGTAGTAGCCGACGCTGCCCGCTTGGGGCCGAGTTGGAGCGCAGAATGGTCTGCCAGCTGCCTGTCATCTATTGGAGGCAAAGCGGAGTCGGAGGCGGTTTGGTGCCGGCGGAGCGCGCTTGTCGAGTCTGGACAACGGCTTTCTGGACGAAACTAACTCATGATGATGGCAATTATTTCTTCCGTCTACTGCGCGACTACCGCAGGTGCTTCTGGAACGATATAAATGTATATATATATATATATATATACATATATATATATATATATATATATATATATATATACATATATATATATATATATATATATACATATATATACGGGGTCTTCATGGATGAATGGACCTGAAGACGTAAAACATGTTAAATTAATTTTTGCATCATATCTATTGGGGGATGGGGAGGGGCAAAAATGTATTGCGTTTTGGAGTAATAAGTGTTTTGTAAATTTGGAGTGACAAATGTTTTGTAATCTACTAATTTCGATTATACCCATATGGCTGACCTTAGACTAAACTGTAAACTAAAACTGTAAAACCGTCTATCGTATTCCCATTCAGATAATAGCTGCTGCGCATTACCATTATCCAGACCAAAACGTGTCAGGTGCGTCAGAAATTAACACATAAAACGTGTTTTCGGTTCGTGCAAGACTCCACGATACAGCATGCCATTAGTAGCGATAAGCGCTCTATGCTGATAGAACCAAAAACTTTGGAGAATTATTTTCTACATGGCTCATATATCTGCACGCTTTCGTGTAGAAGGAGAATAGGGTAAGGATTTGTACTCCTATTATGTTGACATAAAGCAATGCAGATAATATGATTACGCGCACATCTAGACAAGCGTGTTTGAATGTCAATGGTTAACTTGGTTTTACTTAGTTTGCTGCATTGCTATTTAAAACATTACTTAATAAAGGTATTTACTGATAGCTCATCTTTTTTTAAGCAACAATAATTGTCTATAGCTTAGCCGTTTTATCATTTAAAGAATCAAAGTTTCAAAGTTGTCCATTTCTATACCATTTATACCGAAAGGTATTCGTATGCGGAACAGATAATATGCACCAGATGATCGGTTGACGGCCGTCCGCGCGGCGTGCTACATGAAAAACATCGACGTGGTGAAGTTTCTCGTCGGCCAGGGCGCCGACGTCAACCTGCCCGACCACGACGGTATCACCTGCTTCAGAAGCTCGGTGTGGTCGACGGAGCTGTGCGCGTTCCTGCTCGAGCAGGGCGCCGACATCAACGCGCGCGACTCGAAGTTCAAGACGGCGCTCCACCACGCCGTGCAGGAGGACCAACTCGAGACGACGAAGCTGCTGCTGAAGCACGGCGCCGACCACCTGGCGCGCAACATGTGCGGCGACGACGTCCTGCAGACGGCCTGCCTGATGGGCAGGGCCGCGATCGCCGAGTACCTCATCGAGACGATGAACTACCCGCCCGAGCGGGTGGCCGACGCGCTCGAGCTGCTCGGCGCCAGCTACGTCGAGAAAAGGCAAGGCAATACGATGGCGCTAGAGTACTGGCGGCGCGCCGTCACCTACCGTGAGCTGCACAAGATCGACAAAAAGATCACCGAGCCGCCGAAGGACGTGTTCCTCAACCGCGTGCCGTTCTGCACGCTCGACGACGTCAACGCACTCGCGCACCACACGGACGAGATGTGGCTGCAGAGTCTGATCGTTAACGAACGCGTGCTCGGCCCGAGCCACGAGCATTCGACCTCTCAGCTGATGAGGTGCGGCAAAACGTACGCCGCCAAGATGCAGCACCAGCGCTGCATCGACCTGTGAAAGTACAGCGTCGAGATTCGGTTGAGCAAGGACACCGTGCTGCACCGTCGGACGTATGACGATCTCCGGTCGCTCATCCAGATTACATTTGACGCGCACGCCAAACACATGCAGGGTCTGCTCGATGCGCCCGTCAGGCTGAGCGACGTCATGTTCCTGCTCGAGAAGCTCATCGACTGGTTGCCGGCCGCCATGCAGCAGCTCGAGCAGCGGCCCGTCTTCCTCGAGCTTCAAGACAACTGGAACGGGTTGCTGGAGAACGTCATCAACCTGTTGTACCTGGCCGAAATCCTGCCCAAGATATTTTCGGGAGTAACTATGAGTTTCTTTCCGGTGTTGGTCCGCTGGCGCGCGAGTTACGCGTGCTGCGGGGACCTTCACGCGCCAATAGAAAGTTGGTCAGACTGTATAAACTCCCAATAGTAACTTTCCCGAGGTCACTTTTGTTGGCACGGGAGGCAAGGCATACGATATCGATTAAGTGGCAACGAATTCATATTGTCATTTTGTCATGGCCCATTCGAGGGCTGTTAAGGCTATTTTAAATGTACGGGGGAAGTGTGCTGCACACGAAACCCGGGCCGGTCGGTCAACGCCCCGGGCTTTAGCAACCCGGTGGTACCGACTGGGACGCCTGCTGCCTTGGCTTAATAGGCACAACGAGAGCGAGTTAGCCACATGAACGCAGACCTCCCGGCGAGAGGACCGTCTGGCTCCGCTGCTGTCTTTCGCAGTGGTGGGGAACCCCTGCTCTGGAGTGGGTCGAGCCACCCTTCGGGGGGGTGAGTATATTCCGGGGTGTAACGCGGAATCGCGAGGTGACTGTATGTCTAATTGTCGGGTAGGAGTAGTGTGGTACCTCCATTCCGAACCTCGATAGGGGGGAGGGTGGGGGAGCTGCTGGCCTGTTTATTCGGGCTGGCGGGCGCTCCTGTCATATATATATATATATATATATATATATATATACATATATATATATATATATATATATATATATATATATATATACATATATATACGGGGTCTTCATGGATGAATGGATCTGAAGACGTAAAACATGTTAAATTAATTTTTGCATCATATCTATTGGGGGATGGGGAGGGGCAAAAATGTATTGCGTTTTGGAGTAATAAGTGTTTTGTAAATTTGGAGTGACAAATGTTTTGTAATCTACTAATTTCGATTATACCCATATGGCTGACCTTAGACTAAACTGTAAACTAAAACTGTAAAACCGCCTATCGTATTCCCATTCAGATAATAGCTGCTGCGCATTACCATTATCCAGACCAAAACGTGTCAGGTGCGTCAGAAATTAACACATAAAACGTGTTTTCGGTTCGTGCAAGACTCCACGATACAGCATGCCATTAGTAGCGATAAGCGCTCTATGCTGATAGAACCAAAAACTTTGGAGAATTATTTTCTACATGGCTCATATATCTGCACGCTTTCGTGTAGAAGGAGAATAGGGTAAGGATTTGTACTCCTATTATGTTGACATAAAGCAATGCAGATAATATGATTACGCGCACATCTAGACAAGCGTGTTTGAATGTCAATGGTTAACTTGGTTTTACTTAGTTTGCTGCATTGCTATTTAAAACATTACTTAATAAAGGTATTTACTGATAGCTCATCTTTTTTTAAGCAACAATAATTGTCTATAGCTTAGCCGTTTTATCATTTAAAGAATCAAAGTTTCAAAGTTGTCCATTTCTATACCATTTATACCGAAAGGTATTCGTATGCGGAACAGATAATATGCACCAGATGATCGGCACGTCCCTCGTTCATATACAAATATATATGTTAGACAGGTAAGAAAAACACAACTGTATAATCAATTTAAAAGTAAACAAGTTAAGCGACTTGATTCATTCAAAAGAAATATCTATTGTTGGCCACTACCGTCCCTCATGTTTAGACCAGACTATTGATTTTCATGGCAAATAATTCTGGTTTCTTGCGCGAATGGGTTAGTCCCTTTGGCGTCTTCTGAGGTAGCTAGCCTGGGCGTACCAGGATCTTCCACGTTTGATATTCTAATAAACAACGAAAAAATTTCGTCACAGACATAAATTCAATTCAAGAAAATTACCCATTGTGTCTGGCAAACCAAGAAGGGCATTTTGCTGGACGTTTATTTTTATTGTGTTCGCTCAAATCATGAGGTACCCATTGGGCCAATTTTGACACAAAACCATGGGCGCGAGAGCACATAACGATGAATAAGTTACAATGTGTGACACACCCGAAATCCATGGTCAATTCACGCGTAGTCGCTCGGAGATTATTTTTCACTGTTTTGCGCAAGCGGTATTTTTCGAGCGTAGTCGACTTTCGAGAACGGGGTCTACTCAGAAGACTAAAAATGCCGAAACGAAACTTGTCAAACCAATTGTAGTACGCAGATTTTTGAAATGCTGTCCTCGCCAAATACGTCTCAAATATTTTGGACTGCTTCCGCAGCAGTAAGGCCATTTTGAACTCATACAAATTGGCCGCCCGTAACTGGAATTTTCTGCTGTCCATTTGGACAGAGCTTATATAGCAAAGACAACGACTGAGATCACGTTACAAAGTTCTCGAAGATTCTGCACTTGTATGTCCTTTGCGCTCACATAGATATCTGTTTTGTAAACATAACCGACTTTTCAGAGCCGTGGCGGGAATTCCTAAACGCACATCCAAAATTCCAATATTCTGTCCACCTAAATATGTAGACATATATTTTTATGTGTGTTTATCTGCAAAGAATGTCTTTGGATCTTTTCGCGAGTGCACATGACCTACTTGGGCAGCATGCATGTCGCAATGGTTAAACAAACGCATTAGGAAAATGCATTTAGCCGGAACCCTATATATAGCGAACTAAGCGCGGACGTTGTTCCATTGTGGTCGGGTAATACTCCTTTCCCCCATACACACACGACGTCTCCCTATCTGCCTATTTCGGCGCTATATATCTAACGAGTAAAGGGAACATTAATTCGCTGAGCTTTTTCTTCGGCCGCACTTTCTCGGTGCGTCGTCGTCGTCGACGCTGTCCCACGGCTAAGTTTTTCCCCGTCTGGACTGGCACGCCAGCAGGAGAGCCTGGTAGAGCCTTGCTCTGTAGGTCGGTGAGCAGGGCAGGGCGGAGCCCGACTTTGATCGGCGCCTCCTGCTGCTTGGAATTCCATTAGCCTTTGTACGGAGGACGGTTGGAGATCCACGAGCGAGCTGGCGGTTAGGCCATAGCACAAGCGTAGCATCGTCGCCGTCATCACTACCAACACTAGTGTTACTGCTACTGTTACTACGGGCACCACCGCAACCAGCAGACTGTAGCGCCCTAAGGAGCATGGCACCACAACCAAGTGCATCGTAAGAGGGTGTCAGAGAAGAACAAAGGTTCCATGGCGAAATAGAGAATGGGGCCCGAAGGGGTGGGGGGATTAGAGATTCCATGGCAGAAAGAACAATGCTGCTGCAAGGGTAGGCTAGGTGGGGAGAATCCTTGGGCTTCTAGATTTGCTTGGCTCGGGGGTTGCAGGGGAAAGGGAGGGCGTGCCCGCTTGTACATATAGTATGCATGTATATAAGTGCATGTGTATGCGTGTATGGGGTATATGCTTATGCATATGTACAAATGGATGTGCGCCCGGCCTCAGTGGTCGTGGTGACGCGGCGCCACCGCCTGAGAGCAGCCCCTAGCGGTAGCCGGTAGCACGTACCGTAGTCTTGCAACGGTTGACCTTCGTTCAGGTTTCGTCGTCTTTTGTGTTACCTTCTGTTTTCCCCTCGTTTTCCTCTCTGCTCTTTTTCTCTCTCGCTGGCTGTCTCGTCGCCTTGGGCCAACTACCGCAGAAGGCGCTGCTGGGCCATCACTGTCAGCTTCCGTTCGTGCTGAAATCGAACAAGACACAGAGAGAGAGAGAGCTGGAGAAAAACAGAGACCTCTTGAAGAGACATCGCTGCTCGTTGAAACGCCCCTGCGGCTCTACGGGTCACCTCACCAGCACGGCGACACCACCCGGCTAGGCTTCGATAGCTGACCTACAAGGCCACTTCTTGTTTAACCGCGTTTGTACTTACGGGTGCGTCATTCTTCCTCTAACGTATCCCAATGTGTGCAGCTCACGCGACGTTGGCGCCTCCTTCCATCTACAACAGACCGTTGCAAACATCGAACGAACCGCATCGTAGAGATTATTCAGGCACGACAGAAATCTACCACTATCTAGGTGGTGGTTTGTCTTACAGTGGCATGCGCAGAACGGGCCACAAGGAGGAGCCCGGATCGCCTAAACACAAGCCGAAGTGCGGTGAGTGTGCGTCACTCCTGTGTGCTGCTATGGCCTTAGCAAGTTTTGTAATTAGACAGCTTCTTCCGGTCTTTGGGTAGATTGAACGGAAAACACGGTTGAGCGCAAGATGCTTCTAGAATGCAGGCTCTATATATATATATATATATATATATATATATATATATACATATATATATATATATATATATATATATATATATATATATATATATATATATATATATACATATATATATATATATATATATATATACATATATATATATATATATATATATATATATATATATATATATATATATATATATGCCCGGGAGAATGCCCGGGAAACATGATTTCTGAGAAATCTTGTTTCGAAGTGAGGGTGAGTTATTACTAAAGTGCGTGACACTGGTGTTATTGCCCGACATCGGAGCACAAAACGGGCAATTGCAAGACAACCATACCTCCTATGCAGAAACTAAAACAAGTAAGACAATAAATCTTGAACAATGCATGATTGCGGAGTAATTAAGATTTTTCGGCGGGCATGTCGAAATTGACTTCATGCATTCATGACTTACTCTAACAGCTGAATAACTCGTAATAGCTCTAGAATCACAAACACAACTATTTATTCACTTACAGTGACTGCCTCCGAAGGTACCTTCGCGAACCATTCGGCAGATTCGATAGTGCCTGCATACATTTTGCTGGAAGTCTTGGAACATACTAAGCATTGCTCGAGCGGCCTTAGCAGCGGAAGTAATCTTGGCAACCAGCTTTATACGGTACTTTTTAGAGGATACGGTTCCATTACGACGGAGCGCTGCCGCACTCCACCCCTAGTCTTGAGTAGGCTTTCTTCATCAGAAGAATGTAGCAACTAAACATTGTATAACCAGATCCAACAGAAAAACTAGCAAAACCACAACTCGAGCTTAAGATAGCTAGCCTGTTGTATCTTATTGGCAGGGCTACGGCCTTACGCAAGTAAGACCGATTCTAACGCAACATTTTGGCCGTGTTTTATTGAGAGTGTTGTTCGCATAGTGCAATCGTTTTTCATATGGCAGTACTTATTGTAGTGGGTAGAGAATATGCCTACAATAAAATGTCATGTACACAATGACTACATTACGTACATGACGTTTTATTGTAGGCTACGATGTACTAGTATTTAATTAGCGGGTCCACCAGCACTTCGTCTGAGGTCAGTTGTTGCCTGTGAGCAGCCAGTTAGTCTCGCAGTTAGATTTCCCTCACAGGGTACGCCGGATCTATTCAGGGAGTTCGCGCTTGAAGCGGTGTGTAGTAATGTCGTTGTCAGTGGCAAACGCTTGGCATCATCTTCATCCGGGTGGTCTCGTGAGGTTTGATGGTGTCGTCAGCCCGCCGAGACTTCGGCGAAGCTTCAGGTGTAAACGAGGAATAGTGGTCTTGAGCAAGTACTCGTCCTGATGAGAAGATATATCCTTCTGGCTTTCTACGGGGAGCGGAAGGGGCGCGTGAAGGGGTAAACGGAGGAAGGAGGGAACTCCTGCAAAGAATGGAGAGAACCCAACGGAGTGGGCAACCCAACCCCAACAGGGAGGGAGGCACGCCAACCGAAGCGGTTGGGAGCACCTATTGAAACAACCAGTGTCGTCGTCCACCGACACTATTGCCATCAGCACTAGTATGGCCCGCTGCCCCTCTGTCGAAATCTTGTCGCATCTCCCGTCGCAAGACGGAGAGTTGGGCCTCAGGTCGGGTCGGGTCGCCTCGGCTGCCTCTCGGCTCGAGTGCGTTTGCCATGGCTGTATCATTCCGCCGTCTGACTGGAGAAGCAAGAAGAGGGGCTACTTACTTACTACCTTTGGGGCGTCTACCTCTCTCTACCCGTTGTGATCCGGCTGCTTGCCCGGTGGCTCCGCTTCGAGCATGTCGCGTTCGATCGTCCGCGCTCATACATTCTACTTCGTTGTCATCGGGCGGATCGGGAGCCCATAGCCACCAATAAGCAAGGGGGATGGGAGAAGGGGAAAGAGACGAGAAGCAGAAAGAGAGGTACGCAAGAAACGGGACTCGAGGCACAACGCAGCAGCAGCAGCGGCAAAAGTAAGACGGCCTACGACGTTTGGAAAACCAGCCAAGCCGGCGGCGTTTGAGCAGGCCAGTTTCGCACAAGCTCGTAGTGTACGATAGGCCGGCGATGGCTCCTCTTGATGGTGGTGCCGCTGTTATTGGCTGTCGTCGTCGTCTTCTTCCTTCTCTCATCTTCGTCCTAACGCGCAATGGGCCAACTGCCAGCGGGCCATCTATTGGGGTAAAACGACGACGACAACGTGGGCGGGCGGCGAAAGAGGGAAATAATCAAGACGCATTGAAATGGCTCACTCATCTCCACCGTTAGGTCAGGAGGGGAAGAGAGGTACCACGAGTAAGGTGGAAGGCAGAGGTATTTTCCTTTCCTTTCCTTTGCACACAAGACATAGATGTGCCATCTACCGGCCGATCACGATTCGCTATGCAAGGAAAGACCCATCTTCTTGGTCTTTACCGCCAGTTCTCCGTTCGTCCGCCGATGACGACGGCACCAATGATGGCCATTGACGCAGCGATTGTGTCTGTACGATTGGAAACAAAAGAAAAGCGCAGACGCAGACAAAAGGGAAAAGCAAATGCGTCTAGAGATTCTAAGATCCATATCCGTATTAAGCATATGTATATCCTCCTCTTGCAAATTGTACTATGCAATCTATTGCAATAATATAAAAAAAAAAAAAATATATATATATATATATATATATATATATAGGAATCTATTTTAGTGTTAGCCTGATAGTCACTCATTCCCCAGTATGCATAACAGGCATTTCTATAGATATCAATGTTATCATAGCCGAGAAGCAAGTTGTCTTCGATAGGTTGACTTTAGATGCGCTAGTTGGCAATGTAACGGCAATCGATTTATGACTTGATTCATACGCGAGGCGGGTCTGCGCGGATCGCCATTAATGTAACGATAATCTTGAGCAGCATCGCCGTAATCATCACAAACAAGGGCCACCTACTACTTCACTACGATCGTAGTCATGGCTCAACCATTACTATCTTAGCTTAGCAGAGAACGACGTACACCGGCGCACAGCGTCGTAATCATCATCAAGACGCGCTTAGGAACGCATCACATTATCATTCATGTTCCGTTTCTGTGACGATGACCAAGACGACAAACAACAACAACAACAACAACAACAGTAACAACGACAGCAACAACAGCTATAACAATAACAACAGCAGCCACAACAACTGCAATAATAACAACATCAACAACAACTGTAACAATAACAGCAACAACAACAATAGCAACAACAACAATAGCAACAGCAACAACAGCTGTAACAACAGCAACAACAAATGTAACAATAACAACAACAACTGTAACAATAACTAAAGCAGCAACAACAACTGTAACAATAACTAAAGCAACAACAACAACAATAGCAACAAGTCACTGATGCACTTTTCTTGTCGACTGACTCGTCGCCTTGCTGGCTGAAGTGTGTCGTCCGTTGTGCGTCGTCGTTTGCGACTTCTTCTCGTGTTGCTGCCATTGCCGTGGCGGTCGCTCCGTCGCAAAGTACTCTCGACCATTGTACGAACCGGCCTAGTTGGCCATCGCTAGCTTTTTCCTTCAGTCTCCATGCATCCTGTTGGTCTGTTGGTCGCCAAACGCTAGGCTGGACTGGCGCCGCCTTATCCCGACTGTTGCCCGACTGGAGCGGCAGTAGCAACAGCGACTTCCGCCGTCCGAACGATTTCGCCATATGTTTTCCTCTTCCTGTCTTTTCCTTTTCTGCCCCGTCTCTCCCCGTAGCCCTGACCCCCCTCTCTCTCCCTCTATATATATTTATATATATATATATATATATATAGAGAAAGAGAGAGAGAGAGAGGGAGAGAGAGAGAACTAATAAATCTATCGAACTCGATCTTTATTTTCTCTCCTCTTGCTCCCCTTTCCTATACTCTCATGTTCTCCCGGCTCCCTCTCAAACAAAGATGATGAAGATGTATGTGCGTCGTTTGGCGTAGTCTTTCTTTTCTGATGATCGGCGCTCGGTTTCGACGACGAGTTTCCGTCGTCCGGCGGAACATGAGGCATGCATCGTCAGTGAGGACGATCATCCCGTGAGTGAGCAACTAAGTGACCAGACCACTAGACTAAATGCGTCGGCTATCTGTCGGCTGTGCCTGAGTTGATTTGTTTGTCTGCCTGTTTATTGCCGATCTGTCTGCCGAACAACAACAGCACCAGGCGGGTGTTGTTCGATGTAGCGAACGGGTCGACGTACCCCTGTTGTGTCGCCACACAAACTCAACTCACTCTGATCTTCAATCTGCTCTTTTGCCTCTCTCTGCGAATGCGGTTATCGACTACGCGACAATCAGCGGACGGCAGCAACCGCATCTCGTGTCCGTTGCAACACCGAAATACGCTCGTAAGGGTTTCATAACGACCACTCGATGGCCAATGGTGCCCACTTATACATGCAAGGAACTCATCCATGTTGGTAGAAGATCTATTATATGTATATATATATATATATATATATATAGGGAAAGGGTCGGCGCTGACGGTAAGGTGTTTGTATACATCGCTATTCTATACTATTTCAGCACGGATAGCCCTAAGAAAGTGGACCACATTGAACTGTACTGTGAACATTTGTTTGGTTAGAAAACGAGTTTGTTGAGCGCGTGATTTCCTGGAAAGCAGATGCTCCGTTTCGTTCGTGCGACCTGACACCCCTTGACTTCGTTATGTGGGGTGTCTTGAAGAGCATTAGGTGTTTGCCACTAAGCCCGGTACTGTCGACGGCGGGAGATTGCGAAAATAAACCGTCAAGATATTTTCGAACGTCATCAAAATAGTGCACTTTTTATAAAAGAATATTTAAAACACTCCAGTGACCATTGCCGCACCCTATATATTTTGTATATAATATTTTGTCTTGATGTGCGCACTCTTCTTGTCTTCAAAGCCTGCCAACAGAGTTATCCTCTATAACGGGGCAAGTATTAATTTGCAAATACCTTCGCGGAGACCTGCTAGTCCCAAGAGGCTGTGTGCTACACTCTAGAATCGAAATATGTGTTGGTGTGCAGTTAGCATGAACCACTGCGTAAATCTGTCTTCTCCAACATCCGGTAAGGTGCCTTAGATCAGAGCAAATCCAGAGGTTCTGCTATAGTATTGTGCATGCACGTGCTTTCCTCTGCTGGGCCTCCTCGGTTATTCCCCGCAATGCTAATTCGACGTTCTAGTTTGCCGACGTAAGATTTTAGAGAAAGTTCATATTCATGTATGTAATCTACGTTTTGATGGGTTTGCTGAATTAGATCAGGCGTAGGCGTTTTCTTGCCATATGTTCTCGTTCTGTCGCTACAAAGATATGAGTTTTGGGTTTTTCTTCTCTTGAATAGCTTCTCTTTAGAAAAATTGTTTACCCTATCACTGGGCCTAACTTCGAGGTAAAGGCATGCTTTTCTGAACCCGTACTTGGGCAATGGGGGAGCATATGGAACATGCTACATTCACTTGTGTTTACTTTGTCTGCCAAAATAATTACTACTGCATTTGGTTGATAAAACGTCAGCGTTTATTTATTAACATTTTATTATTTTCTGCATTATATAACTACTTCTTCTACTATTCATGGTGTGATGCGTGTTGGTTTGTAATATATTAGAAAACAGGATATGCAAGCATGCTTGAGCATCTCTATCCTATACCGCGTTCTCACAACCCTCTCGAGTGTATTTAAGATATGTTGATATAATAACTTCATATGCGGCCAGTAATTTTGGCTTTATTGTGCTTTTGAATGAGGTGGGGCAATATGACTGTGAACGTCCGTCACACATCGTGCCAATCTTGGCGCTCTCATCCACTATACGCACATCTGTCTCATTTGTGGCTTCTCTTTTTCTCCCCCTAGGCTTGACGACTCTCCCTTGTGGCTAAAAATGCTTCTTGTCCTCAGCCTAAGCTACCTCTGTGACCAAAACTATGCTGATATCCGGACATCCACATCGGTTTCATCTAGACGTATTTTACATTACATGTACGATTTGGTTCTCTTCTACTCGCTCATCACGCTAGTCACGCAGGTCATAGCTGCTAACGTTCAGCACTGTACAGCAGACATGCGGCAATAAAGCTTCGCCTGATGACAATAAATTCACTTATAGTTCTTTTTTATTTTATTTCACAGTATAAATTGTTCTTTGGTTTAATGTTTATAAATATGCTTGATTGCCGCTCATTCGCCGGCCAGTGCCCCTACTGCTACTGAGTCCCCTCCTTCCCCGCCAGACTTTCCTGATCAACCACTGCCACACCGTCTGCCACACCGTCACGTCTTGAGCTGCTAATCGCCCATGCACTAAACATAGTAAGTAAATACTAAACTCTACGAGGCATTACGAAGCGCCTAAACATCGACACATATCTAGCGGCGGTGGCTGGGATTCTCCACAAAAGGTTCTAAATAAGCAGAATGTCGCCGTAACACCAACGAAGAATCGATTAGCGTGGATTCAAATTTGGCTGCGGTTTAATGAGTTCTTCATAGGTTGCTCTGTTTGCGCTGGTTTGGTGTTGGTCTGCTACGGACGCACCCCTATATTGTGATACTTGTCTGTAGGTTATGGTTGTGTTTGTTACTACTCGTTTGAGGCTGAACCCTACGGCTAATATTTATGTGGATCTCCCGCTCTGTACTTTTTCTTGCCACTCCTTGCCGGACATCGCATTCTGTAGCTTTGGCGAATAGTCGTGTAGTGTGATTGCTCAGCCATATTTATACTGTTGGCGCGACACATAAGCCTGCAGAGCTGTAGATCGCGCGACTGCTTAGCGAAATTTCGAGCATTCTTTTCTTCGGCCTCAACGTTCAACCAGGGTTCCTTTTGTTCGGGCCCCACGGGAGTGAACTCGGCAAGGCAAATGGCCAGACAGGAGAAACGACATGCGCTGACAATCGCCGATGTCAGACGTGAATCTATTCGTCCCGCACATGTCAAGAAACTAACAATTGGTATCAGGTCAATCAAAACCCGCAAATACTCGTATGAACTTTCCATTCTTAGCGTGGCAGCTCTTGGTAGACTGCACTATCTTCTAAAATAAACAACAATAATCTTAGACATATATTCGTCACTAAGAAGAGAACAGAAACATTAATTTTACAGAGAATATTCACCCGCGTCTCGTCAGACAATACGACAGCAATATCAAGTACAATATCAGCAGGGTCTAGCCATACTCAAACCCACTGTGCGAAGTATTGTCTGATAAAGATACTACCGTATGCTGTAATTTTGCCTTACCTTTTTAGCCACCTCTTGCGTGCTCATTCATACTCGACTTATTTGGACTTTCGCCAGCAGAGAATTGTAACAGCAGGAAAATACGCAACCCGATTTAACAATCAAGGAAGGAGAAAGGATGCCCGAGCAAGAGTGCATTGTACAGAAAGTACGGTAGCACCCGTACAACAGTACCCGCAATATATCTTTTTTTGTAAGGATGTCAACTTTTCTTTGGATATTCCGGGGCAGCCTGAGCATCTGATTTCCAGTAGTGTAGCTTTCTTTTATTGTCGTATTGAGCCCACTTCGTATTACATGTGGAAATTCGATTAAAACTCATTCTGGAACTCACGCAAATTCATAAGCACTGCCTTAATTAACTGCAAATGCGCTTTTACCGGAAAATTATAACACCTACATTTAGAGCCAGCATCTAATACTAATCAGTGTATTCTAGTGCTTAATCAATATTTCCATCCGGTCGCTGTCCAGCACAAAGGTTCAGCAGAAAGGGCATGTTTGAGATCAAAATCCCCCAACAACACTTCCTTGACGTGAAGTTGTACTGACAAAACAATATCGGCGAGGGCCGCAAAGTAATCTAAATTTTGGTAGTTGTATTCGTAGTGTTCGACTATGACTTCGATTGGTTAAACTTGAAGCGTAAAATCGCACCAGAAACGTCCACTTTGTATGCGCACAAAATGTGTTTTAAAAAATTAATACATACATTTTTTTCGAGACAGGGCTATCCTTGATTAGTGTTGAAAGTACATCATGTAGTTGCTGTTGTCAAGAACAACCGCGCTAAGTGTGATTGTTTGTGACGAGTGGGTGAACGGGTGGGTTAGCGTATGTTTGTGTGTGTGTGTTATCAGATAACTAGCTCTGAGGCTGTAGTTAGTGCACCGACGTCACGAACGGCTGACCGGCGAAGATAACCTCGGCGGTCCTGTCGCTTGACTCACGAACTCACTTAGACTTCCCCCCGCTCGCAGGTACTGGTGGTGCCGGAAGCTAGAAAAGCTGCTGTTACTGAGATGTTGTTGCCAGCGGGCACGGCCCAAGTAGTGGCTTGTACAGGTTGCTGCTATTCATTCACATGCTTCTATTCATTCAACAGACATTCTCCAGTCTTTATCTATCTATCTATGTATCCAGGCATACACATCATCGACGAGAGCAAGCCCCTGCTCTTTTTAGAAGACTAAACACCTCTCACCAAACTAGTATCTCGTGCGTTTGTGTACGCTAGACATTCATGTACTAACAAGCGCTAGATTGTTTTAGTTATTGTTCGTGTTATTTTGTTGCTGTTGTTGTTGCTGCTGCTGTTGTTGTCGCCGTCATCCCTTCTGTCAGCTCGTCCGTACAATTTTTATTATTATGACACCGCCATAGATGGCAAATTTTTGTTGTTGTTGTTGATGTCATTGCGGCAAATCTGTTCGTGTTGACGTGATTGTCTTTGCTGTGTCTGTCGCGGTTTGATACCCCGGTGAGGGCGCTGGCTCCGTGCGCCGTCCTCAAACAAAAAATCCGAGACAAAGTGAGGATAGTACAGGTGGAGAGAACGCGAAATCAAGATATACTAGGAAAATGCGTATCTAGCTTGAGCGATAGAGCGAATAAATGTAAATACATAAATTAGGTAAGAAGCGGCGGATGAGGAAGGGCGCAAGTATAACAGAATAGAAAAATAGAAGAGATGAACCTCCCCGCTGGAACAAGACGACTCGTTTGCCTTTTTTTTTAGTTCCAACCTAGTTCGTACTCTGGACGCTTACAGTACAGCAAAGCACAGCGGTTGATGGTGCTGCATAGATGGTGCGTGTGCGAATCTACGATTACAGACGACTAACTCTCCGTTGTCTCTCTAGGAAGCGGCGACAGGAGAGTCGCTCCGGGCGCAGACAACGAAGGTCGCCGGGCATCCTTCGAGGTATTATGAAGCAGAGTCGAAAACGCCCTATTTGGGCAGAGGACAGGATAGCTAGAGAGAGAGAGAGAGAAAAAGAAACGGGGAAAGTTTAAGAACGAACTAGCAAAAGAGAGATACAGAGAAATATGCAAAATGAGAGAGATAAAAGAGGAGAGAGAGAGAGACGCAGGGCGCAAGACAATGAAAAGGTTAGAAGGGAGGTGGGGGGCGGGGGGGGGGGGGGGGGGGCGTGGGGTAAAGAGTTATGAGCGGGCCAAAGTATGTTGTTCGTCTCCATGGCACGCGCGTCCCCGCCACGACAGCGAGCTTATCTCTCGCACAGGAGGCAGCAGAAACAGCCCGAAGCAAACCGGCGTGGCTGCCGGACGTCGCACAAGCTGTAGCAGTTCCATCCTGTCGGTGTAGAACGGGGCGCTAGCTCGCCTACCTGAAATCTGCCAACCAGCGGCTGGCCCTGCCTATGCAATTAGCCGGCTTGTCGGTGACAACCCTAGATTGAGTGGCCAAGATAAGCAAGCACTTGGCGAGATCCAAGCCATATGCACACACACACACACACATATATATATATATATATATATATATATATATATATATTAATAGAGAGAGATGTGTGTGTGCACGCACAGGCACTCCATCGACACCACATAATGTGGTGTCGTAGTCAATTTTGTGGAAGCCATTCAGCGTAAGCTCATTAGTTCCGCAACCCTTGCTGCTAGTGCCACGCCGCATCCTCCCTCGGACTGAAAACAGTTCTACACAGTATCGTGACGATAACGAAGGTTAGAAACTGCAGACGTAGAACAACAGGAACAACTGTTGGGCTGGTGTTTAATCACAACGCGAGAAGAAGAAAATGCCACTTAAAGCATTGTGCGATCAATTTCCTGTAACAATCTATCTGCCGCAATATCACATTTATCTAACTTGTAAAAATAAATAGACACGAGTAGATATGACTGCAGAGCGTAGACCGTGGTGAACAATAATATTGTTTACACTATTATTTCATTACATTATTACAATATTTATCCGTTGACGAAATTCGTTTAACAATGTATACAATATATACAGCGCAATTACGAATTCCACGTTTTACACAGAAAATAAACCATGCACATAAAACTAAGCATATATATATATATATATGTATATAATCCAGGACCAAATTATTCATGCATGCATGCCTGGCATCTAGCTCTTCATCTACCCGACTGTGTGTGTCGTGTAAAGTTATATCATCTTGTGAAATACAATATCGCGCAGCAAAATCGCTAAAAGCTAACGACTGACTGACTGACTGATTCTGGCCGAATTTTATCCAAAGGCGAAGAAGGCTTTTGTCGCCGCAGTCCGACGGTAAAATGATTGAATACCTGCTCTCGTTACCGAGCACAACAACAACGACGGCAGCAGCAGGCAACGCTGCTGGCAGTAGCGACAACAACAACAACAACAACAACAGCAGCTGTAAGTGCAGCTGCAGTAGCCACAGCAGAACGCTGAAGTAGGCAAATTGCACTCGTGCTGCTGAACTAACCTCGTTTCGGGTTACCGCCGTGTGCCGCCGGTATTTCCCATCTGCTCGCAAAATCACCCGTCGCTGCGGCAGGTAGATGGTCTAAAATCATTTCCGACAACAACTCAACAATAGGTCAGCCCCCCCCCCCCCGATGGTTCTATATGTTGTCACGCCAAACCTTGCTTGTCATTCTCTTCCTTTCTATATACGTGTATATGTATATACAAACCTGCTATGTATATATATATATATATATATATATATCGACAGATAGACATATTTGAGATTGTTGGGTCTAAATATTTGCGTATTGCACACTGGCGCTTATTACTTTTCATCATATTTAATCAGGGTTCCTTTCCAATTTGGCTTATATCAATTTTTAATTCCTGCTGTGGATTCCGTTCTTTTTGTCTTAAATCATAAATAGATCGAACGAGAACCATAAACATGTAGCAAATTATAGTGTCGGTAACTGTTGTCGCCACAAGCCAGCATAATGAACTAGCTGCTCGGTAACTCGGAATCATTTAAATCGCGCACGCCATCTGTTCCTCGACCCGAAACCAAAAAAATACCAAAGGCAAAAAATTAAAATTGACATTTAAACGCTTAGTTTAAGTGTCAATCTGGAATAGAGCAGTACACACACACACATATATATATATATATATATATAGTACACGCTAGTGCGGTGTTATGATCCAGTATTTTCGACCATTTTACCCCGTCCTAAATGATGATACTTGTTCCTTACCTTCACTATGACGCAACACTTTGGCTATTCCGGCACAGTCTTCATTATGATTGCTCATCCATCTATCGTACCTTTATTTGTGCTCGCTAGATCGAGCTATTGTCTTTTCACCTGCGCAATGCATTTCAGCCTGTTATATTTAGTTGTGCCGTTTGCCATCGAAGCGCAAAGCGCAAGCAGGATACTTCACCTTCCCCAGCCTCGATAAGAAGAGCCTAGAGTTCTCCGTCTTCGGTGGGGACGTGGGCCGTGTGGTTTGTCCGACAGCTCCTCGGTTTGTCGATCGTCTCCCGTATGTCCCGGATTGAGGCTTGCTTCGGCCTGTGTGCGCCGTCCCGACGCTCCGTCCCAAGTGCTATCCCATTCATCGTGGCACGAGTCTGGCGTTGCTCCGCCGGTCTCTCGTTCCATAGCCTCTTCCTCTGTCTTCATAAGCCTTCGAACAGCCGTCGGACACTTAATCCACGTGGCGATCGATTTTATGGCGAGCAATGCCGTCCGCTAACACTAGAGCAGCGCTTCATGGCTACGGACTGCTCGGTGGCAACCTTAGTGATTTGCAAGGCAGTGGCTAAATAATCGACTCTCTACTCTCGACTGCTGACAACATCAGATTGGCATCTAGACTGCGGGGTAGGGACACCTAGCACTATCAACTCCGTCGCGAAGCTGGCTCAACTAACGGCCTGCTCCCTTACGGGTCGTGAGCGTTCAAAATAAGTCTGGCAAGTTCTCTTGCAACCCTCGTACTTTTAGCTGCGGCCTAGTAAATATGACCCTGCGAAGCCGCACTCTAATCAGAATACGGTCTTCTAGGACAACTGATAGGCATGCTGTGTGTGTGTTCAAGAGGGAATCGGCTCAAAAGACATGATAGTGAGGGGAGAAACTTTAGGCTTTGCGGAGGTATGGCAGATGTTCTTGCCGAGAGAGCTTTTGTTTCGATAAAAAATACTACCCTTAGACCTCTCAGATATTTTAAACTTTTTTATATTTACGCTTATGAGAGTAGTTCAAGATTTTAGCCTTTTGACCTTTCTTCAAACGAGTTTGCTTTCTTGACGTTGACGAGGTGACGCACCGCACTCCTCGTCTAGAAATGTAAATTTCAGTCAAAATGAAAAGCTTTTTGGCAACTCAAATAAATTATACCTTGATGATTTAAGGTCCGGAGAATATGGTAGATGGAGTTCCCAGCCGTGATTTTTGCAGTTCAACGGCTTACATGAGGGCGAGAGTGTTCCACGCGAAATGCAACTCGTTTCCTCTTAATGAGTTTTAGACGCAATTGCACCCACATATGATATCCCACTGAAACGTGAGCATACCTTTTTCCGGGTATTTGTGGTCCAACGTAGGGGCTCGGACCATTATGCAAAGGGGTACTACGAGGCCGAGACATCACTCTGAGCCTTTTGATTGCGGTACGATCAAGTGTCTCACGCATTGACGGCTGTGCACGGGCTCAGCCTATATCCTTAGGCGCAACACCAAAAATGTGTGTAACCTTTCTTTTCAATTACTTCTAGTGCGTGTGTAAATTACAAAGTGCCTCATAGAGATAGCAATTATACTTCGAAGAGTTTTAGCAAACAGCTTTAGCCACTTTTTCACAGAAAAATAACGTTTAGCCTTGTCATACCTTAGACATTTTTAGTACAACAATAAATATGTACTAATTATGTGTCTGTCTATACCGTAGATGCGTACAGTCACATACCACAGATGTATCTTGTAAGTGTCATATTTAGCTAAAGGTGACAGTTAAAAAGAACACATATATATATATATATATATATATATATATATATATATATATATATATATATATATATTGCGTTTTTTTAATTTTATTATCATTTTAAAATTAAAGACTAGTTTACAAGATACTAGTTAAATACAATACAATTATTATATGGGTGTCATCAAATAATCCACAAATAAATGTACCGCTTGCTGTCTCTTCGGCCTCTTGCGCCCATCGAGGACCGCATCTTTCAGCTGACCGGGAGTGAGGGCAATCGTTGAAGACGGCTGCATCATGGGTCGACGGACAGGGGAGGTGGAGGATGAGGGGCTGTCACTCAGAGGGTCAGTAAGTTAGTTATCTGTGCTGCTTCGTACGCAAAACGGTTGCTACGGTGACCGCTTGGTCTGCAACTGCCACCAGTCCGCTACTGATGGAGTAGCAGCGTTCCCTATTCCTCCGCAGTTTTCTTCTGGCGTGTGGCGAATTGCGCTCACTGGCTGCTCATAGCCGCCCAGCCTGTTGAGTGAGTGCCCCCTTCCCACCTGCCCCCCCCCCCCCTTCGCCCCCCCGGCTGGGGGAACTCACGACGTCAAAAGTTGTTGGACGTTACCGCTTCTTCCGCCGTGCGCGTCATATTGAGCCGCTTAGCCGGCAGGACAGCGCAGGACAGCGCGTCCGATGGTGGATGCGATACCCCGCCGTGTTTCCGATCCATCTCAATACGTTATGCGGCTTTCCTTGACGCGCCTTAACCGCGCGCGTGGCGTTTCCCCGCGTCGCGCGTGCCGCACCTCCACACCTTCAGCGCCGAAGGTAACAAGGTGATGTTGTAACCGATCAGCGGCAGTAGTAGTAGTAGTAGTGTGCTACGAAGAGAGGAAGACGGAGAGAAGAAAACGAGGCGAAATATCGAAGGGAGGGGGAAAGTACAAAAGTGTTCGAGAAGAGGATACAGCAGCGAGGAATTTAACAACAAAAACTAAACATTGGAAAATGCCTGAACAGCAAGGAGCAATACGTGTGTACTCTGCTGGAAGGAAAATGAATCAACAAATATTCTGTTACTCGTGTTGCATCATGTGTGCTGCAAGGTGAGATGTAAATGCGTGATTTTTTTATATGAATTGCCGTTACGTTTTTTGGGCGTTACTAATCGACAATCTGGCCGCATATTGATGTCAGATTGCCTGTTAATTCATCTGTCACGGATTTACCTAGCCAGCGGTGAGTCATTGATGAATAGGTAAATTTTTCGACGGATTCGTCCAATAAGGTTACTCCCTTCTCTTTGTGCGTTTCTTTTTACGAGACGGGGTGTATCGTTTCTGAATACATTGTCATTGCATGACTAACGTATGATACTTTACTTTGGAAGAAGATAGCTATTATAATACATAGGCACAATACACTGACCACACGTTCGCGCGGAGACAATTGTCCACTTCAAAGTGCTAACATAGCGAAGTTATATAAATAAAGGGCATCCGTATATATACATAAACAAAACTAATATATACAGAATGTCGGTAGACTTGGGCATATATAGTGAGCCACGCTACAAAACGGAGCAAGGCCTTCCTCTCTCTCTCTTTATATATATGTATATATATCAGACAAATTTAAAACGCAGAGGTGAATTTAACAAAGTCAGTTTGAACAACTACTAACGAGCTAAAACACCCACTACTCCTTACACAACTTGCTTTGACATAGAGAAAGCCAATAAATATGCTGTTAGTTAGCTTATTTCATAGCAGGATAATCGACGCGTTCTTCTAACTCGTGGTTACTAAGTTATGCAGGTTAAGTTGAACTAAATTCATCTGCACGCGTAATATAAAGTCAACCGTATTATAGAATAGGGTTCATATGTATATAGCCCACTACGCTGCTTTATGTTTAACCAATACAATATACAAACGAGTGTACGTCTTACATAGAGAACGTCTAAAACACAAGATTGCGCAACCGTGGCTCTGCTATGTACCGTATTGACTACGCGAATTCTAAAGTTTTCTTGACATTCTAGTCTGTCCCAAAAACATATATTTTGGACACAATGCAACACTTCCACATAGTAAAAGCCGTAGTCATCATCATCTTATGTATTGATCTGTAACCCATACCGTGGAAAGATAATAATAGCGATGTTTGTAAAGTGCTCTTATTAATATATAAATAATGCGTGTGGAATGTAAATCTGTGCACCGTTTTGGGCTTTACAATTGATTCCTAATTGTACACCTACTTTTTTCTGTGAGAGGGAAAAATGCGTTTACGCACACCCAGAGCGGGTAGTGTGGGACTCGATGCCGATGTTGTTGGCATAATACCCACTAAAAACCTCTCACCTAAATGGCCTCAGGAAGAGGGGAGAAGCTGGAACCATTCTTCAATATTACTTCAACAATTGTACACCTACTGATTCATATAGTTGCCTTCATAGCGATTTACACAAAAATTATATTTTTTTTAATTTCACATTTCTGCGTCATCTCTCCGTTTCTACGCGCTCACCGACACCGATATTTAGTCGCCATTGCGCTATGACGTAAGGTACTACTGCACATTATCTACCTCTAATATATTAAGCATAACCTGGGCGGAACATAAGATTTTGTAAAAATGCAGACTTGATATAAAAAAATGCATAACGACTGAAAAATATATATATTTAATATTTAAAAGAAATCACAGTTAGGCGAATCGCCCGCTGCATTGTTTAGAACGTGGTTAAGTGAGGTAATATTGACTGCATAGCATTGGGAAATAGCATATATTTCAACAAAGATTTGCACGATCGTCCTAACGGAAGTGAGGTGGCCTTACATTCATTAGAATAAGATCATACAAATTTGCTATACTGAGACTTCCGTTCTCATATGTGCTAGGTTTGTGGACTCCATTTATGACTTTCTACAGGTGAAGGTGGTCCTGAGATACCATGCATTGGTGGGATTGCCTTCGAACATGCTCATGCTCATCGCGGCAAACCTGCAGACGAATAGAGTGATCGTTTCTAAGGAACCGCCAAAACTTCTCTTTCTTTCAGACGGGTGACGTAGGTAGGCCTAGTGCCCAAGACAACCTGATTCTGATTCGTACCATGTAGCACTTTGGAGAGGATTCAAGTATCGAGGAACCTCCTCGAGGAACTCCGTTTTAGGAAGTCTTCAATATATGTAATGTATGTTCGATCAGGTCAAACATATTGCATCAACATATGGATTGGCAATCAATACCGACGATGTGAAACTGTGCATGCCCATTTATAATGAAAGTGATGCGTATACAAATACTACGGAATGCGTTGAATGATTTTAAGTACCTATCTTCGGAGCCATCTTATATGATCAATTAAGATGGGTCCGAAGCCATCAGTCCCCAACTGTAGAGTATTGCATCTTCTGAACTCCACAACAAGCGAAGCAAATACGGGTACATGTTAGACGGGCTTGGGCTGGCACACGTGAAATCCGTAACAGATCTTAATGCGAGATACTTAGCGGCACTGACATTAAGCAAGAGTCTGAGAAGTGCCTCTGTGCACATATACCTTTGCGGGTATAATTTTTGTGCCACTATGGTATGGTGGGTGCCAGGTATGGAACTTTTTGGGTAGAAAATGCATTTGCGCACACCCACCGATATTATGGCGGGCAGGGCGAAGCTGTATGCAGGGGGAGAGAGTACATGACTCAATCTAATCCGAACGTACTACTTACTAAGGGCCACTTCCAGAACCCCCTCCTAAATCCGGAATTGTGAAACATCACTTCGAGACCAGGAGAGGGGAGCCTCATGCATCCCAACCCTTTCCTTTGCCTGTAGGTGCGTCCCGAGCAGGTAAGTTCTGCCGGGTTGCATCACGTAGAGTGAACGGTGTTCTATCCCGGTACGCAGACAACTCCGCACATGCCTCAACGCCGCGTATGCGCAGCATCATCTGGCACCTCGGCGTCGCAGAAAACGCATATGCCGGTCGTTGCTTTCCCGATCTTTATCATGTACGCCTCCAAGAGCAGGCCATGTCTGCTCAACGCCTAGGCAGTGTATTTTTTCATTGGTCTCTGTGCTGTGTACCACGTGCGCAAGTCCGTAATGACAGAGCGTGTCCACGTACGTCTCGTGTCTCCAACAGGCGAGTGTGGCCTCTCGACCCTCAGTCTACGATATCCCCCGTTTAATCTCGGCCGACTCCTCTCTTGCGCCAGCATGCCCCATAGAAGGGGCATGCGAGAACAAGCAAGACGTCCGGTACGCCCGGCTAATCTGTATTGCTACACCATTTATTGGGAACGGCGCAGCGTTGTCAAGTCCGCCCACACTGGTGCGGCATAGAGCGCGACCGCTTCTGCAACAGTAGTTAGTAGGCGCTGTTTGAGATCCGACGCGCCTCTCTCCCGGAGTAGTATACAGGCCAGGTTAGCCGATACTCTTGCCACCTTTTAAGTAACCCACCTGATGCGTGGTAGGCCAGTTAGACCTGGGCTCAGGGTCACCGGTAGCTACATAACGTGGTGGGATGGCGTGAGAGCGTGCCCGTTGAGCTCCATGGATATAGGCTCTGTCCGCCTGCAGCCAGTTATGTACAGGGCCTCATTTTTTTTTGTGATAATAACTCCAGGTGCTGTTCAATACATACACCTATTTATCCGATCAAGGGCTGTGTTCGCCCTGGCCTCTAGGATAGTCCATGTGTTAGCGGTGACCACCAGTGCAAGATCATCCGCGCAGGCGTTTGGAGCCCCAAACTATCGGCCCACTCTCGCGGAGAGTTTCCTGTAGTACTGCCCGCGTACTCGAGCCACATTTTCCAGTTATTCCTCTACATAGAAAAAAGCAAATGCCGAGTCGGAGGAGTTTCGTCATTAGATCGCGAACACACACAGCAAGTGCCTACGTAGCACACCTGCATCCATGGATAGTACCTTACCATCTAAACAAATAATAATGAATTGAACCTTTGTACGAAAATTGTACGTTACTAAAGTACGGCAAGCTTCATTACTGCTCGTAAAATGACAATTATTGCGTATAGACTGTAAAAAAGGCCCGTTTGTGAACAGTAAATATAGCATTTTAAAATACTAACGTAAAAATATCTGTTAGATTTAAACTCCCATATGTGAGATGTAGACGCCGATTATACCTTATTGCTAATAACGTCCAGCAAGTAAGTCGCGTTGAGGGATTCTACTCCAGCAGGTGGAACCTAGCACGTAACTCATCTAACTCATTGGAACTAGACTCATTGCTATTCACTAAGAATCCGAGACTCAAATTTCTAGCGACTGATCTCTGTAGGAAATGTGTTTCGCAGCAGAGTCTTAGACACGCGAAGACCGATCCGGGACTGCTCGATATAATAGCAATTAACCTACGTAGGCAAGCTACGATAGCTTAATTAGTAACACAAATCAGGAAATCAACGACAAGCCGAGAGGGTTGTTCGGCACCAAGTAAGGGCCAATGTCGCTTAAGGTTAAGACTATTGGCCTGAAGCTATGTATAACTATATGGTCTTTTCTATATTCCTGAATTATATAATCCTTATACATCCTTTGTGTAAAATAGATAAACACAATGCATGTACTTAGTGAGGAAGAAGTGTCAACTTATACCGTCGCTTCGAAGTTTAGCCTACTAGCCCGATGTATGAATAAAATATATGATAATTGTGAGTGCCGCAAATAAAACTATGTTTGCCATTGCATTAAAGTAGCTTTGCGTTAAGCAAGGAGACGTCACTGCGAAAATGTGTTATCATTTATCTATTGCCACATCTCATGCACATGGCCTAGGCCGTAGTATGTGCTCTAAAATAGTTAAAAGCAAAGGTAGAAACATTATATTGTTTTCTTCGTTCGGCATACGGTGTAGTCCAATAAGCTTCCACGGTACTTCTGGATATACAGCCTAAGACAGCGGAAACCAATAACGGAATATAGGTCTGTCCAACGTGTCCTAACGCACGAACACATTTGCTCAATATGAAATTCCAATGCGTATAATCAAAAAGTTGTGTAGCGCTTACAGAAGATACCAGGGATGACCGAAACATTTTTCGGAACCGTTTTTTATTAACTACTCTATAATACTTTGTTTTGATTATATATATATATATATATATATATATATACGAGGTGTGTCAAAAAGTATCGCGACTTTTGTGCTTTTTCAAAAATTATTCATTTATTCATGAATATCTGTTTTGTCCCCTTCAAAGTAATCCCCATGAGATATTATACACTTGTGCCAACGGTTTTTCCAATCTTCGAAGCACTTCAAAAAACCATTTTTTTTATCTTGTTCAGCTCCTCCTTCGATGCCGTCTTTATCTCGTCAAGCGTAGCGTAACGTCGTCCTTTCATGGGCCTCTTCAGTTTGGGGAACAAGAAAAAGTCACAGGGGGCCAGATCTGGGGAATACGGTGGCTGCGGCATCATTAGTGTGTTGTTTTTGGCCAAAAACTCGCGCACAAGCAACGATGTGTGAGCAGGGGCGTTATCGTGGTGCAAAAGCCAATTTTTGTTCTTCCACAAATCCGGGCGTTTCTGGCGGATTGCTTCGCGCAAATTGCGCATAACTTGCAGGTAATATTCCTTATTGACCGTTCTACCCTGTGGCAAGAACTCATGATGCACCACGCCCCTGCAATCGAAGAAAACTGTCAGCAAAACTTTCACATTCGACCGAACTTGGCGCGCTTTTTTCGGTCTTGGTTCGTGCGGCAGCTTCCATTGAGATGATTGAGCTTTGGTTTCCACGTCATAACCATAAACCCACGATTCGTCACCAGTTATGACCCTCTGGAGCAAATTTGGGTCGTCGCGGACAGAGTCCAACATCTCATTAGCAATGTTCATGCGATGCTGTTTTTGGTCGCAATTGAGCAATTTTGGTACGAATTTCGCGGCGACCCGTCTCATGCCCAAATCATTGATAAAAATCGAATGGCACGAGCCAATCGATATGTTTAGGTCCTCAGCAACTTCTCTAACGGTGATTCGACGATTGGCCAATACCATTTTCTCCACTTCATTAATTTTTTCGTCTGTTGTTGAAGTGCTCGGGCGTCCGGCACGCTCTTCGTCGTTCACATCTTCTCGGCCTTCTGAGAACATTTTGTACCACCGATAAACGTTGCTTCGGTCCAAGGTAGCTTCTCCGTATGCCACAGTCAACATTCGGAATGCATCCGCGCACTTAATTTCGTTTTTCACACAAAATTTGATACAGGTTCTTTGATCCATCTTTTTGAATAGGTAAAAATCGAAGACGATCCAAAACACGTGCAAGCAAAGCAGCTGTCAACAATTAAGTGAACATTCAAAATGGCCGAGCTTGTCGGCATAAGTGAGAGACATGAGTACCAACATAACGCCACAAAAAATCGAAATTCGAATATACGTAACCCGCAAAAATTCAAAAGTCGCGATACTTTTTGAACACACCTTGTATCTTGATACCAGGAATAATTTGTTCAGTTTTGAAGCAACATTTATTGGGATTTGCATACTGAAATTGAAATTCATATTAGTTAATTTACGTTGTATATAATTACACAACAGATGATATTTGTAACTAACTTCGCAAATATATATATATATATATATATCGAAATACCAATCGAAGTGCAAAAATGCCATTATTCTCTGCATGCACATTCATTCCCAGTCGGCAGTTGGCCCCCGACAGATAGGTGAATCCATAAGTGAATCTTCACTTAACCAATACTGGTTACGTATCTCTTGCCAGATGGAGTCACTTTTAAATCCGCTTAATACATCATCTGTAGCCAGCTCAGCTGTTACTCACTAAGTAAGTACGCACAACAAATGTCGAACTGGAGACTTGCGGTAGCGTCTTGCTATACATCCGACTCTGTGAGCATAATTAGGCAATTAGTTCCAGAAAACCGGTGATAGTACGGTGGAAAGCAGGCCCGATAACCGGTAGGACGACGGTAAAGACAAGTAATGAAAATTGGATACAATTAATTAATGACGCACCATTTATGGGCGTCGCTCAGCCCCAGCTAAGCGAGTCCATAACGGGCTCCTACTAGACTCCAGTCTGAGGAGGGGAGACGATAGAGAAAGAGAGAGATAGAGATCGTTAGATGGCGTCGTTGAGCGCCGGCTCAGTCAGCGTCCAAGGAGAAGAACATCAGCGAACGACGACGCTACGTGAACGCCGGCGAACGGGCCTATCGTTTCTTGGGCACGCGGATATCCGATGGCAGGGTCCCAGTCATCACCATTAACCCAATTAATGTCAACCTTCATCAAGGTAATAGTGCCAATCTACCGCACCTGTGATGGCACACCGCGCCCGACGGTCCCTCCACCCGTGCCTCGCCCTCGGCGCTCGACGATGCGCTCTGCCAGCTGACTGACCATCGTTATTTTGAGGCGAACCGGTCGGCAAATAGTGTACACGCCCGCGTATATAGTATCTGAGTGACCACCGGCAGTCGGCCCCTTGCTAACGCTAACGGGTAGTCGGTTATCATGTGCTTATATATATATATATATTTTTTTTTTTTATTTATTTATTTATATATATATATATATATATATATATATATATATATATATACACAGTTCCTGAAAAAAATATAGGGCCACTCATTTTTGCCACATTTCACGCATTTATTATAACCAATCTTGTAAAGATCACAGTGATACATGCTCACAGAGTAACCGCGAAGACATTTGGGGTCTCGGATTACCTTGGACCACGGGATATCCACATTTGGCGTAGCTACACCGCGAAAAAATTATAATGTCACTGGCAAGATACATGTCTTAACAAGTAAATTAAGCGGATTAACGGCGTTTGGGCTCATTTCACGGCACCCAGCAACTATACTTAATACTTAGTGAACTTCCCGTTACGTCGGATAACCTCAAAAATGCGGTTTGGTATAGCGTTGAACAAATTTTGGACGACGTCCTTCAAGAGCTCGCCCCAAGCCTCGAAAATTGTTTTTCGTCGGTATAAACTTATCGTGCGAGCCAGTTCCACACATTCTGGATGATATTAAGATCAGGAGAGACTGCAGGCCAGCGTAGG
Organism: Dermanyssus gallinae; assembly: GCA_003439945.1. Classification (NCBI taxonomy): domain Eukaryota; kingdom Metazoa; phylum Arthropoda; class Arachnida; order Mesostigmata; family Dermanyssidae; genus Dermanyssus; species Dermanyssus gallinae. Next base: position 190,568 of record QVRM01004845.1, read on the forward strand.
ACTTCAAGGTGACGTTGGTCGAACCAGCTTCCGATCAGCCTGGCAGTGTGAATCGGGGCGTTATTGTGTTGAAAAACGAAGTCTAGCCCTCCCATCAGCTCAAAATACGCCGATTGTTCTTTTAGTAAATCCGTATAGCGCGTCGAATAAACACGACTGTCTACAGGCACAATCGACGACTTTGTATGATACCCGACGGCGGCCCAAATCACCACTGAACCGCCACCTGACTAACGTTTTGACAAAATTCGTTCTTCCTTGCGGACATTGTGCAAATAATAGTTAAAGCGATCCGGTTCATCGAAGTTAAACTTTTATTTTCCGAAAAGAGCACTCTGTGTCGCTCAATGGTCCATGACATCGTATCGTGGGCGAAGTCAAGACGAGCTTTCATCGGTCAGCGGTCAATCGTTGTTTTTTTTAATCGTGAGCCAATGTATCTTCCTGAGGTAGTTTTGCACATTTCGCACGTTCGTTTGCACGTCGGTTGCCGCCGCAATTGCCCTCGCCGAGGGCGCAGAGTTCGACGCTTTCCTCAGAATTACACGCTTGCTTTGTTCCGAAATGGCATTTGGACGCCCGGAACTCTTTTTACGGCGTAATTTTTACCTAAATTAACTAAGTTATTCACTGCTTGGAGACAACGCTCCAATCGACGGGAAATTTCGCGATTAGAGAGGCCGATGTTCTAATAAGCCTTGATATGGGCCTTTTCGCCACTCATGAGGCGCTAGCCTAAGCCTATCGTTTCAACAAAGAAAAAACTTCTGGTGGGAGGTCTGCCTTTGTTTATGTCGAGCCGAGAAATGAGCCCAAACGCCTTTAATCCGTTTAATTCACTCTCTAAGACATGTATCTTGCTAGCGATATTATACATTTTTCGCGGTGTAGCTGTGCCAAATGTAAAAATCTGGTGGTTCAAAGTAATCCAAGACCCCAAATGTCGATGGAAGTCTCCGCTGTTACTCTGTGAGGATGTATCACTGTGATCGTTACACGATTTGTTATTATAAATGCGTGAAATTTGGCAAACATGGGTGGCCCTATATTTTTTTCAGGGACTGTATATATATATATATATATATATATATATATATATTATATATATATTACCGAGCAAGGTAGCCTAGGGGTAAAGCCATTGCCTTGCGTTCGGGAGGTCGTGGATTCAAGACCTGGATCGGCCATTCTTAAATTGGTTTTCAGTTTAGACAAGGTGAGTACCCGAGTAGATTGAAATCGGCCATGATCGGACAAACCTGTGTTTTTCATATAAATCACCAGTTCCGAGTAATTTGAAATCACCTTCATGTCACCTTCAGCCTCACGACGAGCCTGCATATACAAACAGATCTATACCTATCATATTTTGCTGCCTTATTAGTGACCCAATTTTTTTGTTCTTCTGTGGTAGTACGCATATTTGATTATTAGTTCTTGTTTTGTAAATTGCGTGTTTAAAATAATGTATTATATTTCAAACTATTCATTTTATTTACGCAATATTTAAGTAAGAAGGAAATTCTAGGGATATGGTATGTCCTTCTTCCTATAGCTACAATAAAACCAAGCTCCGAGAAATCTCAATCTTCAATTTAGAAAATTAATCCATATATGTGTTGAAATGTATATATGTGTATTTATTTATTCTCTTTGCGAGATAGTATAACTTCACATACAACGTACTTCTATCTTACTAGCATATGGGTACGTCAGTGGACGTTACTGGTGTGTCATTGAATAATAAATGATTACTAATAAAATATGAACACGTACTGGAAGAAATGTTTTAGGTCTTACTTAGTAGGATATTGATTTTGAGTGCCCTGTCGCTGTCTTATGAAGGCATGTATACCGGTAGCCTTATCTCCTAAGTCTATAAGATATGCAATTTTTTTAAGGTTTTGTATAAAAATATTCACTTTCTATTTATCATTCCACCGATGCATAGCTTATTATATGAAACGCCCATCTAAGTTTTAGCTTGTTTATAAATAAATATCATAATGTGAGATTAATTAAACCTCCTTCGTTTTGACTTTATTGATAATTCACTTGTTACTTCCCAAGACGCCGTTTAGATGGACGCTGTTACACTGCCTGTCGCCAATAGAGGCAAGAATTTGTGAAAAAAAAAGTTGGAAACAAACCTAAATGGTTTACCCAAATTGAGAAGGCCTGTTTGGCCGGACGATGGGCCCATTCTGATGGGGTTCTGGTCTCAAAAGATGCGCAACATGTCGACAGCGAGACGTGCTTTTAGCCAAATTAAATGCTGGTTTTACTTGCTGACAAAGTAATTTCGATTTTTTCATTCGTGTCCATCTGTCATACGCGACATTCAAATAGGTCGAAAACATACTCAAAACATTACAATATCTTACATGTTTTATGCTCTTTGACATCCCAAATTTACAAACCGTATATACCTAGAGCTAAACGATTATTACCAGTGTGTATTGACTATGGCATAAAGGTATCTAGACTTAATCTTTATCAGCAGAGGGTAGTGTAACTGCTAATGACTTCTCACCCGTACTTAGTTAACTCAACATAAAAATCACAACAAAGAAAATGATTGCTACGTGCTACGTATTCAGGGTGGTACTAACTAACGAGGTGGCAACCACGTTCATAAACATACGCATCCTACATACTTGCGTTTGGCGGATGCTACATTTGTTCTAATGGAGAGAATGTGCTCATAATCTGTTGATCTTTATTTAAAATTACTGGGCTGCACAAAAACTTTGGCGTCTACCCATCACGAGTCGCGTTGAAATCGAACCCACAACTAATGATATCAGAATCGCACAGGATGATATCCTCACCACCTGGGCTTGCCGACGGGATCTTTCTTTCTTGGAACATCTCTTCTTTTCACCTTATCCACAGCCTTGACACTCTGGCGTGCTGGCGACTCCTCACAACTTAAGCCACTTAAGTGGCACTACAACGTTAGCTTGCTAACAATGACGACGTACAACCCAACTCGAGGTTAGACATTTATGCATGTGTTTATATGTAAACACAAACCGTACACTGTGATTTTCCGTCCACCGACTGAGTGATCGGTGAGTGACGTGGGCGGGTGCGATTCTAACAGGCATAGCAAGGTCACGGCGTCAGCTCTGGTGCGGTTAAGTAACACCCGGCCAAGCAAGCCAAACAAAAAAAAAAACGCGGGGTTCAGCTATGAGAGAGCTTAAGCTTCTGACCTCATGTCGAGATGTTGTGGTAACTATATAATGGACTTGGCCTTGGTAGTGGCGCTTACCCTGCGCAAGCTTGTATCCGTGACTATCCACCACCACGACCACCACCACCCCGTTGGTCTGTCGGTCGGCCGGCCAGCCGAACGGCTTGCTTTGCTTCTGCCCTCCCGTTCCAACGGTTAACCTAATCGAATTACGGACGACTTCTTCTTCGGCGCGAGGTGCTGGGCCTTCGTTTGTTCCGTTTTCGCCTCTACCTTCCTCTTCTGTTCTTCCTCGTCCTCTGCCGCCTCGGTACTCCTTTTCGGTTGGCTCTTCGTTAGAACGAAACGTGGATGACGCTTCGGCGGCGACGGCGGCACCACCTCCACCACCACCATCCTCACCACCACCGAAGGGCCGATTTCTGTCAATCGTACGTACGACCAACGGCTTGCTCTTTCAGCAAACGCAACTTACGAATATTGACGCCCCATCGCCGGTCGACGTACACGAACTGTTCCTTCGGGGAAATAATCCAAACGTGCCCACCACCGTCGAGTCGCGCAATGTCGAGCCGCTAGTGCAAACGTCTCGACAAGGAGAAACGCACCGAGAACGCAGTGAGAACAGAGAAACAACTCACACGGGCGCCAATGGCAGCAGGAGAAGCAGCAGAACCTCGCATAGTTCGCCTGCCGAAGGCAGACGGTCAATTCTGCCAGAGGGACTCAATCCCGAAATGGGCCGCCAATGAAGACGACGGCGTCGGAGGCGTCGGCGAAGGCAACGGCGAAGAAGCTGCAAGGCAAGGCCAAATATGGTGATGGCGTGTTGTCGATATTCCTTCCAAGGACAAAATATCGGTCTACACACGGCTGCCTGCCACCTGAGGACGGGTTTGCACCTAGTTCGCTCGTATGCGCCACAGACGTGGCCTAGGTCGATGGAGGATTTTCCTCTTCTATCTAAAGGGGTCTCTCTCTCTCTCTCTCTCTCTCTCTCTCCCCATTCCAATAATTGCAGATTCCCATTATGGATCGATAGCGCATTGGAAAACTAGAAAAAAACACACGCGCACACAACAACAACAGATACATGAAACGATATAGACATACAATATGTAAACAGGCTTTTAAAGTTGTGGTTACCTGGCCAGCAGCGTGTAGAAGATGCGGATCCAATCTCGAGTTAGAGTTGCCTTTGATTTTTTGCGTGCGGTGTAGATAAAGTAAGGAAACCACACATACTCTAAGCTAAAGTTAGAAAGTAGGACAAGAACAATCTGTGCCGCATTGTAGATATTCGTGTATCCGTGTAAACAAATGAAATCACTTTCAGTTGTTAAAGGATCATAGCAAGGACACCTTTCATAACCAGCTTGCTCGACAATCGATGCTTATTTTTTTTTTTGAATATATGTTACAACCATTTTCATCGAAACTTCTTTCGTTTTACTTCGTTAAAAATTGTGGTTATTCTGTGCATTCCGTTTTTAATTGCTCCCTTCTAGTGTTGGTTTTCTGCCGCCGTTTTATTACTTCGTCGCCTTATTCTTTCAGCTCGCTGTCTTTCTAGTTTGTTTTTTCTTCTCATTATACCTTCCACCAATCGGATGCCCTGCTCCCATTTGAATTCGTTCTCTAGCATAGCGGTGTTTAAGTGATTAAGAGAAGATACGTAAGGTGATTAGGTGATTAAAATGCTTGATACATATCCGATAGTCTTTAATAAAATAAAAAAGTATTTTTGCCAAGGGATTTCCATGTTACACTTAATGAAACAAATAAACTATGGCGCAAACACTTCTAGAACAGCTTTAACTGACATATTGCGACGCACTAAGTATACATATGGCGGCAGCAGTTACAATTGGAAAACTTATTTTAGCCATATATCTATGTAGTTGTCACAATTAATGCCTTCTGGTATAAACAATTCACCATTACGCTATTAAAAAAATCGATACAGAAATAAATGCAAATTAAACCGTAATAACAATTAAAAAAGGCTATCAGCTTCTATAATGGCCAACGCAAGTGCATCTAAGTAGTCATATATATGCATTTCCCAATGTTTATATATATATATATATATATATATATATAAGAGAAAGCAATATATTCGGGAGATCGTCCTTAGCAAACAATGTAGGAAATTGACCCAATAGTCGGAACCTAATTTGGGGAAGTTCCTATCCATTAGGCTCTGGTGTGCCAGAGAGGAGATATGTATATACTAAGTGGATCAAAAAGTTCGCCTACATTTTCTATGCCTGTTTCTATGCCTGTCTACATTTTCAAAAAGCTCGTACCGTGTACAGCGTCGAAAAGAGACGTTCTTTGGAAGTAACCCAACAATAAGTATCAAGTCAAATATTTATTACAACTGCGCACAGTACCGTTACCAAATGAATTGCCTCCTTTAAACGAGGTAGTACAAGTACCGGTGATGCATCACGTTGCGGACGGCCAAAAACAGCTACGAATGAGAGAACTACCCAACAAAGTCGACAAACATCTCGACCGGAAAGTCCCCGATATCACCTATATTATCACCGGATCTGGCCCCATGCGACTCTCTGGAAAGAGATATCGGAGCAACAATAATGCATTGTAGACGAGGAGTTTGGGACTAAAGATTCTCTGAATATTTTGCTTGTGGTGTAAAGTGTATCGAGGATGGTTGGACTAGATGGGTTACGCTGGTGGGGCGGGGGGGGGGGGGGGGGGTGGGTCGGTAGGATAATATTGAACCATGAAATGTACGCGGTCTCTGTCCGTCTATTGCTTGTGTATTGTATGTCATGAACTTCTTGATTTGCCAGTATATCTCATGATTTGAATATAATCTCAAAATACATTTTGATAGTTAGATGCAGCTTAATCTACCACTAGTTCACGACGACCGTTACACAGTCTGCTGTGCATATTATTTTCTCACTCTTTTCACCACCCTGTTGTTTAAAAGTCAAGCCCATCCAAAAATCAACGTGATCAGGAGAAAATCAAAACACTTTCCAATCTAGTTTTTGTGGCAAAGTTCTCGTCGATAGGTGATGCTATTTCAACGTTGATAGTTTAATGAAGGGCCTTACCAGCCTTATTGCGTGATTGCCGTCTCAACTTTTTCTGCTACCGGGGGTTGATTCTCCGATTGCACGGCGACCGCTCTTTTGGACAGTGGGGCGGTGGTTAGGCGGCGGAGGGGTTAGGCGAACGGCGGTATGGAGGCGTATTTATTAGAGGCAGTATGTGCTTGTGTGGGGGGGGGATAGATGCATTTGATGAACAACTCAAGCGAGACTGATGGTCGACTAATGCACGCTGGCTACAACCAACGCACCTATGGACGCTGGCTGAACGAACGCGACGCTGCGGACCGATTGGCCAAAACTGGCCCTGAGAGCTGAAGCTGAGCTCAGCTGAGCTTGAGTTGCTTATCCGTTAGTAGGCGACCACTATCGCACAGCCATTAACCAGCGTTCGGCGCTCAAGCCAACGGCACTGCCATGATTTAGAGTCCTGCCTACATCGTATTCTGTGCGCGCTCAGTAGAGACACACTCCAACACTGATTGATCAATAGGGCGCCACTACGTTGGTACCTGTAGTAGTAGTAGTAGTGGTAGTGGCTTTAGTGGCAGTAGTGCGATCACCTGTAACAGCGTAGCAATGAACGGCTTACGCTCGGTTGTAAAAAACTGAGGCGTTCCCGTCCGTAGGATCGAATCCTTCTCAGGTAGAATTCTTCCCCCTTTTCCTCGATATTGGGATATATCTGGTTGAGCATTGGTACGCTGCTGAGCTTTCTTTGCGAGAGAATGCTCAAATAAGCAGTCCTGTATGACCACGTTAAAGGTGGATAAAAAGTAAACACGAAATATAGCATACAACATCGTAGAAGAGCCACGCATATGTAGGATGCTCGAGCTAAAAGGTTTCAGGTCAGCGTAATAAATACTTTAGAAATCTGTTGTATCAGTACTAACTGTAGAACTAAAAGGATATCGCTTTTTTTTTCGTTAAATGTACTATAGATAATTGTACCATTAACAGCGAATTAGCCGCGAAACTTTGCCCTCTGCACTTTCTTCACCTAAAGCGTCACGAAAACGCAATTTTGGCTCTGCTTTCGACTGGCACCAATTGTTAGGAATAGCCATGGTCGTTAAGCATAATAGTTAGTGACTATACATAGAACCGTTTATTATACTCTCTGACTATAAAGGTCATGTTGTAGTTTACCACAAACGTGTATATGAAATAGTTTTCATCTCAGTTCAAAATCTATTTTACAGGTAACCATGCTTGACCGAGCTGGTGGACCTAGCTCGACACACTTTGTAACGTGTTATATGATATGAACTAGAGTTATTGCGACGACAATCCTTCACTTTATAGCAGTGGTCCAGAAAACGCATACGTCGATAGCGCCCGAGTGCAGTTAGTGGCACGACAAAGTGCTGGCCTCCTTTAGCGCGGATTCTCTATTCGCACATCCACCTCAATCGGCGGGTTCGTCTGTATACTGTTTGACGACAAAGTTTGCGTTGATCTCTGCTCTTCTGGGTGTCGCATAAACGGATGACAGTGTCACCAGAGACGTAGTTCTACGATAACAGTTGGCAGTTCGACTTATGTTCTTTCTCTCTAAATATGCATGAAGCACTACATATAAGACAAAATGACGTGCCAAGCCATCCGTATGCACGTTGCCTTAACCCTAGCCAGTTGTTAGATTTTAATGGCGGATGAAATTTCGTAAGGTAAGCCTAGCTGTGATAGGCGTTACGTAGTTTGTTGTCATGATGATAGCTCTGAGTTTCAAAAGAGTTTTGAAAGCTTTTAAATCTAAAACGTAAAAGTCACCTAGAAGTTATAGCGGACGTTATTTGCCTGTTCACTTCCACTGACTCTGAGAAGGACACACTCGTGGGCTTCGGTGCAACGCCTCTGAGTACAACTGTTTGGAATTTCGAAATCCTTATATACTGCTTAGGCCTTGCGCGCTATCCACCACAACTGAATGACATTATTTTCATCGTAGAAAATTACATATTAATTTATTTCCCTGCACTACTCAGTTGTTTTCTGCCAGTATGGCTGCATTGCCATTTTGATCTTGCAAGGATAACAAGGTTGCTACATACATGATATACAGAAACAAAGTCTAGCATCGCTTTCGTTTGTATTACAACTAATTGGATATTGCGGGAACCATTCTTGATGATGTCTATGATTGCAAAATGAAATACTTTTAAGCGGGCTAGCCATATTTACTCAATTGCTAGAGCATCTGCGTATTACGCAAAGGAGATTGGTTCGTAGCATGCAATCTCTCTCTTTCTCTCTCTTTCTCTCTCTCTCTCTCTCTCTCTATATATATATATATATATATATATATATATATTTTATATGTATATCAAACAGCAAAACCAATATTTTAGTGTTTCGACTTGCTAGAAGGCTGCTTCAATTGCCCGATAGTTTACGACTGAGTGCCAATACGGTAGATCGTTCTCAGGCGGTAAGGTATGGTATTACATGAGAATTTATCCTGGCATTCTCAAGTAGATCAATTGATGCCAAAATGCTATGCCGTTATTGCAACATTACGGAGATTAGAGCCGATAGAGGTTCTAATTGAGGGACTTCTGACTGTCACCAAAGCCCTGCTTTTATCTATTTTATGTTATGGTATCCTGCTGTGGGGTGGCGTGTACAGAGACATTATTCGAAGGGTTCAGGTGATTCAAAATGGTGCACTTCGTGCTATCTTCTCCCAACAGCAGTACGAGTCAGCTGGCGATCTGTTCGATGCTTATGACCTTTTACCAGTCAAAAATATATGCTCTTAAAGTGGCCACGCTTGCCAACAATAGCTCTTGTGATTAACTACCGGCGGGTATGGCATTTCCTTTAGTGCCTAGACGGAGAAGGCGGTTACGTAGAGCGACAGTATTTGTGGTACCGCAGACTAGAGAGAAGCTCGGATCCCATTCTATATTGTGCTGGCTGCCACATTTTTGGAACACGCTACCTGGCCGCATAAGATCTCTCTCCTGTGTGATCGGCAATACTGTTTGTTTACGTGCATTTCCTTGCCACAATGCTGTATCATACTGAGGAGCTGGAGCACCTGTTTACTGTGTTCACACCTGTCTATATGACCATGTGACTGTGTATATTCACTTGATTTTATAAAATGTTATTATTTTTTCAAAAACTAAAGCATTTGTAATGCAATTTTGCAAATAAAGCACGTTCTGAATATATATATATATATATATATATATATTGCGAGACCCCAAGAAACGGCCCATCTCTAAAAATGCTGCCTTAAAATATAATTGCTTTTGACCAGCAAAGACAATTTTGTGCATAGTCAGTTGGTTGAGCGCATACTTATTTATATTACCGAGCTTCCTTTTAAGGTAGAGGTACTCCAGAAACTTCTTTATCATAACCGATGATAGCCAAAATAGATTGCTTAGTATGCGATGAAGTTGGCTTTGATTCGTATACGATATATACGTGGGTTAGCGTGGCATGGTCAAAACAATCTTATAGGGCAACATATACCCAAGGGAACATAATGAAACCTGGTAGCCTGTATATATCAGGATGGGCAAGCCGTATTGGACCTAATACGCCTACTTGCAAAATATCTCTACAAATAAAAGAAGGACACACTCTGACAAGCTCTTAATTTGCAGAACTTGTGTGATGTCTCGCTAGTTCCTGGATTGCTTTTTCGGAGCTTAAATCTTACTTGATCTTGGCTAATTTTGCAATAGTTCTGCATTCTAGTTTTATCAATGCATTAATATTTCTTTATATTTAACTACATTGGCCATTATCTATCAGCGTTTGCAATACTTAAGACATGTGGACCATATTCGCTTCTTTAGGTAGGTAGGTAGTGGAGTCAGTCGTGCTATGCGAGCGTTTTATCTAATACCGAAATTTTGATTTTGTCATAGCGTAGACAGTAAAGAATTATGTACAAAGTAACGCGCGGAAATGCTTTGTCTCGGCGTGAGTGGGACCTTTGTTCTGTGTGTGTTGTAAAATTGTGGTGAAACCAAGGGCCAATACCGTCAAACTTTAAGGTACGTCTTTCCCGGCCCCTACGAGCCCTTTGCTGCAGTGGTGGCTAGTAAAACATGTAAACTTTTTCCCGACAAGGACTCTTAGCAGCCTAACAGCTCAGGTTTAAATTGGTTAGGTTACGTTGTATGGGGCGTGGTTGAGCGAGTGTCCGGCTCACGCAAATATCGACATAATAACGTCGACTAGCTTACTGTCTCTATTACGCAGGCATTCGCGATCATCGACAAGCATATTCTGAAATGGGCCTTTAGGCGATTTGAACTTAAAGCCAAGCGGTGACTGAAGTCAACAAGGGTCAACATGTTTGCTGTACAAACGTCTCTAGCAGACACGTACAAAAATCTGGTGGTTTTCTTAGACTCAGGTTGGGCAAGCGACACCACTGTATTTAAATTTAACTGAAGAGTGATATATATATATATATATATATATATATATATATATTTATATATATATATATAAATTCTGCTACACAAAATAGTTTAAATTCTAAGGGATTGTCTGTTTTCTGTACACACTAACGCCAATGACGCAAATCTGTAGATAGATAGACACAGAAACAGTGCAGCGCAGCTCTGTATCTACTTGGCACGTTACGAAAAGGGCGCGGACTCGTCTCGCCATCGGCATTAAGTGGAAGAGCACCGATAATACACACGAAAGTTCTGTGGTATGCATTTGGCCTGGAGGTGCCTTCCTTCCTTGCTTCCGCGCGGCGGCGAGTAATTGCAGTTTAACGCCGGGTAATAAGTTTCATCGCATGTTCGCGCGATACAGCCGGCGCATACACCCGCACCTATGTGCGTACATACGTACATACACATAGCCCCCCCCCCCCGCACCCCACATAGGTACCCACATAAACGTATCGTGGCCCTAGCAGGCTATCTTCATATGCTCTCGTTTGCGGTGGCGGCGATATTTGATGTGATAACGGAGCCCCGAGAACGGAATGGATTCCTTACCCTGGCCTGTCCCCTACAAATAGGAAGCCGCTGTGGCAAGGCCAGCAGCCACAACAGCGGAGCGGAGCAGGAACTCAGCACCACCACCACCACCGCCGTCAGTGAAAGAAGTCGACTTGCTGGAGGACTTGCCCGAGCTATTCGCCCCTCGCCCCGGACCCTTTTAGCGCGCTGGTGGTGAGCTGTCTGCTGAGAATTGACCTCGAGGATATAAAATCAATTTCGAGTGGATCAACCAACCACTGTCGGCCGGTTTGATAGTGTGCTGCACGCTGATATATGGGTGTAATAGTGAGCAGCGGCGAACGACCTTTTGCACCAGGCCAATGCCGCCTAGCTTTCTTTGCCCCGCTAGTCGTGAACATCGACGTCGCCATCCAGACAGCCAACCCCGGGGGGGGGACACCAGGCAAACCCTTCGACACGGGCCCCAGTTTCTAAACCACCACCCCCCCCAACGACTGAACACTCTTCTCACACACTGCTGCTAGGTCGACCGACCGACGCGCCGCCGATGGCCGAGACTCCCGTCTGCGCTCGCCGTTTCTACTACCGCGCTGGGATTGAGCCAAGCCTAATAAACATTACACCGATGGGATTAGAGTAATAACAAAACATTAACAAAACCACATGACGAACGTTGTCTCTCTCTGTTTCGCTCGGAATGTCTTTACTAGTTTGTCTGGTCCCGGCTTGCCCTGCCCAATAGCGTAATCTCTAAATCCTAGCTAGATTGCTCCGACTTGGGGATTTTCGTGTAGGTTCCGTCATGGTGTAACTGTAAGTCGTTACTCGGAAATTCGCCGCCATCCTATGGCTTTAGCGAAATATCGCAATTCTACGACCAACTAATTGCGGTTTTGAATGAGTTTAAATATAGAGGATACACGTACTTGTACGGACGTCCCGCGGATTTAGTAGTAGAAGAAGAACTGTTGAATTGCCGACTTTAGCGGCCGTGGCATGCCGTAAAGTTTGGTTCACTACCGCTTTTTTTCGCGCACACTTTGTGCGTTTTATTATGAACCGGCCTGTTCTTGGGATGAGATGTAGGTTGGCCATCCCAGCTTTTCGAAGGTTATATGTATGTATATATATATATATATATATGCATGCATATCAGAATGGCACAAAACATGTTTGAACGCTACCACTTAACCACTCTGACCTTCATTATCGCTCATAAGGTTACTGTGAACATTGCGATAGCCAGGTAGTTAAAAGCGTTAGAAGCAGGTTAAGGATGTGAATTCCCTTAGCTAGTAGATCCAAGGTGCATGTTTTTCTATAGTGATAACGGGTACATAAGTCGAATCCTTCCAATATCTAGTGCAACTATTCGAAGTTGCCAGCGCGATGACTTGTCGAACAAAGTAGTTGCCTAGGAAAGGTAATCAGACATTTATTATGATTGAATAAAATGTGCATACTGACGCGATTTCGAGGTTGACCCAACGCTTGAGGTGCGAACTGTAGCTGTAGTCCGTCCAAAAAACGCGTAGCTAGGCACTGGATCCTAATGTAATAAAAAGAGCTTACTAGAAATGCTAATCAAGGCAAAAAACGAACAAGACAATGTAGAGAGAAAAACAAGGAAAGCTTATACAACTATAAGTTTTTGTCTGGCGAAAAGGCTGCGAGGACAAGACTAGCGGTTGAATGATTGTAGTTTGAAGTTACATTGAGCATCCCGGCACACCTCGGTAAATCTGCGCAACCACATTAAGCTGTTTCTGCCCCTCCCACCCCCCCGCGCCTTTGTGGCAGCTATGGAACTCAAGCTACAGGTGGTGTATCCATTAATGGTTGCAGCAAAAAGGCTACCCAGACAGTACCCGTGTTTGGAAATGTAATCATCAGTAGCATGTCGCCAGAAAAAACAACGCACAGCAGCGTCTGAAGTGAAAATTGTAGGAACTCACACTCATACGAGGGCGTGAGTAATGTTCCACAAGACGCTGCGAATGGTAAACTTCTCCGGACAGGCTGTGCAGGCCCCGGCTGCCAATTGACTGCCTAGTCGAATTGCAAGCAAACGTTCTGCTAGCTCATACACACACACAGCGTGGGTTGGTGAGAGAACGAAGTCAATAATCGCATCGCGATAGCAAATGCCTGATGAGTCTTGCAGGAAGCAATGAAAGGAAATTAAGGGTCTACAGCCGAGAAACTATGTTTAATATATTGTGGGGTACTAACGCATATATGACACGTATAAACACGTTCAATGTGATCGGCTGGAGCGTGGCTAGAAGCGAAACCGACAGCGACTGGGCTGTTGACTCATCTTCGATACACGCGACACACGCGAGTTACTTCGACAGTTGAAGAATACACATCGGGGAGAAATTTTAACAAAATGGTCAGTTCCGGCGCCCTACAGTGATCAGTAACACAACCAAACGACGTGAAGCATTATATATATATTTTTAAATAAACGTTAAAAATATGTTAAAAACAAAACGCGTGTTTTTCGTATAACGACGTTTCCCAAATGGTAGTGAAGGCGGCGTACATTAGACTACTTCCCACCAGACAAACCCTGTTATAGGAACAAGGGGCCAAGGAGGTTTTAAACAATCTGCCAAATGAGGCATTATGTCTAAGAGAATTGAGGCGCTTGAGCTTCGATTTGCATTCAAAAAAGCAGTCAATGATCGCGCTTAGAGGAAAGCAGGAACAGAGAGGGCTCAAAATGTTTGTGAAAGCTACACAAGCTTTGGTCGTTTGAAAGTCATCATTAGGTCTACGACGCGTCAAACAGTAGAACCCCCACAGCCATAGATTGGGTACGTGTTCGCAGTCCACAGGCGCCACTACGCAATGGTGCGTGTCGTTTCTGCAGCGCTGGGACTTTAGTATATTCAGAAGACAGAGTGACGCTAGATATATTTAACCCAATACAATTTATAAATCTAACCGTTATTCTATCTTAGACTTAAATTTCAATTTGCATGTAGTAATTGAGGTTTAGCACAATTACACTGAGATCATATCGGTATATCTCAGCTAGACGTTTGGGTCGTATGCTACAGTAATTTACTTCGTGTTTTTCACGATGTTTTTCAACGTGAGCTCTTCAGACCACAATATATAACCAATTTGCCTGCACCATGAAAGAAGTGAGTTTGTTTTACTATGCGCCGATTTGAAGAGATTCAGCCTTTTTCCTTAACCATTTTTCAGTGGGTATGGTGAACATTGACATAAACCATATGCACACAGTAGCTGCAGACAGATAATGTTCACAATGCATCCAGGAGCAATTATTCCATGTTAAATAGCGTTAATTCCAAATATTTGAACGTGACGTTGGTTGTCCAGATGGAATCGCTGCACAGGATTAAATTGGAGTCGTTCTTGAAATTCACGCTAGATCTTCACTTCGCGTGCAGAAATCGCCTCATCTATATTTTGGTACGTAAAGCCTTATTCATCGTGGTACCGCATCGAGGCAACAGTTCTCCCTCCCGGAAACCGATTGATTTATTTGCAACTTGAGAAATAAAACGATGAATTTAATCAAGTATGGTTAAGAATAGTTATCTTTCTTTCAACACGATTAAGTGCTATAGGATGCTGTTCTAGACGCGTATCTAATAAACTAGCTTAAAATAAAATGAACGAACCAATTTCCTCTGAGGAAAAGCAGAAAAGTTAGTAAAACCCATATGAGGTAAAAATTCGAGCTGAAACGATTAACGCATTTTTATCTCACTACACCCTACTGGTGGACGCGCAATTAGCGTTGAAAACGAGTGAGATAAAATTTTGCGCTGCCTCCGGTTGGCGAGTCCGGCTGACTAACGCAATGGTATCGCCTCCAAGCGGAGTCCAGAGAAAGTGGCAACAGTTTTTACACACCGACGATCCCAGCGCCAATCGTCGTTGACTGTCTGCTATTAGAAGGTCCGGGCCTGGTCACCGCCGGGTGTTTTGCCGTCAAACCCCCGTGCGTCGAAGCCCTCTGCTCCCGGGGGACGTGTCCTGATCAGACGGGCTCGACGACAGCGTCTTGTTTGCTGCTAACCTGCTCTGCCACCATCCACACCGCTACGACCTACAACAGTCCTTGCAAAACCCCTAATAACCTCTAGGACGGCTTCGTCCTAGTGAGACCAACAGACAGATATATAGAGAAAGAGATAAACGGATACATAGGTAAATAGGTTTCTAGAGGGGAGCAAGGGGGGGGGGCAAAGATCGACAGGCCGAAAGGAAGAGAAAGTGCAAATAACACCGAACAAGACGCAGGGGAAAGGCCTGGAACAGCCCCAGAGAGGTCAAAAAGCGCCCGACGTAGCAAAACTCAGTTGCCCCCCTCCCCCCCCCCCCCGTTGTCATTGCTGTTGACGACTCTGATATTGTTGTTGTCTAGATCAATAGCGATACAAGCGGAAATGACCTTTGGAAATGACGAAATCTGCTGCTGCTGCTGCAGTGTCGTCGTGGTAAGTGGCGCACTAAACCCGACTGCCCCTGGTGGCTTCTGTCTCCACAGAAGGCATAGCCTGCATCAGCGTCAGCTTCTGAAGCTTGGTGACCGTTATTAGATTACGAAGTTTGTGGCGACGGTAAACGGTGGGCATCGAAGAACGAACGAACGAAGCATTGCGTCGAGTGAGCAACGCAGGGTGAATCGAAAAAAAGTGGCAAGTCGGGTAAGGGACGAATCGCGAAGAAAGCCGGTCGCTAACCTAAAAATGCTGCTCTGTTTGGCGGTCCAGAGGCCGCTTGTCTGGCTGGCTGGCTTCCCGGTCGTCTTTTGTTGCTACAAAGGGGGAAGGGAGGCTGTAAAGCGTCTGCTGCTGTCCGAACTTGAAGAGCCAGTCTGAGTTTACGCCGCAGAAGTCGATTTCTGGAGGTTAACCTGCATATATATATATATATATATATATAGTATACTAGGATAAGAGAAGAAGAACCCGAACTATTTTTATTTCAACCTAATTAACTTACTGACTGTGGTATCTCGGTGGGATGCTCTGCTTTCGAATGTTTTGCTGTCTCTTCGAAGACTAATCAAACGGCTATTGCCGTAACCTTTCTAGGATGCGACTATACTTAAGCGAACATTTTCCAGAATGCTGTACATGTATAAAGTATGTGTGCGTACCTACAATGCTTAACGGAACGTAATAGAAACATCAAAAGTATGCATATATAACATAACATAGAATCACTTTTATTGTTACATAAAAGGATGTTTATTAAAGTATACATATATGAGTGTCTAGATGCTTAGATATAGAAATAAGACTACTTTTATCTTCTCAACGGTTTCAATAGTGGCAGTAGGAGAGCTTAGAACAATGGCGAAATTCGAGGGTATATACGCCAGCGATAGAGCTTAAAGTAGGCAATGTAACATTGGTTAAAGCTAAACCTGATAGGGGAACTAATAGACCAACAAGGGTGTCATTTCTCGGCTTAGAAGTGGCTTGAAATCTCTTCCAGACATGCCGGTCCACCTTCGGAAACAAAAGACCGCCAATTTTAGTGAATGTGACCAGCGAGAACAATAAAAGTTCAGCAGGTTGTTCATTGTCAACGTACCAACCTTGCAATCAAGCCGGTCTCCATTTAGGCCAGGTTGGTTTGGCCACAGAATCGATACCTTACTTTGAGTATTGCGGACTTCGTTCTATCACCAGACCGCTACAGTGGGGCAATCCGATAACAGTTAGAGACACTTTTTCTAGTTGGCACCAGCGAGTCTATAGATAACGTCTGAACTAGAAGGTATGAAGAAAACGTTTTACACTGGGCTGAAACCTCTCAGAATCTGTTTCTTATATGTGCGGCCATGGAGGCCAATTTTTCAAGATCTGTCAGTGGGTGGGGAGGCATGATCTAGCGCAGTTGTTCAGATTGTGTGGGCTGGCGATCATACTGGTATCTATGTTCGTTAGATACAATTATACTTTTGTAAAACCTTCTAATTCGAGAAACTTTTAGAGACATTGCGCACTTGCAAAGAAAGAAGAGGGACGAGGCAGGCCAACTAAAGGCCAACAAGTAATGCAAAGGGCCGGCAGGACGTACAACTCGTGCAAACGCGATTAAACAACAAATATTTAGGAGATCAAAGAAGCCCTTCGGCCTCCTATCTCTAAGAAGTCGTGAAAAGGATTTTTGATCTTTTGTTAAAGATCTTTTGGAAAACATCTTTTAGGCGGGTATAGTATGCATCGACAATGGTGTGGGAATTGTGGGAAAAGTGACGCAGACCGCAAGGAGTGGCGACCTAAGGCGACAAACTCAGCCCGTTGCTTTTTTCGGTACCAGATGGGACGGGGATGGCGCCCGAAAATGCACAAGCGTTCTGATGTGCGTTGATGACGAGGTCAATTGAGCTACATTCTAAAGTAGACGGGGAAATAAAAATAAATCTACATTGGAATCTACATTAGGGTAACGATGAGAAATGCGACCTGGCGAGCAGCCGGATCTAAGAGGAGACATCTACGCTCGCAGCACAGAAGTTTACCATGCTTCTTAGAAGCGTTACAGATACGCGCGGTATTTAGGTCGGTGCGAGCGGTTTAGTCGATAGCCGAACCAGCAAGACGGCAGATTATGTGCAAGAGGCTGTGTCTAATGTATATAAGATACCTAACCAGGTTTATAAATCATAATAATTGTATTTCCTCTTTTAGTAGAAAAATATGTCACTGCTACTATGTAACGCACCCAAAACGCGCGATCACCTACCAATTGCCTAAAGTGTTGGGCAAGTTTAGCCTCCCGACGGGTTCCGGACGGCTGTTTCTGCCTGCCATCTTACTCTAGTCGACAATACTTGCTCCCGCGCCGCGTCTATATATATATATATATATATATATATATATATAGGATAATGGCATTGTGCCAAAACAAATTCTTAAAGTCGTTTTCCTTTTCTCGTTCTTCTCTTCCCCATTTTCTTCTGCTTCTGGCATTCCCTGACGCTCGCAGAATGGTTGTTTTCTTCATACGCACCGCTCGCCGCTATGTGCGCATGCGTTATTCAGTGTGCCGGTAATAACCCCCATACAGTCATCCCTTTCGGCCATCCATTGCCACCTAACCTTCCAGAAGTCTGGCCCGGTCGTCCGTCCACCTGCCCGGCTTTTCATCATCATCATCATTGTTCGCGGCTCGCTCAGCAGCGCAACCGAACAAAAGCCGAGGAGAGAAAGAAAGAAAGCAACGGCCTTCACCGGCCAGACAACCCTTTGCTTGGACTACATGAGCTCAGAGCCCCAAAACCCCCAAGCGCCCTCCTCTAGGCCCAGCTCACTCATTCACCTCATGCGTTTCCTCTTCCCATACACACAACACAAGGGCACGTACGGGCCGCCGCTGCCAGCACGGCCCTTCGTACCTCACCACCCAACTACAACGTAGACGACGACGATTATGACTACCAGTGCTACGACTACTAGCTACCCTCATGCCTGCAACTCTCCTCTGAGCTCCGAGCTGGGTCGCGTGGGCTATGCTGCTGATACTCTGACGTTCTGCTGGTCGTAGCCAAGAGCTGGCGGCTGTGTTATGTTGGAACCAGAAAGAAGAAACAGGGAACTTACTGCTAACGGGTCTGCGGACAAACGGAGGACGCTTGTGAGCATTCCTGGAAATAGAAAGACAGACAGAGAAACTATATGAGACACAGACAGACAGAAAGAGAGATGCAGAGAGAAGAACAGCAGTGAGAAGGACAGATTGGTAGTAGTAGTAGTAGCGGTGGTTCTTTAGAAGAAGAATAACGTCGACGATAGAGAGAGACAGAGAGAGATAGAGGAAGAAAGGGAGAGAGTGATAACATAGCCGCACTTGCTACTCTGCCGTGGCTGCCGTCGCTGCCATCGTTGCTGCTGCTGCTGGGGCAGCCGCGATAGCCGACTCATTCCCCTCACCGCCACCGCTCCGCGCACGAAGACAATGAAGTCCGTGGAACAAAGGGGCGCCATTCGGCCCTTCCTCTTGGCGGCTGGGGTTCACTCCAGTCCCGCCCTGATAAAGGGGTTTAGTAAGTCTCAGTGTCGGCCGCAGTCGACCGTTGCCGCGGCGCCCACCACCGCGGGGTCGACGCGCGGCCGGAGACCCGTTTGGAGGCGGGCGAATAAAGGGGATGATAATGGAAAACAACTGGCGCTCAAAAAAGAACTAACGAAATCGACAGAAAAAAAAGAAGGGGAACACCAGACCAGTCAAGGCTTTGGAACGAGCTTTTAGCCGACAATCAGATATTAGTTTCTACGTTCCTGCGCTAAGTGCACAGTCGGCCTGCCGTACCCACGTAACGATTGACGATATGTTTAGTTCGCGCACACTTTTGCCGTCAGACACAGGCCTGTTTCGTTAGGAACAAAATAGGAAACAAGTGTACGTACATATGTTGTTCCCACGAACTTGTGCATATATTTGTGTACGTTCAAAACATATATATATATATATATATATATATATATATATTTATATGGTAAAATACATAATGCACTATAGGCGTTGTTGTTAAAGCCACAGCAGTATAGAACTCACAACCGTACTAAAATTTAGTCGTTTGCTTTGCCCTATGTCGAGAGTGGTAGCACAGTACTGTCTTCTTGAGATTACTTGACCTGGCCATTTTAACTTACTGCTTGCATTTTTGCGGCGGTTATTTTCGCTTCCGAAACAAATTCTCCGAATCTTCTTATCTGAGACCGGGACTCATGATTCTTAAAGAGCCCTTCTCCAAAGGCCTGGCATGCCTGGGGACTTCCCAGTTTTATGGCCCGAGAGTGTAGCTCTTGCTTGGTAGTAAAACGGCACATGTAAATTTACACATATATATATATATATATATATATATATATATATATATATATATATATATATATATATATATATATATATATATATATAATCATACAAGGGGAACCACACGAAATAGATGCATATTGGCACTCGATGAGATCGCTTGCAGGTCGGGTTATTTGAGTCGAAGCGGTCATGCATAGCTACTGGCGGCGACATCAATAGACGATGACGCCGACGAGTAGATTTGATTACGTGGCTGATCCAGATGAACGTGCTCAGATCGGCACAAGCCACTTCGTCTGACGACTGAGTTTGCAGCGAAACAGAGTCTGCTCTACAAAAGACCCACGGCAGGTTGAATTGCGGTCGTAATCGTCTGGTTTTACCTCGTACAGCATTGGGCTGGCTAGGTTCAGCCATAAATCGCTGCAGGCATATCGGTCGTGGCTATTTACCTATAATTGACCCGGTTCAGTTTTGCCTCGTCCGTTGGTCACTATCGTATTATACACATACACTATACATACACTACACATCGTATTGTTGTGGGGTATGCATTGACGACGACCACATGGCATGCATGGAATGAGTAAGTCCTGGCGTTATATAAATGGTTTTGATCGTTGCATAACGTTTTGATCGCGTTCGCGTTGATACGCTGGCTCTATTTTAGCTATAAACCACAGCTGTAACTCGTACACTTCTTATTCGTATTATTAAACGGGCGCTGGCAAACAGCAAAAAAACGTAATGAATGTTAATATGCTGATTATTATTCGCGAACAAATAAGTATGTATACGACGTTGCTCAAATATTCACCTTCATAGTGAGAATTGGTCTATTGCCTTCTAGATGCGGTCAGATCGAACACAAAATGATCTCACGAATAATACTACAGGTAGGCTGTCTAGTAATAATAAATTATATAGACTAGGTCCCGTGCGCATGTACAATTGCATTTTGAAAAATGCACAAATTAGACCATTTAGCTGGAGGAAATCACTATATCTCCAATGACGTGTTTCTGAGTTGAGACCTAAACGAAGCTATACATATAGATACATTCTTCTCTTCCTAAGTCTAGTCTGTGAATTCAGCTTCATTTATTTAGCTAACTTTGTTATGTTAACACCTTGTAGGTTAATCCTTTGAATTAATTAATTTTTATTCGAATCCAAAGCCTATTAACCAAGCAGCATATATTTTAAATAAATCCTGCAGAAAAATCCGGTTTTCCGCGTTAAATGATTTGCCTCTTACCACACAAGAAAAGTGTGTCGGCACTTGTGGCCGTTTTGAGACCGACTCAACTGTCTATAAGTCTAACAGCAGTGGTACGATTAAGGCAAATCTCACTGTTTAATAGCGGAGGAATGTCATTACATAAAGAATAAATACTCGGCATTAAACGGCGCTAGGTGTCGTGGAAGAATCAAACGCGCGACTTATGAACCAAAGTTGCGGGCCATCGCCACTAGCCGCTGTTCTTGCTCACTAGCAGCTCGAATTTATTTGCACCAGTGTGAGATTCGATTTTAGGTGGGTCACATCAAGTTCTACTACCTTCTTGCAGTCCAAGTGGTATAAAAATCAGGCAAGCAACTTTAGGTGTTCAAGCACTTTGCAACTCTATTGCAATTAGTAAAAATCGTGTACATTAGTGATATTTATGTTTAATTACGTTTAGAGGTCGATCTGTCTAGACAGCAGCTATACCGGTGTGTCTTTGTTGTGAGAAAGAGAGAAGGATAGGTTAACTCGCAAAAGGCATGATGCACACCGCGCACATTGTTGTACAATAAAATAGCCTAAATATCATCGTGTCCCATACTCCGAATGTATATCTACGTAAAATTGCGGTCATTTTTGTTCCTCCATTTGGTGACAAACGTAGGCCATTCCAGCGATATCGTGCGGCCCAGGCAAACGACAGTGGATACCTGTGTTCATTTTTCCGGCTGCCTGGCACATTTTTTGTCGAATATCTTGTACATTTTTTACATTTTCATTTCGGGGTTCGGGGAAAAACCGAAGCCCCCGATGTCGATAACAGCCAACTTGCTTGGAAAGCCTAGATAGATCATGTAAGGCTAGTTAGGTGCAAAACAAGTTCGGTGGAATAAATGTTACATGTAGGGAGTTTTTTTACAGAAAACAACATGATGGTATGGTGTCGCAACCTTCAGTGTGGTCGGAATAAAAATGTTGCCTGCTAGATGTCCATGTGCGCATGTACCAAAGGTATATAACGTAAAAGGGGGTGATACTTCAAGCAGCGGCTTCTACGCCGCTCTTGTTTAAACGCGTGTGTTTGAATAGCAATAATAATATGTTACGCCTTTCAAAAAGCTCTGTCGGATTTTTAGGCCATTTTAGAAATACATTTCACGTACACGGTACCATTTTAGTCACTCGTAAATTCAACAATTGCTTCTAAAACCTTTGTCCAAGTTGATAAAAAAAAGTCCTCTCTCCTTGCCCAGCTATTTTGATTAGAAGACGCCATCCTTCCAGAATTTCGTATTTTTGACGCAAAAATATGTTTCGTATCCTCAAAATATTTGAAGTTTTTCCTCATACAGAGTTTTCAGCTGGGTGGAAGAAATGATAATTTAAATTAAGGAGAAGTTACGGACTTTAAGGTGGGTAGATTGAAACATCCCATGCAAGTCCAACTTGCGGCAGATCAACACACACACACACATATATATATATATATATATATATATATATATATATATATATATATACGGAAAATAAATGGTTTATGAAATTATATGTATGAGCGAGCATTGTCGTAGTTAAATACGACAACTGCACAATCCGAAGCGCCTTTGACACTCGAATAACTGGTATTCATATTCAAAACTCATTGTTTCGATGCTCTAAGGAAGCGTATTGTACACCACGCATATCCATTCCCACCACACACATAGCATGATCCTCTAAGCAGGAGGAACCGCTTTTGTGACGGTGTTGGCCCCCGATCATAATATTACGCGAGTTACGTTATTGTATAATAGATGGTTTATTTCTCATAGCCGGCATTAATGTTTCTCAAAAAACAATGTTTGTTGCCATTCTTAAGAAAAGAGTTTAGTGTTTATGCTGTTGATTACGTCATTTTTGATGAGCCTGCATGGCACCAATCCTTTCGCTACGTCGGTATTACCGCACAATTGCACACAGTGATATACGTTTAGTAGAAGCTGATTTGTCAAAGGGCAGACCACAACAGTAGCAGACGACTGCTGAAAACACACGCTCTCCTCTACCACGATTCGCCGAATAGAGGGAGCTTACTAACCTACATAACTTTCTAGAACACTTAGACCTAGATGGACAGGAAATCGGGGCGCCCGATCTACGGGGCTACCGGATCAGATGAGGCAATCCAAGAACCCGGATCAGGACGTGGCGAAGGTCTGGAGTCTTGAAGCCGAAAATATTTCATTCTGATTATAGTCAGATTTATTATCACACATGTTGTGTAGAAAAGGTACAGTTAAATATAGCCAAAAATAAGGGAAAGGCTGGCAGAACGAGCGGAAACAGTGTGTAGGTGATGAGATAAAGGGGTTCATTTTCCAATACAGCGGCAGCGTAGCAGCAGATGGAGGAGATGAAAGAAGCGTGATCTCGGTTTGTCTGAAAGGGTTCGGTTTCTCTGACGCGCGCTGAGTGGTTGGTTAGCAACTGTCGAACTTGCAACGAACGACCTGAAAATAGGAGTATGGCTGAAGAAAAGGAGATGGTAAAGCCGAAGTATATATATATATATACTAAGAAACTGCAACTCTGGCAAACAGAAAAAGTAATGCGGGCTACATCGGGTTGCTGGCCATCCTATGCTCGCGTGCCTTTCGTATAAGCGTTTCGCGTGCCCAGCGAACGCTACGACAAATGCTATTCTGCCACAGCCAGCGAATTATGATGTGGTTAGTTAGCTAAAGACTAAGGTCGCCATGGGTTGTGCGACCTCAAGACAAGCCCTGCCATTTATTTGGACGAGACACGGATTAAATGAAATGGCAAAGTCAGCACTCCACGCCAAATCCTAGCTGCGCCGGAAACAGCAGTCGCTGACAAAACGATAACATCCCTGTTGTCACAGTCACGGCACGTCGAGGAGCAGAGGGAAAACACTAAGCAACTTGCAACGCAACAATGGGAATTAGCTGTTTTCAGAAGAAAAAAAAAAAATATATATATATATATTTATATATATAGTATCATTATCTCTCATATTATCCATATGTATTATATATAGGGTGTTTGGACACGCTGAAAATATACTAACATTTAAACAACAGTGTCTAAGATGTTTTAAATTCATTTATTTATTTTACTTTATTACTGATGTAATGCAGATTACAATGAATTACAACAACGGTGAGTTGATTTTTCCCTTTTTTAATTCCTTTACAATTCGTTTAGGGAAGTTTTTTACATAACTAAGGCTCAACTAGATTAATGCTGGCTTCAATATTGGTCTATAGTGTCGTTGATGGTTGTAGTATTATTAGCCCAAACTTTACTCGTGAAATGACCCCACAAGAAAAGTCTAACGGCGTTAAAAACGCAAAATCTTGAAGGCCAGCGAGTATTCTCGTTCCGCGACATTACCCATCCAGGACGCTTCATCCTCCCCAAAAGCTCAACTGTCTCGCCAGCCGTATGGCTTGTGGCACCATTTGTTTCCAAATTTAGTTCCATAAGGGTTAATTTATTTTTCGACTTTTTTGTTAAACTCAAAGTCCACCTGCATCGATTTTGTTCAAATGCCGCCACAGACAGTTAAGGATCGGGCTGCAATAGCACTCACCATTCACCGCGAAATGAAACAAATAGGATTCGATGATTCCTTTGAACCGGGCCGCATCAGACTGTCAAATATATATGTTTTAGTTACTTGGCTTTATTAGCCAATTGCTAGTTAACATATTGTGCATATATATATATATATATATATATATATATATATAAATCTACGTTTACTATTTACATACATTTACATCACGGTTCCAAAATTCGCGTCAACCGAGCTGCTTTATCGTATAGTTGGCAGCGATATAAATCACACGCAGAGTTTGCACATGCACAACAAAGAGATTTCATGGAACTTCTGTCGAAGACAGATCTTCATATGGAAGCCAAGTACAGCAAGTCGTGCAATCAGGTGCTTCTTATGCACCGCTTACACGAACTACATACACATCATTGCTTTGGTTTCATAAAACAGCGGTTTAATGTCCACCATCTTATCCTTTCATTCAGACATGTGTATTCATTGGAAGATTCCGTTTTAGGTAGACGGTGCATCTTCTGTAGGTCCTCAACATATAGCGGAGATGACACCAGTAAATAGACTAACCTGTTGAGACTATTGCGGTGAACTCTTAGCGCCTTTTTTTCGAAATGTGGCCTTGCTTTAGTTAAGCGCTCTAAAGTCAAACATCGACACACAGGGCCATATCACAGGGACACCATTCAAGCGGTGGGCGAGATCGTACGACACTTAAGATACGTAAGATACTTACGGCAACGTCTAATGATAGTTCATGAAGGTCTCGAATACTCTGGAAAATGTTGTAGTTGTTTCTGAATTCTTTCATCAATGTGCCCCGAGGAGTTCGCACTTCGACACGAGAACATAACTCTTAGGTAGGATAAGTATGAGACAAATTCTATAGTTTTGAAGCCTAACCGAAGTCCGTGGCTTCCAGCCAAATAATCTCCATGTACGAATTGTATTGCTTTTGTATTATGTTTAATTTATCTCTAACTTTCTTCAATCGGCGTACTGTTGCAAGGTGGCGAGGGACTGCTGCAAGTTAAACCGGTTGCGAGAGTTTAATACCAAGACATACACCAGAGCGTCAACCTGGGCGTGCTGACCCAATATCTCTTCAGGAAGGTCGGTCACCAGCATCGAATTGTAGGGCGCTAAGCTTATGACCCTGGGCAACATCAGCCGTCTTTATCGACGAATCTATAACAGCTTCATCTATAATATCTTGACCTCGCTGTAAAATGTCTTCAGTAAGTCCTAATATATGCAATGAAACCCCGGAAAAAGCTAGCTTGTCAAATATGGTCGTTACTGCGGCCATGTTAAAGGCCGCAATAAACGCTTCGAATACAGCAAGCCCCTTCGGTTCGAAATGCCCGTTTATTAGAATGTAGAAGTACGGATCATGCTGTCATTATTGAGCGGCTCCTTCTGAAGCCATGTTATTGGTTTGGTAGCTTCCTGTGAACCACAAACAAAACTTTCTAGTCGAGATACTAGGATAGCCGACAGATGTTTCCCTCTTGTTCGCGATACCTCTAACACTGCTAGGTCTTCAATTCCGTGGGTAGTTGGAACATCTTCCTCACCTCGTCAAAGAGTACAGAGAAGTAGAGCGCGACGAAAATCGCTTGTCTGTGATGTTTGTTTGTGGCCAAATCGGGCCCCGGGGCTTTCCCTGACGGCGCCCGCTTTATTATCGCGTTAACTACTTCGGAATCGCTGCTAAAAGGCCGCGACAGGGCTTGACGAGTTTCCGTGACGTACCCGTCTCACAATGACATAACAATGGGAGCACAGCTCGGGACCGTTATGGTACTGGCAAACATCAGACGGAAACGAGCACATATTATATGATGTAAAATAGGACACGCCTGTCTGCCTGCAGCCATATATGAAGTTGTTGTTGCGCTTCAAGGAGCGGCTTGATTTGTTTTCGGTCTTCATGTTCCTCTATGGCATTCTTTACAGCTCTTTTATAGTCCAGCCTTAATTCAATAGAAAGAGACAACATTTCAGGACGGTCTTTTGCTAGGATGTATGCGTAAATCATATAATGTTTGCAAGAAAAGCAAGCACTACTGATGTGTAGCTTGGTGCGTATTTTCGGTTTGTGCGATTTGGCCGAGCGCTACTGATAATGACGCATCGAATGCTGGTAGCATACGATTCTACGTTGATCACAGCTGCTACCGGTGGGGGTATACTTCGAGATGTGAAATTCACACGGGCATTATTTAGATTGCGACATAGACGGGGCCCACCCGCGATATGTAGGTTGCGGCTGAGTTGATACTTGTACTGCAATGGGTAGGTACCACCTTGCACTATACGCCAGAGTCTTATCTTGTACCTCCTTCTAAGTAACATTACAGGGGTTAGCATTCGTAGGAAATTATTATTGTTTCCTGTATTAACTATTGTAAATTGTTCATAAGGCGCAACGTGGCTCAAGTCTTCAGCTGTGGGTATAACGCACATACTGCAAGTCGCCATTGAGTTTACTGGTGACATATTCTCAAACATGATGTCTTGTCAAACCAACAGCTGAGGCCACCACGCAGTACAGTTACATTTTATAAGTCCACCATAGAAGGCATAGTATTAAATTCCATCCAGCAGTGTTGATATTGCTTCTAAAGGCCTAGAATATATTGCCATCACGTCGATGGCGTTTTTTGTAAAGACTACATTGTTATCTTATTTGTAGTAGGTTTTTTTGCGCCAGAGAGCTTGCCATTACGAAATACAGCAACCCCAGCTTTCTCTGCCCGGATCCTTTGTTTGTGCACCTGAACATTCTGTATACACTATTTACAATTCAATTGAACTAATCAAAGCCGTGAGTGTCTTGAGTCTGACGCCTGTTTTAACACTGGCCTCCAAAGAGGCTTGTCACTTTCGCACATCTCTACACCTTGATTACGTGAGAGCGTGCAAATGTCTATTGAAGCTTTCGTGCATGGCACAAGGAGGCTTTAAAAGAGTGTCGAAAGGTTTTTCCAAGCGGAGCGGCTTTACTCGTTTCACTATTCATTTCTCTTTCGGTAACCCTAGTTAGCAAAGAAAAAACAACATCTCAAATACATTGCTTACCGCTGTTTGGACCGCTTGTATAATACAAGGCTTTGTCTAGCAAGCCTTGTACAATTACTGCGATAATGTCCACTTAAGACAACATTTTTGCGCCTTTTTTATAAGCTGTGTCACAATACAATTTGTCACTATAGACGACCTACAGCGTTTCGAAAAGTCTCAAGGCAGTTGAACGTACTCCACGGAGCCACAATGTAGTTAGGTTGGGGTGTCAGTTATTGTTGACAACTTCTTGTTAATTATGCTTCGAAAGAGCCCTTATCTATATGACTCAAGAGTAGGAAGAGAACTTATCTATATGACTCAATCGAATGGAGCACCAACCCCACGTGGCCTTATTTTCGCCGCAACATAGGCAGCATTTGACCTGAGACTTGCAATCCTTCTCAAGATGTTACTTCTTCTGCACTTTGGTTGGAGGGAACCTTGCACTATGGGGTAAAGGAATCCATGCTGTAGCATCTAAACCAGTGCACTGGGTCGCAGTGTATCAGAACCCCATGCTGCTCTGTACTTAAGTGGACATCCGGTACAAAGCGATTGCCTGTGCATGTTACGGTTACGTATTCAGTTGTCGACAAAACGCTGCTCATCGGCTTTTTGGTTTTCAGTCGAGCCGCCTTAGTTACTCGCGATGATTTAAGTGCAGCAAGGAAGCTTCTGAGATGGATTGGTGCCGCCAGATATTTTGCCCCTCACGGAAGAGGAGAGCTTTCCACTTCTTCTAGCAGATATTCTAACACCTGCTTATTCTTGCAGTGACAGAAAGGTCCGCTATCCGCGTTGGCATCAACAACAATGACAAGCGCCCCAGTTTTTGTAAAGCGGAATTCCTCACTTTTGCCCTTTACATGGCCTACAGTATAGTCACAGACCATGTTGGGATTCTGTACCTCATCACTGCTAGCAGAAAATGTCACTGCCTCTTGCCTAGTCAACTTGACTTCAACAATGCGTTATTTGCCTGGCAATATGCTGACATGAATACCGGCAAACCCGGCGCGTCACTCTCATGGAGTCTAGGCAGTGGAGTGCGTTTTGCCGTCATTTTGCAATCGTCTCGCCAAAAAATTGTTATTTAATTGATTTAAAAATAAACTGCCACATATGGCGCATGTAACGGCTGTTCGTAAATAACGAGAGGGTTCCAGGTTGCCCAGACGTACCAGTTTTGTTTATCCACTCATGCAGCAGGTATGAATGGGCTTCGTTGGGAAAGACCCAGTTGTTGGACCGCGGTCATCGCCGAAGCGATGCTTCCGGAAATGTTGCCCATTGTCGGCCACAATTGTTGGCGACATTTTCAGCCAAACACGCACTCCATAGTTTTCCACGGCTTGCTTCCACCACAAGTACTGAACCTGTTCTGTAAAACTCTAACACAAGTTTAGAAATGCCCGTACCGAGTTTGCGTTGTCATAAGACATTTTCGCAATCTCTGTGCGTTCCTTCGTTAAGTAACTTTCTGTCTTGGATTACGCCTTTCGAAGAGAGTACATTGCGGAGAACTGCGGAGATGAGCGATGCGGTGTTTGAATGATTTTAGCTGATTATTCGATCATATATATATATATATCATATAAATAAGATCATATATATATATGATCGCCATAGTATTTTTCATAGTATATGTAGGGGAGGTAAGAATCTTTATACTGTCACATAAAAGGATTATCAAGGTTCTCTGCATTAAGGTCGTTTCCATTAATATAGAGCTGACAGTGACCAGCCACTCCGTATTTCTTTTTATCGTTTCACACCATAAAATTGTAAGGCAGCTATAAAACATTATTCTTACTTAAAAAAACTGCCAGAAGCATATTACGTGTAGCACTATATATAAACAAAAAGTATTCTGTTCTTCACCCTTTGTATAGCTTTAAGGCTCTTATTGTCACAAACAGATGCCAGAGAAACAGGAACGGCATAAAACGAAGAAGAATTTCTTCTGACATTATGATCTCTACATTGGGTTCCAATCTTCTGCTCTTAACTTAGATAATAATAGAGATATAATAATATTGCTCTTACCTTAGACTTGGCAAGCATGTCCAGCATACACGTTAAAGTGCAAGCTCCAAAAAAGGCGGCAACGCAAAGTTCCTAGCTGTAAGTACTTTGCTCTTTAAAAAACCTCCTTTAAATTTTTTTTTGCTTACAGTTTGTATAGAAAGCTTGTTTTTCGAGGTAAAGAGTGCCGCAGTATTTTGCTTTGAGCTGAGCTATACACCAACATATTTGATGGGCTGACGTAAGCTTCTTCCGCTATCCTAGAAACAAAAATTTATCGGAAAGGGCAAACCGCCTTTGACAATGAAATGTAATAACTTTCGGTTCTCTGGTCGTGATGTCCAAATCGTGGCCTTGAAGCCACGTAGCAAAAACCGTTGTTGTGCAAAGTCTACGCAATGACAATCTTAGCTATACACGCTATGATTTTCCATTGTCACCTAATAAATCCGTTCTTGGTGGCTCTACAATATGGACTGTGGACTGTTCCTTCCCAGCGCACATATTTGATCTGAAAAATGAATGCTTATTAGTATGCTTATGTAATTCTTAACGCGCAAACAAGTCAGCAAGCACGTTTTGACGGCAGAACGCTGAATAGAGGGTCGTAAAGAACTGCCACAATGAATGTTAGGGAAACCTCAGATATCTCAACATGGACAGACCTATTAACGAGATATTTCTAAATGCTTGTAGATTGCAGTTAAGTTTGTAAATAAAACATGCAAAAAAAAAGCAAGTTGATTGTCTGCACCAGAGTGCGAAGTAAAACCTCAAACGCACGCAATACTTCTCACAA
Source organism: Dermanyssus gallinae (assembly GCA_003439945.1). Taxonomy (NCBI): domain Eukaryota; kingdom Metazoa; phylum Arthropoda; class Arachnida; order Mesostigmata; family Dermanyssidae; genus Dermanyssus; species Dermanyssus gallinae. The sequence continues at coordinate 221,326 of QVRM01004845.1, forward strand.
AACTGTCAGAATGCGTCGAACTGTGTTTAACCTATTATTAGTATTTGTTTTTTTCAAAAATATGTTAGTCACTCCTTTCGAGGACCTATCATATAGTTTTAACGATTTTATTGTCACAAACATTAGTCAGAGAAGTCAAAAAAGAAAAAACAAAGATAAATTGCTCTTTGGCATTATTATGCTCTTGGGCATGGCCGGTCTGAGCCTAATAACTGCATAAACCTCTGGTATTGTGTTCAGTCTCTAAAACGTCATTTCTGCGTAACATCACAATAAACGTAAGCAGTTAAAATTATATGCGATACCTTGTTGGAGCTTTCGTTAAGTTTAACAGCAACTAATTTATCAATGCCCGGTCATCAAACATAGGTCATCTAGTAAGTTTTTCTACATTTTTTACGTTATTAAATTAATCTAAAATTGATTTATTAGATTTTTAATGCAGAATCACCAGGATACGGCTAAGAAAATCTTAGCAGAGTCGGCATGTTATTTGCAAATTTAATTTTCATTACGCTCGTCTGGTGCACATGAAATCATCATGTGCTCCAGAGGAGCACTTCATCGAAAGGGTGACCTACTGTGGTACAATGGTGTGGCTAGAATAATGGCATAAAAGCCTGTAGGTACAGCTCTATCTTCAAACTAGGAGCAAACGATTTGTGCTGCAGTTAGTTTTGGTGTTTTCCTATCGACGCATGCCGTGCAATGATGCAAAGGTAGACATGCGCAAATATATATTGAGTAATACAAAGCAAATTGCACGCTTTATTCTAGGATATGAATACTAAACATAGACAAAATTTTAAAATACAAGCACCAGTAGACCAGTCTACGCTAGTGCCCTAGCTATCAGAATTAAAAGTGCAGCAAAATGTGTCTTTTCGGATATTTCTGCAACGATGGTACGTACGACGAAACAACAAACAAGCAGCAACAACAACAATACCAAAATCACAACAATAGCGACAACAACAACAATACCAAAATCACAACAATAGCGACAACAACAACAATACCAAAATCACAAAAATAGCGACAACAACAATACAAAAATCACAACAATAGCGACAACAACAATACCAAAATCACAACAATTGCGACAACAACAACAACAATACCAAAATTACAACAACAACAGCAACAACAACAACAGCTGACACAGAAGGTCCGTCGTGCCCGTCATAGAGACACCAATCACGTATATAGGCACCGGTGCCAACTTAATAGGCGAGGCAATTGTAGACGCAGGTCACTTTCGGCCATATCTTGCGTGGACACCTGGACTTGGTCGCGACCAGCTGTGAATTTGGCGACACGATAGACGGTCACGGTTGGTCATGGTCATCAATCATTATTGATGTCCTCGCGACCGGAGGAGACACATAGGGTCGCGGGTTTGAGCCCCACTGTTGCCTCACATTTGTATTTATGAGGGTTGTCCGTCTATGAAGCAATGTGAAAACTTGTTCCGTGGACTCCGTTAAATCTTGGCTGAGGGTCAGCCCGAAAACGTTTTTTAGTAGTTCTAGTAATAGTAGTCAGACCCGGTGGCGTGGTGCCCGATTCGTCTGCGCCTCGCGACCGAAGAAGACACATAGTGCGCGGGTTCGAGCCCCACCGTTGCACCGATTTGTATTTATGGGGGTCGTCCGTCTATGAAGCAATGCGAAAAGCAGTCCCATGGACGTTAAATCTTGGCTGAGCGTCAGCCCAGAAGGCGTATATAGTAGTCGTGGTAGAAGTAGTAGTCGTAGTAGTAGTAGTAGTAGTAATGGTTGGACCAACAGCAGCAGCAGCATCAGTAGAGCGCCGCCGATCTTATCGGCAGGCGGCACTGCGTCGTTGTCCGCTACGCACTTAGGGAGCCTAATGCAGTTGCCTGCCGCGTCCTGGTGGCGGCGGCGGCGGCAGCGGCGCTGGAGGCGGATGGAGATGGTGCTGAGGAGAGATCGGGCTCAACTATAATTAACCGTTGGTTGAGAGGCGGCCGGGTGAGATTCCGATGCCGGCTCGAGGTAGTGAGGTTGATGCTGGCTGGCTGACTGGGTAGCCGGCCTCTTTCCTGTCCACGCCCGACGTCGGCCCGCTTCTTTTCCGTCTCCTCGCCTCACGGCCTGCCTGCCTGCCTGGCTGGCTGGATTATCAGATCTCGTTCACAGTTTTGCGCTCCCGCGCGATGAGACCTCGTCGTCGACCTCACCGGCCTTCGCCGCCGATTTCATCCTCGCGCGCGAGGGCTCATCGCGCGCGACAGCACCCACACGTCCATCCGTACTCCAACACCCATACACCCACCCACCCACCCACTCACTCACCCCGCCGCCGCCCGCTCGTCTGCCTCTGTGTGTTGAGGGCCCGTTCGCACACGCCGGCACAGGCCCGCCGCACGCTCGAGACACCTATCTATGACCTCTATTGCCCGAAGGGCGGAAAGCCCGTCCGAAGCGGGAATATTAATCAAGCGACAGATAAGCAGCACCTACAAGCCACGAATGCAATCTATTCTCGATAGCTCTTCTCGCTTGTGTGCGATATATATATATATATATATATATATATATATATACAAACGGCGACGCTCAATAGATTACAGATATATATATATATATATATATATATATATATATATATAGACAAGAATCGGCCAAACTAAAGGATGCAGACCGGAGCTTGAATGATTGGAATGCCCGCGTTATCACGTTATTACCATTTAACACAGCGGGTCTTTTGTGTACTATACTAGAACGGAACTAAGACGCATTGTCTAGCTATCGCATGGCCGGTGGGCATCGCGTCAAGGACGACTAGATGCGAATGCTGCACTCGCTGCAATAACAGCCCCAGCAGAGACAACAATAACAATACAGTCACCCGTAAGCAGTAGTTAGTTGATTCCCACCGTATCACAGGCAAAGACAATAGAATCTGACAAGTCATCTATAAAGCCGACTACATGATGTAGCCCTTAAATCATCTGGCCGCACGTTCGGAATGTTGCGATGGTGGTTAAGTCGTGGTTGAACCCGGAAGAGTGAAAGTTAGTGTAAGGAATCTGCCCTACCTGCAAACCGAAAATTACGGTTGGAATCTGAGATTGGTTTAAGCAATCCTCACACAAAACAAACTCGCCTTACACTATACTACTGTGATAAATGACAACCTAATAGTATATATATATATATATATATTTGCTTTTTTTAATGATTTTCGGTAAGGCTATTGCCCGTGTACGGTTTTTTCATGTCATGGCTAATTTTTAATCCACTCCGGTATTAACCTTGTCTAAATTGGAAACCATGCAAACCAATTTAAGAGTGGCCGGTCTGGGTCTCGAATCCAGTTCTCCCAAATGCAAGGCAGAGGCTTTGCCACTAAGGCATCTTGCTCTTTATATATATATATATATATATATATATATATATATATATATATATATATATATATATTTATATATATGTGTGTGTTGCCGTCACTCATTATTGAATAGTTATAATGGTTGTTCGACAAGCTTACATGCATTGTGGACAGTTGCACGCAAAATATACTCCGTAGGCGTCATGCGCCACAATTGAGCCGTTGTTCTCTCTGTTCCAATGAAATCTATGCATTTCCGTAAACCAGGCACCTAGTACTACTGGATTGACCAAGGTTTTTTGCAAGATTTTAGCGTGTCCTCATCATCAGTAGTTTTCATCGTGCTTTAACAAATCGATCTGCTGCATGCAGAAGTATATGCGCGTGACAGGATTAACGTAAACTATAACGCATATAATATTGCAGCTAACGTAAACTATAAATGCAATATAATATTGCAGCTTTTACCCAATCCAGTCCACGATTGAGAAACAATAATTACGTTTGCATTTACTTTGGTGTCTGATTTAAAACGCTGAACGTGTCTCTGTATGTGTGAAGGTTGTAAAGACCGTGAACCAGACCATCCGACATTGAATGGAAACGAAGATCGGTAGGGTGAAAAAATGCATTCCCCGTAGTACAGAACTCGTAGTTGGTATCGTTGTGTAGTGTGGATTTTCAACGCGATATTTCCGAATCATAACAGACAAATACGTCTGTAATGTTTTGCTTTATCCGTTGCTAGGAACTCATTTGCTCGAAGTACGCGATCGGGTAGCCGAAAAAGCTTTTAGCCAAAACGTAGATAACCCCTATGCATAGGGCGCGCACTCTATGTTCGACGGCGAAAGCTTTAGCCAATACCGATTCCAGAGCCCCCCAGTGCACCAAACAAAGTCAAGAACACCATCATGTTATTTAGAGAGAGCTCGGCGACCAGACCGGTTGGGTATTGCGCAGGCAAAGCAGTGATTGCGCACCCACGCTGGAGGTACATCATTAGTGTGACACTTGCAACAAGGAAACAGTACAAAAACCGTGTACTTTTGCCGGCTATAGCGTATCAGACAATACCTATTAAGATGTTTATTGGGCGCTACACTGGACTCTCTGCAGAACCTATATAATCTGGAGATAGTGCTTGCACACTTAGTTATTTTACGAGGCCCTTAACTAGATCATTAACTCTAGATCAGTGTACACATGCGAGTTTGCGTATATTTTTGCTTATACACACAAACGCACCTTTATTGAAAATAACTGGGTGACGGACGAACTAAAGCCTACGCATCGGGGCGTTAGGATATTTTCGTTGTAGGCAAGGAAAAAGGCAGGCCGTCCTCCGTGTGCGAATATATATATATATATATATATATATATATATAAGGAAACATGTACGATATAACGGACAGCCAGCCAACAGCGTTTCGTACACGTTTAGAGAACGGATACATTCCAGCATGGACAGACGTCGTTGAGGCGTATGTAGCAATGTAGTAATGGGCCTATCTAGATGCCAATGACAGAGCTGTTGAAACGAGGGAGGATTATTCTCGAGGTGGAATCCTACCGGGGGCGGTGGGAAGAAGCATTGGGCAGAGGTGATGTCAGTGCTATTGATGCAGAGTCGATAGAAGACTGCATACAAGCTGCGTGCCACGGGCTGACCGATCGTCCGGGTCACACAAGCAAGCTAGCCTTTCATCATGATCAGGGATTAAACGACCGTGCAGGCTAAAACCTCTACCATGATTAACTAGGCACAGAGTAGACGAACAGAGGAGTGCAGTGTGTTGAGGTTGGTGACGTGTTCGTGCCGGAGACCACCCAGCACCCAGCAGGGCGGGCCAGCCTTGCGAAGGTCACGCGAGCCACGCAAACCTCTCGTGACCCCGTCGTGCCTTACAGCCGAGTGACAGCCGATGACCTCCACACTGGTGAACCAAGCCGTCGCGCTTGGGCATGTTGTGCAGCTTCAAAGCAGCTATGCGTATAGTATTGCATTACATGTCTGTGTGGTGTGACGATAGTCTACTAGGCGAGGCCTAGTCTGATAGGCCAGGGATTCATGCGTTCGTCCGTTCGTCGATCGATCGCCTGATCACCGGCTCGATGGCAATCAATAGAGGCAACCGAAGAAGAAAAGCTTTTCTGGACTTAGAGAACTTAACTCTACAAACAGTGTACACATCTGTAGGATAGCGTACAAGCAAATAGCGTGCATGCAATAGACCGAATGGGGTTGAGGCAATGGGCGGCAACAACGCGGTTCCAACCAATACCTCCTAATATTTATCAACCTGAATATATGTGCATAGAATAAAATTAATCAAAAGAAATGCGACACAACTATGTACATCCAATTGTACCCATCTTGATTATATATACATATATATATATATATATATATATATATATATCGTTATGTACTTATTTCGAAGTTTGGTAGACCTCGGCAAGAAAATATTTTTTCTTTATGGAAGGAGGGGGCGGAAACGTATTATTTAGGAGAGAAAATTATATTTATAAAAGTAGATGTTCGGCCTTTTTCTCCTACATAGTTGTGCGAAATCTACGTTTGCGGGAAAACCAGCCAACGCATGAAGGAAACGATTATACCAGCGTGTTCGGCGGAAAATTCTGCACGAAACACTTCATGGAAAACACTTCACTAGCGTGCGACGCGAAAAGCGACGGAAACGCTTTTACGTGAAAAATCGTATTTTTTTAATTGTGACCAAAATGTACGTCTAAAAGAACACTCTCACGCAATAGCAAATTGACAACTACGTAACGCAGCACCATCACTTTGGTACGAAAATTGTGGAAAATAAATTTGATATTGCCAGAGAGTGGTCTTTTGGACGTACATTTTTGGTCGTAATAGAAACATTTAACGATTTTTCACAAAAAAAGCGTTAACGTAAGACATAACAACATATCGACTTTTGATGACTTTCCGTAATCTGGCTATTCGCTTTTTGCTACGCAAGCTAGTGAAGTATCGCCCATTGTGCAGTATTTTCCGCCGAACACGCCGGTATAATCGGTTCCTGTATGCGTTGATCCTCCTACAAACGTAGATTTCGCACAACTATGCAAAAGAAAAAAGACAGAATAACTACTTTTATAAATTTCACTCTCTCTCCTAAACAAGACGTTTCCGCTTTTTCTATTGGAAAAACTTATTTTCTTGCCGAGTTCTATTAAACCTCAAAATAAGTACATAACGATATAAATGACCCTGTATATATGACCCCCGATATAATGACCGAGTATATATATATATATATATATATATATATATACTCTGCTCTTCTACAGTTACTAGAGATGATGGGGTCCTCTTCGTAAATGATGGAAGACCGTTTGACTGCGTGTATTTCGATTTTAAGTCTGCTTTTGAAAGTAACACACGCTCTAAGCTACTCAATATCCTTCCGCAATATAGAGTGGGTAGTCGAATAGTTAATTGGATTAAGGCTTTGGCCATCGACAGCGTGTGGGACGTGGGAACGGTAAAGTGCCTCTAACAGGCAAAGAAGAGCCCTGAGATGCCTTCATAAAATTTAATTCAATTTTCCTAAGAGCACATTTGGAGTTTTACACAACAGTCTAAATCAACCACTGTACAATACTGTAGCAATTGCATCGTCTTTTAGACTAAATGATTGATTCTCTAAATACACTAGATATGCTGTTTTTGGTTGCAGTGATAGCTTGACAGCGGCAAATGCACCGTGTACAAACGTAGCGTCTCATACGTAGGACCAACTAGGACCTTCTTTAATAGAATTATTTCTTCGTCTTAGATTGCGAATCTTGCCCGACGGCTACACATTTCTGCTGGAGAAACCCTAGATAAGTTCAGCACGAGCACGCTATGGTCTGGCTAGAGAGAAAGATAAGGTGATGATATATAGTAGTCTTCTATCAGCTAGACACTAGCAGCACGCGCCTCCAACCGGCCCAGAGGCGATACCATTATGCTTAGAACACCCTCTTGACAAATCTCTGAGAAAATGGCCAACGCCGTACCGAAAGGAGTATCATGCCCATGAGCCGAGTCTGATATGCTTCAGCCCGAGGTTAAACGTTTAGCATGACACACTTTGCTCTAAGCTTCGCTGTATTTTACTTTGCAGTTTTCTGCATTTACGTATAGTAGTGATTGGTACTACTGTTACCGTTTACGGGCCTTAGCCTTACAGAATAATTAAGTCATGTTCATCGTGCGGGGGAAAAAGCATTTATTTTATTAGGTCTCTAAAAAATGTATTTTCTTGTAAAGATTGCACACGTGTCCAAGATGAATGCGAATACAAGCGTTCATTTTTCGCACATTACATTAGGACGGTTGGAATTCTGCCACAATGATAGGCATACAGCTTTCCACAAGCGTGTGTAGTTCGTCACGTTGCAGTACATTTAGACGCGTCGCCGCGGTACTGAGTTGTCCAAACCCCTACACTGTGCAGTTGATGAATATAGCATTTAGCAAAAGGCAACTGATATAGAAGGTCCACTATCATCGGCTTGAGACAATAGTGGTGTTAAGGTCTCCATACGAAGTTGTACCTGTTTGCCATGCGATAGTAACACAAGCGCCAACCCGCGGTGTCGCATCGAACACAGAGGTATAATGTTGCCTGCGTATTTTTTGTTTTGGCGAAAACGATATTCGATGCAAGGCAATATTCTATTGGTTAGAATAGAGTGCATTCCCTGCGTTCCCCTTTCTATTTATATTGCTTTTTATGTAGGCCCCCTTTAGCAGAGCGGAGTATAGCGTCTTACAGCAAATCGATGACTCCAGCTGGGAGACAATGTATCCAAACACATACTATCTGTGTAGACAAGTGCTATTTCATCGCTATAGAGAACAGTTTTTCTACCGTTACTACTAGAAGTAGTAGTAGTCACTACAACTTTTCTGACAATATTTGTATCGATATATGCAGACAGTATCGGGAGTAGTGGAGGCATGCAAAATGTTACGCATGCAAAATGTGACGCTCGACTTTTCTGCGTACAGCCTTGCATCGTCGGTAATCTCTACAGACAGCGCTTGCACTCCTTATTGGTTCGCAGGTATCAAATTAAGTTGCAGGTGCCACCAACTTCACTTTAGCGCTTATTGCAACTTCTGCTGCTTAGTGTAACTGCGCATTCACTCTCGATGGATTACTGATTTTTGTTAAACAAGCCAACTGTCTCTTTCAGTAAGACTGTCACATAAATCGTACGCAAATCTGCTGCAAACTCACACTGTTAGCTTCACAATGATAGAGCGACTCACTCTACCTTTATACTATGGATATACAGATTTGTAAAATTACCGTAGTGTCTCATATGTATGGAAAGTGACCTGTACATATATATATTTATATATATACAGGTCACTTCTTGGTAGCCATCAAACATTTATTTTTTTATGGCTACCAGGCTTTAATCACGAAGAGCTATCAGCACCAGGTCTGATTGCTCTATATGAATGCACAGCCGTATGGCTTAAAACTCGCCTCGTACGACGTACTTTTGCTTTATTTACTGTGTAAAGTTGCCTAGGATGAGTAACCTCAATATCTCTAGCTTGTCGTATTGAACATATACGAATAGCATTAAAGGCATACATACACACGAACGCACTAATTAGGACTTTGTTGCCTAATCCGAAAACATCGCACAAATAGAATAAACGAAGAATAAGCAGACTGCAGTGATTAAGGCGTAGTTGGCCCTGAACGAGATCAACCTCTAATTGCCTCATCGAGAGAGTAACCTATCTTTTAGTTTTAAGTTTTAGACATTCCATTTTACCTGAATTGGGCCTAGACATAAGTTGGTCAACCGCCACTCATGAACTATGAGACAATTGACATATAGAGTCATTAGCCTAAATAGCACTACCAGACGGAAACATTAAACATAGGCAACACAAACTAGTTTACGCTGGTGGAACACTGCAAAGGAGGAATATGTCTGCGTATGTGTCTAATCCCTTGTCTCGATCGTTTCGCAGCTCGCTTAAGAATAACTTTAATTCTTGCGTTGAACTCCAAAATAACAGCATATAGCTTGCCCTGTGAGTTGCAATCGCTTCAAGGCAACACTTTGATCCGTCGATAGGTCAGCTACAGGTCAGGCACAAATAGAAACAAGTCATTTGTTCGTTTTGTTTTTTGGCCTTGCCAAGCCATGTTCCTCTATCTCCTGCCTTCACCACCACTTTTCAACCCCTAGAGGAACGGATAGAGTAACTGGCCTAAAAGTTGAGCAAAAGAAACGAAGGACAGCCAATGTCGGGGTCGTAAATTCAGGAATAAGACATTTTTCTCGAAAGTTTCTTTAGAGCTGTACCTTTTGGCCAGAAACTTAAAGTGGCGCTAAACGAAAACGTAAACAATGCTCCAAAGTACGCTGAGAAGTGATAATTATCAAATACATTCTAAAAAAAAAAAAAAAAAAAAAATATATATATATATATATATATATATATATATATATGGTTGTTCCATAAGTCCGTTTGGGTAATTGTGTACGCTGCCCTGCGCAGACCCAGGGGAAGACGAGAACGGTCGCGAACTGTAACGCTCGAGTAACAATGGCCGAAAAAATAAATGCGCATTTTTGGCTTTTAATGTGATTTTATTTCTGAAAGGGAAAGAATGCAACCCAACTCGTGACTAGGATATGTATAATGTATGGCGGAGAGACGGTAACAAATAGGACAATTTAAAAGCGATCGCAAGTTGGCAAAGTATCGTGAACTGGAGCACAACTTCATCGTTCAGCCAATCGCCTTCGAGACATTAGGCCCAATGGGAAAAATCACAAGGAGCTTTCTAACGGAGTTGGGATCCAGAGTCGCTGCGTCAACCGGCGATAGAAAGGCATGGCAGTTCTTGCTACAAAGAATATCAGTTGAAATTCAACGCGGAAACGCCACGTCGATAATTGGTTCATTGCCTACGGGCAAGGGACTCCCCTTTCCGATGTAGCCGACTCAAGTCGGCGTCAAAATGAATACCTACAGCTAATGGACCTAAATAAATTCTAATATATGCCATTTAAAAGTGTGTGTTTTTTTTTCGATTTAATCATGGCGCTTTTAACGTTAACGCTCTATACCTGCCCAGACGCCCTGTGACAATGGAATGGCTGCATTAACAACAGTAGCCGAACGAAACCCATACCTGTCGCTGCGTGAGATCGTGGCCATTGTCGACGCACCGTACGCATCCATTCAAAGGCATCTCGATGTCGAGAGGTTCGTCAGCAAGGTGGATGTATGGGTGCAACTCAGCAATCGCTAACTGGAGAAGTGTGTGCTAGAATTCGATCGGCTTCTAAAAATGAACACGAGAATCGCTCTTTTCTCCGCACCGTGGTGACGGTGGATAAGAGTCGATACTCTATAAAGACGTTGTTCGCAGAAAGGCACGGCTTAAAAAGGGAGTAAGCCATAAACAACTGTTAAGCCCGGGCCCATACAAGGAAAGTAATGTTTAGATATTGATGGAATGAGAAAGGGGTGATCTATTATGAGCTGTTACAACCAAACGAAACGATCATTGCTATAAAATACTGTCAACAACTGGACAATTTGAAAAGGGCAATTGACCAGCAACGACCGGAATTGGCAAACAGATAAGAATAACTTTCCACCACGACAACGCAAGACCGCACACATCTTTGCTCACCACCAAGAATTTAATGGGATTTGAATGGGATATTTTGCCACACTCAGCGTATAGTCCTGACCCTGCTCCATCGGAATACTATCTGTTTCGGTCCCTTCAAAATGCCCTTAATAGCAAATAATTCGATTCTTTGAGAAATTAACGTATATAACCCAATACTTTAAACGTATATAAACCAATACTTTAGAAGCCAGGACGCCACCTTCTGGAGGGATGGAATCATGAGCTTGCCTGAACGTAGGCAATACAGCATTCAATAAAAGTTTTTCGTTCAAACGACACGTGTCCTTAAAAATGGGTGAAAACTCTAAACGGACTCATGAAACAATTATATATATATATATATATATATATATATATATATATGCAAACACTTTGTCAATCTACAAAACATGTTTTGTGCGCTATAGTCGTAGACGGAACTGGCGGAACGTGAGTCCGAAAGGGAACGACATACCTATGATGTTCCAAATTCAACATATAGGCGCTTTAGTCTTAGACAAAATGTCACGTGCCTGTTCCTCGGGGACTCCAACAGGGCTTAATGTATTACAGTTGCGTAATACATTAAGCCGGTATTTGAGAGCTGGATAAGGTAGTAACCGAAGTGGGCCGTTTTGACTAACAGAGAATGAAAGAATAGAATAGAATCCTTTGGGAGTGGAGAAAGCCCAGTTGCTGGGCGGCCATCAAGCTTCAGGCAAATTGAATGTAGACAGCCACTCGAGGGCTAATCTCTAGCACCGAATGTGCATGTCCGGCGTGTCGACACGCACTACCCTTACAATATATATATATATATATATATATATATATATATATATATATATATATATATATATATATATATATATATATATATATATAAAGCTACTTTCAGCAAGTTGTATAAAGAGGTAATTGGACAGAGAATAGATTGTATTCATCATGCATTCTGTAACAATAGATGTATAAAGACAATTATGCTTCCTCTTGTGACGGGGCCTGTCGAGGGGCGACTGTAGCCTTGCTAACCACATATCTTGTGCCGCCTGCGTTATATACAATCAGTGTTTATTTATCTCTAGCAAATATATATATATATATATATATATATATTCACAAATGTATATTTTGCTAGAGATCAATAAATCATGATTATATATAACGCAGCCGGCAGAAAGTCATTACTTGTTATATATATATATATATACATTCGTGTTTATACATATATATATATATATATATATATATATATATTTCACAGTGCGGTGGTTAAATAGCCAGGCCGTCGCCCGAGCCATAATATAGAGGTGAATCTTCCAAAGCATTTTTCTCCCTCTGATATGATCTCTTTAAGTTTGACATTTTATGCTGTTTTTTGCCTATCCGACGAACGGCTTCATTCTTCCTCGCCACCGTCTTCGTTGTCGTTAGCGTCGTCATCGTCTTCGTCGTTGTTTCCCGCTCGCCTCGTTACCAGAAGCCAGGTAGGTGGGTGTCAGGGCAAATGTGGCCTGCAAGGAACCAGCCCGCCTTTCTTAGACGACAGGCTACCTAAGCTGGCTTTGGCGCGTAGGCTGTTCCGGGAACAAGCCTCATCTATATTTCTCTCCCCCTCTGTCTCTCTCTCTCCCTCTCTCTGTCTCTTATCTTCTTCTCCCTCCGGTGTCCCCCTCGGTTTCGTGCGTTGCCCCTACCTCTCTCTGTTCTTCACCCCTTTTTCGGTCTCCCGGCTGGGTTGCTTTCTTTCGCGGGACATCTCCTGCGCTCATGTCGGTGGCGTTGGTGTTGCTACAACCCTGCTTCACCGCATCAACGAGCATGGTGGCCGTGACGACGCCTTTACTGCTTGCTGCCCGTCTCTACGACCAGTCTTTACGGGGTCGCTTGGTGGGTCGCTCGGTCGGTGCAGAGGGGAGAACGAACACGACTCGTTGTCGGTCTATCCCGACACAGACACGCTGGTCCTTGTCTGGGTCGTCGGTGCCAGGACTAGAGAAAAGGCCAAAAAATAGCTGAACAGCTACTACTACGTTCTACGGCTAGTAATAGGAACTCCACCTCGACCGAACACCAACTCGGCCTCGACCAGCCGAGCGGCCGGCCTGTGACATCGCCTGGCGCGCCAGGTACGCGTCCGCGTCCTTCGTCTTCGCCTACTTCAGCTCCTGTTAGAACGCGCCGAACCACGACGACGACGCCTAGCTCTACCATATCCATAGTTACTGCTACGTTTTCGTTCTCAATGTTATGTCATCTCTGGCGCAGCGTCCAGATAAGCTATTTAGCCGCCCTTCTCATCTCTTCCTCGTCTTCCTTCCTACATCATCTTCTTTTTTTTTTTGCTCTGCGTCAATGTATTTTCTCTGGCACCTCATCTTTTTTACCTCGTCCGCCGACCTACCTACAAGCCCTGCGAAGAGAAGGAGGAGGCGGACGAAGGGGGTGGAATGGAGTGGCGGCAAAATGCAAGACATAGATCCACTTCCATCTGATCCTCAACCACCTGTGGGATTGCTGTTGCATCTGCACTGTTGCTCGTGCATCTGCTGTTATTGCTGGACTCTGCGCCAAGAAAAAGGCGGATATCGTAGCCAGTATCCGTCTATGCATCCATCCGCTTCTACATTTCGACCTCTGCGCGAGGTGTCCTAGTTCAGCGTCCTTCACTACCGGCTTGGCTCTCTACCACCGAGGACGACGACGATGATGACGATGGAGATGGTACTTTCATTGGTCATTTGGCTCTGGCACGCAGGCAGGCTGTCACATGTTCCAGGTCGCTGCAACCGCTATCGCCGGTGAACCTGTTACGCTACCCGCGTTCATCCTCAACGGCGTTCTGGAACGAGAGCAACAAAAAACAAATTTAAGCGATACTCGCTCTAAAGAGCCCTCATATTTTTGGGTATATATATATATATATATATATATATACGAGGGCGGATCGACATGCTTCAGTAGTTTGAATTTTAAAAATCGAAACGATATCATGAAGGTCCTCCTGCTTTTTCTTAGAAGAGACATCCATCAGCAACACACAGGCCCTATTTCGTACCAATCGGTGGCAGCGTTTATTGCTTGAGCTTGGTTCAAAGAAGTGGAGCAAACGAGGCTCGACGATTTTTAAGGAGGTTGAAAACCAGAAGCAACGAATCTGGCAAAATGCGTCAGAAAACTCTTAATTAAGTTCGCTTTGACAATCTTGAATTTTCAGCAAATTAACGCCCATCGGGAAATGTCCGAATTGCACCTTCAGGCGAACTCAGAAGACTCTGGATTGCCGCAGAGAGTAATTACAGAAGGCGAGTCGTGGGTGTATTGTTACGACATCGAGACAAAAGCCCAATGCTTTCTGTAGTGCTTCTAAAAAAAAATTCGATTAAAAAATACAGACAGAGCAGATCCAACAGCAAGGTTCTTTTATTTGTTTTTTTTTTACTACAAGGGAACAATCTTCTATCAAATTTTGCTACGTGATTCTATCGTCAATAAGAAGTACTACCGATTTTTAAAGAAAAATGTGCGAGAACGTCCGGGCAAGAGGTCAGCACTCTGGGCAAACAACTTTTGGATCCTCCATCATAACAACGCACCGGTGCACACAGCATCACTGAATTCGCATTATTTAACGGAAAACTCGATTTCTGTACCTCCGCGACCTTCCCGTTTGCCGGATCTAGCTACTTGCGACTTTTTCTTACTCCTACGGATAAAACAAAATTTGAGGGGGCAATGTTTCATGACTGTAGAGAAGATAAATGAATCGCTGGGGCAACTCAACCTGATTCCGAAAGACTCGTTTAAAAATGTTTGGAAGAGTTGAAACAAAGAACGGGGTTATTTTAAAAGAAACAAAAACACTCTGGAAGGTAAAATACTAATTTTGTTTTTATAAATGCATATATATAAATATAAAGCCCACTGCCATTCGAGACATCAGGGGAACCTGGCCCGAAGTCGCACAAACTTATTCAACGTGTCGGCAAGGCGCTCAATCGTTCGACAGGGGACACTAGAGCTGTCGAGTACCTGCAACAGAGACTACTGCTGGACATTCAACGGGGTAACGCCGCCTCTGTGCGTGGAACTCTGCTAGACTAGACACGCCCGTACCTGGAGGATATGTGACGTTTTCACTTGGTTTATCCGGTGTACACGTTCATAAGAATACAATTGTTGCCTCTTGCATATATATATATATGTGACTTCTAACCATACTCGGTGGAGATTGTAGAACTAATTTAAATAAGCATTTTGTCGTAGTTAAGAGTAAAAGTGGAATTGGTTACGTTTTGGTATATGTATTGCTGACTGGAGATGCTAATTAATAGAGCTTTTAAAAATGTGCGCTTGCAAGTAATCTATAGTAATGGTGCTACAGAATACCCAAACATACTATCTTGCCCGAAAATAATGTTTGCTGGAATACGTTCAAAGCTGGCTAGCGAAAAAATATAGTTGTATTGAATAGGTTTGCAAAATATCTTGTGATGTCTCATTTAAAACATTTCTTCTCTCCCAATCCATTAGAACTAATGTTTATCATAACAAGTTCCACAATTCGACAAGTATGGCTAGACACCCCATATCATATATATAGTATATAATTTATTTATTTATTTCGCTCAAACAAAGCATAAAGCGAAACGGGTAGACATACGTATATATATACACCGTTTGCTGAACTCGTGCATACCGGCATGCATGCCGGTTCAATCAGCTATTGAAGACGGCTACTATTTTAAGGATCACTGTTAAAAAGGCTATGCACAATTTATGTTTTAGTCCTGTCGTGCCGGCGATCAAAGGTAGTGGCGGCAGCACACCACGCAAAAGAAGATAGTGTCTAATGTGTGATTGAGGTCGGCTAGATTCGCTCACATGGTGCCTAGATTAACGTTAGTGGCCTCAAGGAGGGGCCCATCTGAGAGACGCAAGACTGCTCCTTTAATAAGACGGCTTCTTGCTTCGTCCTGCTGTCATAAATACTACCTCTGGACCTTACTAGCAGTGATGCAGGTCTATGTAGTTCGGACGACCTATAATTGCCCCTGATCTCGATGGTAGATCGCCGGCCCCAATCCAACACAGCTTCTGTCTTCGTAGCAGGTCAGTATTACAACATTAAGGTCTGCATAGGTCGTTGTTCTGTGCAACCAGCGCCAACTCACAATGAAAAAACTCAGCAGTTCAGCTTCTTTACCCATCGATACAAGGTAGGCTAATATTAAAGCGCCAACAGTATTGGCGGCACTGTGCGTCTGGCTGCCGGGGGACGGGCTGGTATGGGTAAGAGGAAATATTGGCGGAGATGGCGGCTATTGCAGTGCAACGCCGCCATCCCTGTTTTGTCCCCTCTCTCGACCACATAGGCATGCATGTGTACGCGTCGATGCAATTTTATTGGTTCTGCTGAAGGTGGACGTTCTCACAAAAAGTGTGCTCTCCTCATACTGCAAGGTGGTTGCTAACTTCTGGCTTCTGCCTTTTTCTGCTAACCAGTGAGGAAGCTTGTTCCGCTTCAACAACACAGCGAGAGAGAGAGCGGGAGAGAGGGAGAGGGAGAGCGGTAGAGAGGCAGAGAAAAAGAGAGAGAAGCTGCTGCCGCTGCTGCTAGCAGAGCACGTCTACGTCGAGCCCAGCCATAGTATTATAGCAACTAGCACAATTCGTAGTAGCAGTACGAGAAATGCTACTAGTAGTAGCAATGCTAGTAGTCGCAGTAATGACAGCATAAGTGGAGTGTAGCATGTGTGTTGCATAGCATAGGTGTTGAGCGTATGTGAAGGAGACCTGTATGTGCGTGCGGGGGGCGGGCTACATACTGCGCGTCGGTGGTACGGTGGCACGTGTGGTACGTTGGCACGTTGGTGCCTGTCTTTGTTAGCGGAGCAGATTGCTGTTGCATGGTGTCTAACTTTTCCTCTTACTTCTCTTCATCTTCAATCTGTTTTTGCTACTACTGCTACTACTATAACTACTGTGCTGCTACTGCTACTGTAACTGGTGCCAGTTGCATGAGTGGTCAACACTGCACAACCGCCTTGCCTCCGCTGCTGCTGCTGCTGCTGCCACCGCCACCACCCCCACCCCAACCCGTGCGGCCGGCACCCCAGCCGGCACCCCCGTAGCCACCACCCCTTCACCCACCGGTGGCGGCATCATGTCACGCGGCAGCGAATTTCACAGATGATCGAATATCTTCCATCAGACTTTTGCTGCTGCTGCTGCTGTTGCGGCGACGACCACCGCGGCCAGTGGCAATAGCAGCAGCAGCAGTAGTTGCTATAGTGGTGGTAGAAGTATTCGTAGTAGGAACGGCAGCGAGGGCGGCAGAGAGGTGCGCCAGCGGGGGCGGCTGCTGCTGCTGCTGCTGCAGGAAGGACATCGATCATCCGCCCACCTGACACCGACACCGGCACCGGAACGACAGGACATCGGATGGACAAACGGCGGGGAGGGGGGGGGGGGGGGCTATAGATGGTTGGATGGAAGAACGGTCGGACGCTCGGTTGGACCAATCGACAGGCAGTCAGACGAAGGACAGTGTCAAAGAGAAATTTTTCCCGTAGGGGAACGACAAGAAGCAACGATCGGACGACGCCACGTTGAGATGACCACGATGAGAAAGAAGAGGAAAAAAGTGTATAAGATGATCAGAAGAAGAAAGAAGAGATGAAGAGAAGGAAAAGGGGGGAGGAGAAGAAGAAGAACCACCCACGAAAGAAGAGAAGAGGGAGAAGAGAACAAACCTGAAAAATAAGGGGAAAACACGACAAGCAGGATGGGAGAAGCAAGACAAGACGAACAACCATAGATTAGAGAGAGGAAGAAGTGCAGGAAGAAGCAGAGACGAAGAAGATGAAGATGTTCGACTACCGAACAGCAGAAGCAACTGCTACTCGACCCCGCATGCACACTTGCAGATTCTCTGGATCTGAAGAAAGTGCGGCTACCTTCAGTGCCGCCGCCAGTGCCGGGCGGATATCGTCGCAGAGCCTGAATCTGAAGTGTGTCTCGTTTAGCTTCTTGATTTCTTTTCCCTCTCCCGTCATCTCTCTCCCCATCTCTCTCTCTCTCTCGCCCTATCTCCGTCTTGGTTTTGATTTTCCAGATGAGTGGATGGATACGTGTCAGCGTAGCGGGACTGACACCGTCTCAGACTTCTAAACTAAGTGATCCCACCTACACCTCCCTGGACATGCTGGGATCGCTGCCAGCGTTCATTCATGGCCGCATGTCATGGTGTCGGTACTGGTAATCCTACAGTGTACGTTCTCTGCAACAAAGTTGCAGCAATGTTCTACTTTTTCTCTATTGCTGCGTTTGTATTATTATTATTATTATTATTGTTGTTACTGTTCGTATGATGCGACTGGCGTTCCTGGCATTCCTTATTGTGGTTGCTATTTTTGTTGTCCTGTTGGTTGTTGCGATTGCCGCCGGTATCACTATTAATATTGTTTTCGCTGTTGCTATTGCTGCTACACCTATAAAAAGCGATCACTCTGTTAGGTTATAGGAGTTCCACTAATATGGTGCTATTCGGGCATTTGACAGAGTCAACGGAGAGATTCGGTAGAATATGCTTGGTTGCCACCACCGCATCAGACGTGCATACATCGATCTAATTGACTGAGCAGTTGTACTGCGGCCACATACAGTACGACGATACAAGCTCTAAGGCAGCTTTATGCATAACGCAAAGCGTTAGGGGACTTTCACAAGATTCGAGATTTACAAAACTTATTGTCAGTCTATTGCGGCGCATGGTCTGATGTATGCCGACAATAAACTACAGTGGAGTATGTTCGAATGCAGCAAAGTAGAGACACGCAAAAAATAGACACGCAATCAGTGTGAGTATGATGCCACGGCAGAAATTGTTATGTAAAAGGCATCCCGCCAGCGCGTACTGTTACTGGTCCCGCTGACATCAAAGGACAGATGAACAACAAAGTTAATGAACTTATATATGTACAGGTTAGGTACATACGCGTATCGACGACCGAGAGAAATGGTCGCCCACGCCTAAATATATTTAACTAACAAGTAGATTATGCAGACTAAGAATGAATGTAGTAACCGCGGATTGCTACTGGATTTAGATTAGGCAGGTACGCTTCACACTAGAAATTTGAGGAGACATTCATACATACTGCGTGTGTGACGAGTCGCAACAGCCGAGTCACAATGTCAGTTGGTTATAAACAAATAAGTAATCAAGACTTGAAAAACGAACCCCCCCCCCCACGTATATTAAAAAGCTTGTTTCATTCGGTAACGAAGCAGCGAGTAACGTTGAGCCGATGGACAGGAAAGTTTTGCTCGTCCAAGCACTAGAATACATAGGTTATAGGATTTCCATTAAAAGTTGGTGCTACTCGATTATGTGGCAGGGTCACCGCAGAGGTCCTCCAACGGAGAGGCAGTATATGCTTCGCCACCACTATAAGCAAGAGTATTTTTAAGAGATGGTCATATACTTGACACTCTTTTTATCCAGCCACAAACGCACATACGGATAATTAAATTGTAGATGAGGTTAAGAGAAGCCACAGAACCGATCACTGGTTTACTCAATCTAATATTATAATATTTTGTTAGGGAGATTGTTGTTCACTATAAACTGTTCTCTGCCCCCCCCCCACCCCCCTCCAAGTTTAAAATTGCCGTGAGGCATATCCTTAGTGCACCGAGGGCAATCTATGTTAGGATATTTAGAGTTTGTTCAACAGTCTTTGTGGCAGCAAGGGGGCGCTGACTCTCAGCGGTGCAGTTTTACCATTGTTTGCTCAATCTACCAATCACCAATGATCTACAATATATACCTATGCGCAGGGCTCACATGTTAGAATAGTTCAGATTATTTCATTCTTTTCAGTTTTATACAGTTGCAAACCAAGTGTTTTACTGTGCGAGCTACTCATGCCGGAACATCGGGAATGTCAACTTCGGGAATTTTGGCTTCACATGCCATTCCCAACTAAACAAATTTCTAGAATCTATACTAGACTAGCCTTAATTCGAATTTTAAAGGCGAAACGCCGACATTAAAAGATAACGCTTTAAACATTCTAAATTCCAAGAATTTCTTGAGCACTTACACCGAGCCAAATCGCGTTTGCACACAAAGGTTGGCGAAAACTACTAATAGGGGGTAAAAAACGGAAATCAGTCACATTCGACGAAAACCCAAGAAAAACAGAGTGTTTATTGGAAATCCAATAAAAACGCAAAAACAAGACTGATAACTCCGCCTAACTGCGTAACTATTTAGAAAGAAAAATGCACGTCAGTCCAGCACAGTTATTGCGTAACATTTTGGTACATAGAAACGTGGTGCTTCATGTCTTCGAATACACAAAGGCATATAAAAATCGTGCACTGCACAAGCAAGTTTGGCGACACGGTTCTTTCTGTGGGCTGGCAATAGCCATCTGCGTTGGCCGTCATCAAATTGGCTGCTCTCGATCACCCCCATCTAACTAAATATCCGATTCAATATCAATTAGAGCCAATACAGACATTACAAAAATTAAACCACAAACGTCTTCGTTAATTTAATGAATAATTTTTTTAATAATGTACATGGGTGCCATGCATATGTTTATTTATATATATATATATGAACTTGGTTAGGACTCCCATATGGCACATACCATCTTTTTCACTTCTATCTTATCACACTATCAAGCACGTTAGATGGCCGCATTGGTTTATGCTATAATGATACATATTTTCCGCGGCCAATTTGTGCCCATCTGTCGATGTGTTAGTCTGTGTCGGCAATGATATACGCCGTCGACTTAGAGTTGGATTATGTACCCGAAGCTGCTCAGGCACTTAGTCGTCTTGCGGCGGAAGCCTGTCTTGGAGCTGTGTATCATCATTATCATCAGGCCGGGAATCTTGTCTCACCTATCTTGATAGCTTACGTGGTTTCACCGGGGTCCCATCTTCTTCTATTGCACGTGTCGCGCCTCGACAGGAGCCGAAGCTGCCACTACCGCACCACTAGTAGTGGGTGGCAGAAGCCTGCGTCCTACATCAGGACGGCCCCGTCACAACGTTGCCTCCACTGCGGACAAGCAGCAGGACATAATGTAGCATGGTGTCCTGCATTGTGGCAGCGGAACTTGCAGGAGAACGAGGTGAGAGAGCGCCGAGCTGCCGCTGTTAGCGGACGGGCAGGCCGCCGGACTGGGCAGGGAGGTAGAGAGATGGGGGGGGGGCGGGATAGAGGGAATGGGGGGGAGACGTAACGATGGAGGGGTCAAGTATAATTAACCAAGCGAGGATACAAGGCAACTCTGGCGGCCTTTCTACTCTGTGACTGCAAACTCTCCGGGGTTATCGGGCGCAGTAGCCCGTCTTTGTTCGGTCGGGTCGGCCCGGCCACTATCCCATGTCCCGGTGCCGGTGGCCCCTGCCTAATCCCTAACGCTCCCCGCATCGCCGCGGCCTCTTCAGCGTTCCTCTCCCGATGAGAATAATATTAATCAAGCTGGAGATAAGCTTCTACAAGCCGCCAATGCAATCCACTGTCGATACCTCTTTTATCGGTGGAGATTTGCGAACGGCACCACCCAATGAGCCTCGGTGGCGCTAAATATATATATATATACATATACAAGTATGCATGGGAGTGCTTGGCATAAACCCACTCATGCGGTGGCAGTATATTTCTTTTTAATTGAAATTCCCATCGAACAGCGGTACCCAACAGTAATATACAGGAGAGTTTGAGGAAAAAAGAGCTTGCACAAGCTCTGACCTCGCTTGCCTTGTCCCAACTTAGGAAAAACCCCGACTGCCTAACAATTTCAAGAGCTAGACTATTGAGATTAACGTAGCGGGATCCGTGCGTTCACACTGTTGAAAATACAAATACCGTAGGAAACTGCGTTGCACTTATTTATTATTAAACATTGAGTACAAGTATGCTACATACAAGTATACAAGGTTATAAGGCCTATGTCATTAGTTGTATGTTCTTAGTAATTCTAGGACGATACTATGTCTCGCGAAAACATTCGTGAACAACAAGCCCAGTGCAATCGAAATATCTACCAAGCTCTATTAGTGCATATAACAAGCTTTAAATATGGGTAAAGAAAATAAAATACAACGAAGTTGCAAGCATAAAACATCAAGTAAATAAAGCACAAAGGCACATGAGTGTACATCGAAGCTAAATGTGGCATCTGTCTTTTGTAATTCAATTACCAGATACAAGAATGTCAGGTAACCAAATGTACGAGACCTTAAAATGAGCAAATTGCGCACCCATCGTAGCATGTCTTTTAACAACGACACATTGCTTCACTCACTGCGTCGCGTAGATTCCGCAAGTCGTTATTTTAGTTCGCGCATTGAAAGGCTTCTGGAGACAAGACATTGCATTTGCTTTTATATAGAATCCCTCCTATGTACAAGATACGACAAAAGGCAAAGTGCATCTGTTGAGCACTTGAAGTAAATAAGAATGCTTGCGACAATTAAATATGAATAATAAATGTGATTTGCTTATGTGTGCAGAAGCCGCTCCACACGCCCATTGGCATTCTTCGTCAGTGGGCCTGTGAAGCGGCTTCATCCATTTTGATATTACCCATCAGCCCATTACTCCAATAGGCCCTAGAACTGAGCAAGTTCGTCAGAGTTTTCGAAACATGTACGCGAATAAGTAAAACAGGAATGTCGTCATTCTTTCACACACCTCGTCAAGAAGTAATCCAACGCTGTGGTATTTCCTTGCCTGAAAATGCCGATTTCTCTAATCGGTAATCTTGCCGATCTATGATTTATCGTGCAATACGACTCTGCTGTGAGTTGAGATGGCAGCTCGACGATTTCACTCCTATTGCCACAGATTTTAGTAATAAACCACCAGAGTCGTAGAGTGTCGCTGTGAAGTGGCGATTCTTATAAAGTGTAGTTCTCGCCGCGCAGAATCAATGAAAGTAAAGGAAATGATAGATACCACTTGTCGAGATGTCGTCAAGGCCGTCGGAGACCTGAGATGAAATAAATCAAAATTGTCCTTGATGAGCTATGATGGAGCTGAAAAGTTTGCCAAAGGTAAATTACGTGCATACACCATCATATAGCCTGCTGCATAAAAAAAGGCCAGGTATTTCTTAAAATTACGGCCATGTATCCCGACTGACCACAGCGGTTACAGGCTAAATGGCTTGGGCAGTTTGCAGCAATGCGAGCTAGTTTGAACCACATGTAGCATGCAGAAGAAGCTTCCGTGTACACAACAACTCTGTGCCTCAAACTCCAGACACTCACATGCACACATAGAAAATGCAAAAGCACTCGATCAGTCGGAGGCAATGTAAGACGAGCATCGTGTTTTTCACGTGGCAAGCTCCCTCTAAGTCGAAGCAACATTGACTTCCTGTAAAGCAAACCGGATATTATCGTCGGAGGAACCTCTGTCGACGGTGGTAAATCTGCCGCAGTCTCCCGTGGGTGCAGGAGATACAGACAGTCGCTTCCCTGACCCACCCACGTCTACGCAGCTCATGATTTGTCAGCTGTTACCGTCGGCACTGATTCAGCATGGTAATGATTTGTTGTACTGGCAATAGATGGCGCGCACTTCGAAACATCAGCAGATTGACAACGGCAGCTCGTTTCTTAATTTGAAAGCTGGCGACATGTCGACCCCGGTGGCGTGGTGGGTGCATTCGCGTGCGCCTCGCGACCGAAGGACCAACACATAGGTGCAGCACGGGTTCGAGCCCCACCATTGCACGTTTATATTTATGGGGTCCGTCTCACAAAGCAATGCGAAAGCAGTCCCGTGGAAGTTAAATGTTAGCTGTTTGGGGGCGTTTAGTGATCAGCCCTCAGTCAACCGATAGAAACATGGGCAAAACCTCTGTTGCATCGAAGCATCGCTAAGATTAGCACTTCCAAACAATAGTTGCAGCCGCACTCCACCGACGAGGCGAAAGCCATTTCGCCTCGTCGGTGGCAATAGACGAACAACCGGTCTGCTTCGAAGCTTCGCCACCCGACTCAGCTCACAGGTGCTCACAGGGTTCGTAAATGCTAATGTAAAAGATATGCAGATATGAAGTTATAGAAAGGCGTCGATATATATATATATATATATATATATATATGATATTTTAAGTTTAGTGGATTTTTATTTATATATAGTGTCCATATCACCCTCAAATATAATTCTAACAAGTACAAACATTTGTTATTTCCAAACCTAAACGTTTAGTTGTTTCATGCTCAGTCGGTGTTGACACTTATTCGCGGATCTCATTAGTCGATTGATCTAAGATCACTTAGTTTAATGAAGCTTGAGTCTCGTTAGCAGATATAGGAGATCATTTTATATGTTTAGATCGATTTTTCGGTTCTTTCTCGGTCTTTTGTGATATGTCGCCTCCAGACAGATTACCGTATCGTACGACGAGCTTACGTATCAAATATGCAGCGACAAAACTAAAGGTTTTTCTGGTATCTTACAAGATTGAAACTTTGACATATTTAAGCTCGCTAGGGTTGCGCCAGGTAAATAAATGCTGTACTGTGTATCACCCGCGTTACAGTTCATCGCATCATTAAAACACATACATGTATGTTTTCCCGGCTTTCTTGAGCTGACACACACAATGCACGTAACAGAGTAACTGCATTATGTAGGAGAAAGCCGTTTGAGTGCACACCCAGTTTGATCTCTTGGACGCTGGTGACCAAAAAGAGAGTCGACCCGCTCTGTGGTTTGCTCTGCTGTGAGCGGCTGTCCTCTCCACATCTTGCTCCCTACTCAGGTGGCGAAATAAATTCAAATCATTGCAATTGCTGTAGAATGTGTATAGTGGCCTGCGGTGGCTGCTTTGAGCATTTCTTGTAGCCAACTCGTACGTTTGACGCAGGAGAATATAATCATTGCTGTGTGTATGCACTTAGACATTTCAACCATTAAACATAACAAACAGCATGGATATGGTACCAGTGTGAACCTATAAATCATCAGGTGCGTATTACCGCCCGCCCTGTTCTATTGAAAATAACATGGCCTTCTTTGGCCGCCCCGTAACCGTCCATTGAAGGCGTGATTGAGTCAGTCATCGTTGCGTTCCAGGCAACAGGGAGTCCGCCAAATTCGAATCACCTAAAAGCCATCATCCCGTCCCGTTTTTAGCACCGCTCCTGCATAAGCCTGCGCTGGGCTGTCGAGGTGGCCTGCGGTCCTCAATTCCGGTATACGAATAGTGTCCACAATTGTAAAGAACAATGTAGTTAAATAAATTTACCGACCGGTTATGTCGATTCATAAAGAAATGTATATGTATGCTTATATGTATATTGAATCCGCCAGGCAAGTTAATTGTACAGTCCACTGAAATATGTGTGAATTGAATGGTTAGCAGCGAGTTATTTAAAAGTAGAACGACCATAACCTTTCAACCTAAAACATGCACCATATTCTGTGAATATTTTCGTTTCTCGTATGCTTTAAGTCTTTCCATTTGTTTTATCATTTTGATTACACAAGCAGCGTGCTATTAGCATCTGCCAGCTGCGTACCATAACCAAGGAACAGCATAATTGAACACTGTCGAAAATTAACATGGTTTCCTTAAGATATTTCCCTGAGGCAAAGCAATGTGTGACAACCAGACATATATACTAGAATTGGTAAAACCGTTATTTAATTTCAGTGTCTATTCAACCATTTCGATTGGGGGCAGCATTTAGCCACAACTCGTATATATATATATATATATATATATATATATATATATATATATATATATATATATATATATATATATGTAACAAAACAGGATACTACACTTTATCTTACATAAATGTGTATCATTGTTTATGTACAAAAATGAAAAGCCTCCCAGTCGGGTGCTTCTCGTGCCGACGGATTTCATCATAGACTGTCAATCGTCTTGTTTTTACGAGGGTAGCTGCTCTTCTCGGAGCGTTGTCCGCCCGTGTCCCGACGTTGGTCGTCGAAGTGACGACAAATACAGCTTTCTTGCTCGTTCTCGTTGCTCGATGGTCTCTCAGTAAGATGTGATTTACGAAACCTCTCATTTTTGTTCGTCGTTTGATGCGCGTTCGACCATTGACGCAAGCGATCATCATTGCAATACAACAAGCGTTGCAGTAAGACCACAGATCCACTGCTATAAATCTTCTAGGCTTCGTGTTCGTGCAGCCCAACCCTCCGTCTTGCTACCTCCTTCTCTCTCTCTCTCTCCTCTCGCCCTATTTGAGATGAGAAACAGCTATGTCTACATGTCTATCTGTATTTCTCATCGACCACGTCGCGTTCATGGTCAGCATCTCGATCTCATTCTGGTTTGGTTTTTCCTTGTATGATCCCTTTGCTGCTAACTCCACGGTTGGCGTTGCGCCCCTTCATGTTCATTGGGTTTCCTATTCTCTTTCTCTCTCTCTCTCTCTATTTATATACACCTCTCTCTATTATATCTCTCTCTCTCTCGCTCTCCATTTCTTCAACTCTATGAGGTCTTGCTGTTTTTCTTACAGCCTTGAAGTTTCACACGTTCGTTTGATATTTGTCGCCTGTCGTAATGGTGGGGATGGCGGGCGGCGGTTTCGACAGCCGCCGCTGCTGCTTCAGCCGCAAAAGGTGGTGATCAGCCGGGCGGCCAGCCCACACTATATCGTGCTCCATACGCATTGGCAGGGATTCCCTTGGCTACTTATCTGCTGCTCTACAACCAGCCTCGGATGGCAA
This sequence comes from Dermanyssus gallinae, assembly GCA_003439945.1. Lineage (NCBI taxonomy): Eukaryota > Metazoa > Arthropoda > Arachnida > Mesostigmata > Dermanyssidae > Dermanyssus > Dermanyssus gallinae. Next base: position 248,131 of record QVRM01004845.1, read on the forward strand.
ACGAGAGATGTCTGCTATGGCCGCCGACGACTTCGGCGGGGAGAAACACAAAGACAAAGACGACGACGACGACGAACATCAACGCCGACAGCAGAAGCAGAACAGACATCAGTGAAGACATCCGTTTGTACGAAGCAGCCGCCGCCGCCGCTGCAGCCGTTGCGGGAGGTGGACTCTTGTGACGGGTGGGTTGGGGACCGGGGATTTGTGCAGTGCAAGTGTCGGGAGCAAAAGGAAAGATGACTACATTTCAAAGTATGATTGTCTCTCGGTATTGTTTTGCCGTTCTTCTTGGTTGCGCGGCCGGCGCTACTTGACATGTGGCATAGCATAGGCACCTGCGGGGTGTGCTAACTGTACACGGTATTTCTGGGCTTTCTCGCTTTCTCTCTCACTCTCTCTCTCTCTCTATATATATATATATATATATATATATTTCTCGTTTCCGCGTACGTTGGTACGCCTGCTTCACGCAAGTACTGCTTTCTGCCCGAAGGTCGTCACCTTCTCCGACCGTTCCCGACTAGACTAGGGAACGGTCCCTGCTCGCTCCTGGGGGAGAACGGTAGCCGAGTGGTGGTAGCGGTTGGTTTTCTTTCCCTTTTTGGCAGATCGGGTGGAGGGGACGCAGGGAAGAGGCAGCGTTTGTATCGGGAAAGTGAGAGGCAACGAAACAGAAACAGCGATTGAAACAGACGAAGGGAACGAGGTGAACAAGCGAGAGAATCCATGATGATCAGTAGTATATCGATTTTATCCAGAAGAACACCATCACTGCCAAGCAGAGCGTCTAGCTAGCGGCGCGTAGAGAAGCAGCTTCAATCGACAGGCCGTTCGTCTGGTTACCGGACGATCGAGTGGACGTCAATGGATGGGTGCTCTGCTACCTTTAGCTGCTGCTGCAGCTGTTGAGGACTGTCCCTACCCTCAAGCCTTAGTTTTGCCTCAATTGTTCCTTTTGTTGTTTCCGATATATGTCACACGTATTTTGCTGTGTAACTTCTGCTGCGTTTCTTCTCTTACCTTCTCTGCTCGTCTATCAATTTGTTCCCTCTTCCTTTATTCATTCTGGCTTCTATTTTTTGTCTCTCCTTTTTCTCGCGCTTGCTTTTTGCGTTTGCCTTTATTTGTCCCCCTGGCTTGTCGTTGTCATCCCTGGTCATCTGCTGTCTCGCTAGCGGGTTGGCCATAGAGAAACACGAGAGTCGTCAGATCAGGCGCTGAACGGCTCATACCCAGCTCCGGTGGGCTCCGGTCCACTGTCTACCACGAGGTGGTTGCCACGAGGGCCCTGCGTTTCAACAGTTTTACACGTGGAAAGCAGCGCCAATAGAAACCGGCGTCGCCGTGTCACCAGCAACAGTGCCCCCTCGCTTTCTCACTCCCCCACTCTCTGTGACTTTTCGACTCGTCGTTAGGCAGTGTCATTGTGATCGCTCATCTCGTCGTGTCGAAACGAAAAACGCATTTTAGGCGCTCAGTATCGTCTTCCTAGGTCTCGTTCGTCCCAGCGCTCCTTCTGTTTATGCCGCGGTTTGCTTTTACCGAAAGTCACTTGAAGGCGATGAAAGGTTTGAGCGATTAGGTGCTAGACTATATGCTTTTCGTGAGACCAACAGGGCCGCGAAGAGCAGACGACATAATAATCGAATACATGTAATTGCCAATTAAACGCTAAGCATTTCACAGCGGACTTAAATAAGCCAAAGTGTTGTTCACGTTGTTGTACTGCAGGTTTCTTTTTTATAATACCGGTGTACGAATATCTGCTTGTCATTCATGGTGGATATGTATAGCAAAACATTTCACAAGCGTCTAGCGTAATCAAGTTCAGAATGAACGTCTGAAAAACGTGATTATTATGACTATATGACTATATACATATATGCGCGTTTGAAGTATATATGACTATATACATACAATTCAAACGCGCAAAACTGAGAGATGTGGAAAACATACGAATGCGGTGTTAAGCTATTCGATCTAAGGTCGCCCAAATGGATTTCCATATCTATTCAGCTTTGTTAGATACTATATATAACAAGATTGGACAGCTAAATCCAGACTAAACGTTATCGCTCGTTTCGCAATTTATATCTAAAGGAAAACAGATATTTCGGTGATATTTTTTTGTGCCGTTAGGGACACTCCTAAGAAACATTTGTATTCAATGTAGCCACCCTCAGCAACAATTACAATTTTAATCCTGGCGCAAAAACGCCCACAGGCCTTCATCAAAGTTAGCGGATTGAGATTCTTAAACGATTTGACAATGACTCTGAGTAGCGCTTCTGTGTTTGCATAACGAGACTTGTTAGACTCTTGCTCAACAACGCCCCATACATAGAAGTCCAGGGGATTCAAGTCTGGACTGCTAGGAAGCTAATCCTGGACGAGGTTGCTGGTGTATGCAAGCGCGCCGTCTTGTTGAAAGACATATTGTCTTTCATTGGACACTCTGTCAATCCATGGTTTTACCACCCTTTGCAGAACACGTAAATACACTTCCTTTGTTACGGTTTCGTGTCTGTCAAAAAAGTATGGGGGCATCGCGTCTCCTTCATTCGACACAACACGTAGGACGTGCACACTGGCAGGATAATTGGTTCTATGCGCGATTGGTACATCCTCACGAGCCTTCCTTCACGAGCCACCAGTCATTTTTCGGGTTATGTTTTTGGTTAATGGTGAAATTTTTTTCGTCGGAGAAGAATCGAAGATGTTCCGCCGTTTCGTGTCTCAAAAACGTTAGAATGAGATGGCAGCAAGCATTTTCTTCTTCAGAGACAAGATCTGTCTGACTTTGAACGTGTAAGATTTGTAACGCAGTTCTTCGTTGATAATCCGACGCATATAACGGACACTCATAATGAATTTGATCGCTAAACGGCGCATCGATAGACTTGGATCCATAAAAACGCAGAATTGCACAATTTTTATCACTTTTGGCGTCCTCACTTCTCGTCGGTGGTTGTGAATCTTCCCTCCAAGTGTTGCACCACCTAGCCCCGTCTCCTTTGCATCTCTGTAGCGTCGAGCAATGTTGTAGACCGTTGCTCTTTTAAATTCAGTGATGTTGATGATTTCGTCTGGTCGATGTCCGGCACGAAGCAATTGGAGACCGGCTGTTCTTCCGTCATGTTCTGGACCCGGGTTGCGGCGGCCATCCATGATGGCAATGCGTTTTTGTTCTATTGTGAGTTGGCTGTCTGCTCACGCAAACCGAACTGAATTAACGTATTCCGTCTATGCAGGGTAGCCCGCCAACAGTTGCTTGGATTTAGCTGTACATAAAAATTAAGGAATCTACTATTTAGATTGTAAAGTGTGGATGAATACTTGATGAAAACGCCTAAAATCGCAAACCTCGAATCCTTTCCGGACACTGGTTAAACTGATTTTCTTAAGTTAGCATTAGAGCTGTTTCTCACAACTTAAAAAATATCCCCTTCCTTTTGGCGGGAACGTGCCTACAGTGTATGCGACCCATTGTGGCTCAACTGTGAACTTTGTGCATCCTTATTATAGGCTTCATTTCCCATACATATTTCCATAACTTAAACTTACTGTGTGTTTTCGCACTTGTCTGCATCTATACAGTGTTATATTTTGTTCTCATAAAACTACATATATATATATGTATATATGGCGGATGGTTTTTGTGCGCTATTGTGGTAACCTTACGTGAAGACTCAGATTTAGAGCTCAGAATCCGAGTTTCGGTACGCGAAAAGACCATAGTGCATATCGCACACCGTGCTCTACTGTCAGGATGAAGGGCACACGGTGGGATGTACTGAGCTTTTGCCCGCTATCGTCCGGAGAAGGGCTGCCACTGGTTCGTACGAACTCTCGTCTTTTGCTCGAGTCTTTCCTCGAGTCTGTGACTGTTCCGACACGTTATACTTGCACCGACTTGACGACATGCAGACGAACATGTGGCGGCTGATGTGGCGGCGTGGTCTAGGGGACTAGTGCGCGAGTCATGGCTGTCATCTACCGAAGTGTCGCCGGTTCGATCCCTGCTGTTGTTGATCGAATTTTCTTTGAGCGATGCTCATTGAGAATAGATGATAAACCATACCACTGAGAGTCAGCGGCCATGCTGCCACAAGGACTGTTGGGGAAACTTTAGATATCTTAACATGTCCGGCCCTCGGTGCATTGAAGATATACCTCAGGTTAAGTTCCAAGCCCGTAGGGGACGGAGGATAGTCTAGAATTAAAAACAACCTCCTTAAAAAATGTTTTCAGTTCTAGACTAGACGAACATGCATGATCAATAGTGTTCGCACTGAGCCTTATGATGTATTACAATCATTATATTGTGATGTCATTTTATCTCTTTTCAATGTTTGTGGTAGTTTACATAGCAAGTTTAATGATATAATGATCTCATATAATATGCATTAGATGAGATTCTCAATATTCTCAATACCCTAGTAGTTAGCGTCTTGGTTCGGCCAGCCGTTGGTAGGTGGACGTCTTGTCGAGCCTTGTAGCGTGGTGCATTCGCGAGCGCGTCGCGACCGAAGGAGACACAAAGGCACGAATTCGAGCCTCACCGTTGCACATTAGTATTTATGGGGTCCAAAGCAATGTTAAAGGAAGGAGGGGGGGTTACGAAGCAATGTGACGAAGCAAATCCGTAGACGTTAAATGTAGGTTGAGAGTCGGCCCGAAGAAGGTTAAGTGGCCGTCTCGAAGGTTCTTGAGTGTTATTTGACCTAATCATGATAGCTTCTAGAATGTTCCCTCTGTCTTTCATAGTCGTTTTGTGACCCACGTTAATAGAGGGTGACGCGGGTGTTGCGCTAAGAAGAACACAACTCACACAGTGTTCGTCACACTCCCCTGGAAACGGCGGAACAGTGTAGCTATCATTTCGCGTCAAGAGTATGTAGGCGTTGAAGCTGGGGTGGATCTACAGTTCTTAGGCGGGTATGTACATGTATTGTATGTAGGTGTTTCAGCTTACCTCTAGTGTATAAAGTTGTATTGCTCCTCGTAGTGTGAGGCCTGAGGCCGTTCTGATGGTACAGGATCTTTGTCGGAAGTCCGTCCTCTCTTCCTGATAAAGCGATGACGCGACAAAGAGGCCAGAAATGGAGGGTGAAAGGTCTTTTAGTATGCACAATCCCCGACTTTCACGGCTTTGCGATCGATGGGTTGGTTTGTGTGAACTGTTCGTATGTAGTGTATGTGTTCTATTTTAAACCGCTTCTATAATGCATTACATATGGATTGTTGGTGCTTCCAACGCTTTGAAAACATTATTGCTGAGAATTCGGAACGGTTCTTCGGTAGTCGGAACGCTTTTAAAAAAACTGCTTTATCTTTTTGTCCACGCATTAGGTCTGCTGGCATGAGTGCGTTTACATCGTCTAAGCTGGAGGATAGTGGAGTTCTTGGTCTTTGTTTCATCATGTTTTTAGTGTCCTTTAAAAGTGTAGCTAAAACTCTGAAGTTGGGAGTATTCATGCCGAGTACTTTACGACGGGGTCGTTTCACTTATTGTACTATTCTTTCCCACCAATCTCCGTGCCAAGGGGAACGCTCCGTTACAAAATTCCCATTTTATACCCGAATAGGCTAATAGTGATTGCGTTTGCTTGTTTTTATAATTTGCAAGATCATTTGCATTTTGTTGCTGCTCTTTCAAATGTTAGTGCTTTGTCGGAAAACATAATTGTGACGTCGGTATGTCTGCTTAGGAACTTGCTGAGTGCTAGTGGGGATTCCGCTCATCACAGATCTGGAACCAATTTCAGATATATTGCTCTGGAAACTGCGCAGAGAGACAACCTAATGTAGCTCTTTAATTTCACACCAGTATTGTCTCTAACGTATATGGGTCTTGCAAAGCCAACGCCCGTGTAAGCGGAAGGTGGTACTTGCTCTAAGCGGAAGGCTGGTAAAGGCAAGAAACTACTCTCGCCGCAATTAGTGTTCCTATTAATTCGGGTCTTTGAATTGTTCAAATACCCTTAAGGGAAGCTACCTTGGCTTTCGACATGAGAATGGAGATTGCCGCTAAACCATCTTCGTGGGCTTGACGCAAATAAATTACGCAGCCATACGCTAGCTTGCTTGCGTCACAAAAGAAGTCATGTAATTTTGTTTTAACTGTTTTTATATTTCTTTGTAAACGGAACGTTCGGCTGATTCGTGAGATGACTCGCGTGACTGTGAGCTTTGAACAAAGTCGTTGTATGCTTTCAAGTTTGCATTGGTCAGCTCCATGTTCCAATCTACTTTATTTTGTCATAGTTTCTGGAAGAGGATTTTAATATTTATGATCGCGAGAGAGTAAGCCGAGGAGGTCGAATAACTGCGCTAAAATGTTTAGAAGGTTGCGTTTTGTGATTTCGTTTTTGTTTAAGCAGAAAATTGCTTTTTTTCACGCCAAAGTGGTCAGAGATCTGATCCAAACGTGTGCCCAAGAACTGACAATTCGTATCGGCAAAATAAACTGTGGTGCCCTGTAGCGAAGCTAAATCTTTCATGAAGATTCGAAATGCGTGCAAGTTAGAAACCCATTTTTAAGAGGAAATGTCCAGCCAAGAACATTTTGTTCATAAGTTGCAACTTATTTGTAGTTTAAATTCTTGACCAGGCCCCCGTGATCATATCATTCATGTAGAAGTTATCGATTATTTATTTTATAAAATCGGAGTGCTCTGGCTGAGTGCATATTTCTCCAACAAGGTAGCGTCTTAACTCCGCGCAGTGTAGTCAAGGGCTACAAACTAAACCGAAATCCATTTCCCCAGAAATCTCTCCAAGTTGCTTTGGGATTTTTCGAGATCCCAAAAGGCCAGAAAAACCTCAAAAACGTTTTCAGCACTAAGATAGTGTTAGTTCTGCAAAACTATGTTCTCTATATCGGACACAATTGCCATAGGATATTTACGAAAATGGAAACACACTGTAAATATGGCCAAAAAGTCAGAACTAATCAGTATGTCAATCACTTAGGAGGGGCTGCTTTCGCCACGTCTGCAAATGGGTGTAGATTGTGTGTCTTCTGTATTGTTGGTAATTCTCCTTTAGTTATTTCTGGGATATCTAAACAGCTAATGCTAATAGACTTAAAGGGAGCAAATCTGCTCTGTAATATGACGTAGCATATGTCAAATTCTTCGACGTTGGATACGGTTCCTCTATAGTGTGTGTAACCATAGGTTTACGCCATTTTGGTTTTAAATCAAAACAAGCAATAATATTTTTCTAGAAATTTAGACACGCAGAACACCTGAATTTAGAAGAATTCGGAACGCATTGAACCCCGTTAAGAGGAAAGTGTTGTTATTTGAATCTTATGACATGCTCAAAGGTGTGCTTCATTGTGGTGGTGTGCACGGTGGTATTTGTGTATAGTTTGTTGCACATAATTGCGAAATGCCTACCATTGCACTCAGGACAATTTGCTTGTCTATTTCTACATTCTGATGTGACATAGTTGCGTCTAAGGTTTCTAAAGCATGCTTTTTTGCGCTAATGATTTAATCCTTTCTTCAAAGGACAATGTTTTTAACATTTATCAGCACTGTGCGCTTTACTACAGACAATGCGCGACTGTTTACATGTTGTTCTCTGGAATGCAGGTTGGCTTCTATTTTTGCTAAAGCTGTGTTCCGAAGGTTTATAGTTATAGTGGATCAAGGTGGTCGATTGTTCTGCACCGTGGGGCTTGTCGAAGTTCCTTACCAAATGTTATGCTTCATTTTTTCATTTTAAAAGCTCTATTAGGGCATTTAGCTTATTTTTGTAATTAGAAAATTCACATTTCTCATTGTATTATTGTTTAACAAACATTTCGGCTTATATGTTGGAGTGCAGTCGAAAATCATCGGTACTGGGGTCGGAGATTGGCTATTATTTGGGTTGAGGGTCATCAGAGCTAGGACGTTATGAGACAAAAGCGACACAACCTACTTAATTTTTCAGTGAGGCAAAGGTCCCTTGAGTAACACACATTGCAGATGATCTTGATTTGTTGGGTGACTGCGTCCTGTTACCGGCCGAAGTTGTCCTTGATCCTGTCGATCGCTATGCTGTGTTGCTCGGGTGCAAAGTCAAGATGATGGCGGGTATAAACTGTTGTGATGAGTTGTCGCTGAATGTTGTTGCCATGCTGGTCGCGGTGGGGTCGTTCCGAAGGATGATCTCTTACGAACTGATCATTTTCACGCCCAGGGCGTTTTTTCTGGACCAAACAGATCTGACGGATCTGTTGTATCACGTCTGCTTAATTCGGATACTGTTTCTTCGATTATGCAGATCAGATAGGCTTCCTGGGACTCATGAGCTTTGTTAGCTTTTTCTGGATAGATTCAGCTTGAGTTTCGACCTCTTCTTGTTTCGGCATCTTGGTAGCCTAACGAAGCAACCGCTGGAAGTCCACTCACACACAAAAACTGTTTACTTTACTTTCGATAAAGCGGGTTTTGGAGTCAAATAGGACATAGTAGGGTAATATGACTCTTTGCCAGTAAAATGCGGCGACTTCTGACACCAAAAATTGTGTTTATTTATATATATATATATATATATATATATATAGAAAATGAACAACATTTTGTTCTGGCGACTTGCTGCGCTTAGCGCAGGTTTCACCAGAAGCAGGCATAGAGATCCGAAGCAGGAGACGCAGAAATGGGGAGTTAAGAGGGTAGACTCGCGATCACTGTTTGAACGAATGGCCGTCTAGTTGACGCCTCGAAGCCAGGCAATCCACATAGCACGCGGGGCCGGACTGGCTGACCCTCGCTATGGATAAAGGTGCTGGCGGACATAGTAATGCATGGGCGAGCACCTGCTCGGGCCGTTCCGGCAGGTCGATCGGTAAGATGAATGGCGTGATCTCCATCTCGCTAAAGCATGGCATTGAGGAGACTAAACGGGAAGGCAAACCTGCAGAGGATGCCTGGGATTTGTAAAGTTAGACAATTGCTTGCTTCGCGTGGCCGCTGTCATGGGGTCGCAGTCGACGTCCTCCGGCCCCTTCCTGTTGTCTGTCTAGAGAAGGAGAGAGAATGAAAGCGTGAGAGAGAGTCAGTTAGCAACAAAAACAGTCACGTGAGAGGCAAGAGTACACACAAGGACCGAACGAGGAGCATGTAAGAAAGACCAGTTGTTAGGTGGATTGCCGGATCCAGAGACCAGCAGTGGGAAAACAGACATACATGCGCTAGTTAAACCGGGGGACAAAGGGCGGAGCCGAGAGAGAAAATGCGCCAAAGCGAAAACCCCCAAAGGGGTGGCCGCAATGTGTCTCAATTACCAATTGATATATGAGTGTGTTGCCGCCTCTGCTGCTGCTATATGTACGTTTGCTTACTTTGTATCTTCGCCGTGCGGCCTTTGTACGATACACCGCTTTGCTTTGTGCGTGTTCCAACGGGTGCAGATGCGATTGCAGTTGCCCAACTTCGTCCAAGCGCATTACCAATCTTTTTTGGACCAACTCCCAAAAAGGATAACCTCATTGTGCCACTAAATGATCCTTCTCTCATACTATTTACAGTGTGCAATGGATATGACAGGAATTCGAGCAGTCTCAGTTTGCCTACGAGAAGGCCTATAGTCGTCTGTATTGCTTTTGGATATATTCCTAGCATGTAAATAAGCTTACATGTATAATGCTGTTTTACGGGCGCACAGCGAGGCTATTGATGACCAGACTTGAACGACTGGAGAGTAGAAACTTTAGGACCAGCAGCATTGTCCGGTGGACGGTGCAAAATCGAACAAAACTTGACGACAACACTGCTCTTAACTACTACTACTTTGTATATCTAAGATACACGATAATTAAAGCTCAGCGTGAGCAAACCAATTTCCGTTAGAGCAGTCGAACCCGGTGGCGTGATGCATTCGCCTGCGCTTTGCGGCCGGAGTAGACACATAGGTGCGCGCGTCCCGTGGACGTTTAACCTTGCCTGAGGATCAACCCGAAAACGTTAAGGTCTATGAGCCTACAAGCTCATAGTCATGAAGCATCATTAGTCTTGCTGCTTAATTGAACGCAATTCCGCCCCCCCCCCAAAGAGCTTAGGTAGAACAGCATATTGCCTACTCTATACTTTTATTGTTTCCGTACAAACAGCATGCAGCATTTGCTACACTGGTATTGAATGCATGGCAATTTTGAATAAACGTCAACTTTGTAATTTAAATTTGAATTGGTACTTTTCTCCCTAGGCTGCCCGAGCAAAATCGTATTCGACACTATCTACTGTGAGGGTAATGAAGCAATCTCTGGCGTTGGGAACAACCTGGGTAGCAATACTGTAACTGCTACCGCCGATTTTGAGAAACGAAACGTACGTTTTTTAGGGCTGCTTAGTGTATATTGCTACTCAAATCTCAGTAGTGTGCGTAAAGTAGAGTTGGCTTATAGGCCGTTGAGCTCTTTGCTTGGTCTGACAGAACTGGAAGTGTATCGTGTATCGACATCTGGTCGGGTCCGTACTTTCGTGAATTATTGGGTCACTGGCTTATGTGCTTAATTCCGCGACCTCCGCAAAATTGCCGTTGAGAATGCGACCCGGTTACACACCAAGATCTTGTCCGTAAAGGGGTTGCCCAGAATAAAACCTGGCAGTGTTTTACTGACGTACATAGGGTAAATATTAATCGTTAAAGTAATTAATAATTATTTGTATTTGATAGTTATATAATAATTGGGGAGAGCATTATTTGCTGTGCAGAACGCTTGCAACGTTGAACCTCAGTCGCTGAGTGATATTCAAATATATCATTTTTAGTTGACTCCCTCTACCCCATTAACTGCCCAGGCGTAAATCCGTTAGTAGATTTACGCATAGCCATAGTTATACATTTATATATAGTCAAAGGGCTAAAGCCTAGTCTCATGCCGTACCATGTCCGCGAGGAGGGAATCTTTTAAACGACGAGACGGCGCGCGTTATTGCAGGATTGCGACTTAGTGTTGACCTTAGTCGTGCCCCACCGAAGTCGTTGTGATATTCATGTGAACTCTTTGGCTCAGCATGGTCTGTCAAGCGTTCTGCAGTGCAGGCTGACGAATACGTCGCTCTGCTTTAAATGACATTTTTTGTACATTCGATTGACCGTTGACATTTGATCTATTTTCCGCGTGTGCTTACACTGGTATCCGGTACAGAACCCTGGATATATCCAGGATCGACGGATTGTCGATGCAGGTGCGATCGATCCGATTACGCTTCCACTTGCTGGCGTTGGTTATCCGCGCCAGTTGTGCCCGTTTTCGTTGGAGCTAACAAAAGACCCGGGTTCCCTCACACTCAAGCTGGTTGAGCGGATTGGTAGGAGCGCTAACCTTTCCGCGGGAGACTCGAGAGCATCGGAGTCCTTGCCTGTCGCTCGACATTCAATAACGAAATGCAGCATCTGTTCGGGGCATATTGCTGAACTGGGCTGATCATGGGTTTGAGAGCCAGTAACTGCACGTGCGCGCGGAGATATATATATATATATATATATATGCGGCCGAGTCAACTATGGAAGCCGTAATGCCTGCATACACTGAGACCGACCACAGTGTCTCAAATACTTCTCTTCACGGTGGTGTTATTAAGCAAGCTTTAAATAAACTTCGCTGTTCTACCGCTGAGAAGCCTTAGTATCTCCATACCTATTGGCACGAACTCGTAGCTGTTCCCGATATCTGCGTATTACTTTTTCCCCTTAGCTCTTACTCCACTATCTACTAGGCATTTGCAATGCCATGTCCTATGTGGCAGGACAATGCCAAGCATTTGCCATGAAACCACAAGGGAGCTATGACTTACTAAATCTGCTGTCGTTATTTAGTCTGAGATCTCGAGACTTCAGCTTTGCAAGTAATATTCCGAACGTCTTGCATCATTTTGTTCAATCTATGCAATCTATCTATGCAATAAAAATCTACAGAACCTTGTGGGGGCTAGCCAAACGCAGCCTGTCAGTGCCACCTTCATATCCATATATTGCACAAAAACAGCATGTTTGTATTTGTTTTTTTCAGTAATTTTAGCTTATGTTTGATCTTGCTTGTATTCTCACCGCATCGCCCGCACTCTGAATGACGCGTTTCCCTGCAGATAGCCAACGATTTCATCTGCGACAGGTACTCGAACGTTAGTCGATCGTTTGTGGTCTCGTGCATGCGTTTGGGCTGATCCAGGGTCTTCATTGCGATACGTGGGAAAATGTACAGCCTAGATAGTAAAGAAGCCTTAACCGATTTGCATGACTTTATTGCGTACTTTGCAATGTTGTGGCAAGGATATGACCACCGGGTATGAGACCGTTATTTTCGAGGCTAAGCTTTTGCTATATGCTCATAATAGGATGACTAGATTATAAGGCCTTGCTTCATTGACAAATGATAAACCTCTTCTGTTTTAGAGATAGTACGCCAGTTCTCCTATGAGCTCTTTAAATTATACAATTGTGGAACTTTTGGAAGCCTACTCAAACCTTTAAGACACCTTAGAGACTAGAAGATTCGCCATATCTCCAACAAATATACTATAAGAAGCTCGTAAAAAGTTGTTCTAAATACGAATTTGCAAGACAGCATTTATAGCACGGTGCGGTATTTTGAGTATTCGAAATATACTCAAATTTTATTTTTTCTTATTACGATCTATCCGATCGACTTTTGCCGATATAGTTATTCAGTGCATGTAAATCAAAATGTCTTTTACCAGGGTCGGATCAAGCGCGTCTTTATTTGGTCATATCTGCTCGTATTTAGAGTCTTGCTTTTCCTAGATTTTGGTTTTGGTGAGTATGACGACGCCGGAAGTGTTTTTAATGCCTTGTTAAATATGGAAGATCTTAGGCTGTATTCAGACGCAAAGTGCAACTTATGCACCCATATTTACTAGTCATGGACAAACCTCGATAAAAGTCAACTTTTTCAGTTATAGCACCTGTAAAATTCTTTGTGATCCTACAAAGAAACCTAAAGTGTATAATGATGAAATGTTTGACTGAACCATTCCTTCATCGGACGTTTTCTAAACAAAACAAGCATATTCATAAATAACTATTAAAACCATGCCTCCATCCTGTATACAAATATTTACCAAGGGGAAAGGTAGTTTTATTCGGCCAATAGCCTGCGAATTTGCTTTACGAAGAATGGCCGCACCGATAACCATGTCTAAAAATAAAGGGAACTTTTAGGCGGGGGTTTCACCTTGTCAGGTTGGAGTAGCCGCAAAAGGTGGCACAGTGTATGCTACTCGTGCGTTTGTGGAAAAAGAAAGGTTTAGAAAGGGCAGTGGTAAACTTGAACCTCTGTAAAAGTTTTATTGCCATATGACTGGAAGAAGCATATTACTACGGAGAGACGTAATACTAGAAGACGTAAAGAGAAACACGCATGGCCTAGCAGAGCTCTCAACGTAGGGCAGAAAATCAACGTTAGGGTGGGAGGTAGGCGTCCAGCAGACTAACCCGTTAAGGTTGGTCCTATTTAGCTTTGGTGTATCAGATCTAGTATCAGGCTACAAAGTCAATGACGCTACGGTGGGAGGCACGGCTAATCTAGTTACGGCAGACTTATTTTAGCTCTACACTCTAAAGAAGAAGGCAGTTTAGCGCTAAATGCGTGCTCGTGGCTATCGGTGGTTTACCCCAATATCGAGAGAAAGTAAGGCCGACTAACTATGGACACACTTCTCGGTGTAATACGGGCAGAAATTAATAACCTGGACGATGTAGACGCTCATGTGGGTCAATGCAATATTCAACAAGTGTTACTACCAAAGGAAGAGCTGTTGTAAGGAATCGTCCATGTCAAAAGAAGCATTCACTAACAACCAGTCTGCAGATGTTCAGTCTCGGATCGCAGAGATTTAAATACACTCTACAAGCATTTCCCGCGTCGTTGCACTGAAAAAAACAAAATTTCTACGACAACGCTAGAAAAGAGATACTAAGAGAAGTTCTGAACAATCGTTTTAAATGGGAACACCTGGATAAGGGCAAACCCCCCATATAAACGAAGGTAGTCTCGGAATCGGAAGAGTCATTGATATTACATGAAGCCTCCTCCGCCTGCTATGCCGCTTTGGTGCTATGCCGCAAAAGAAGGACACCTTAATCATCATGCGCTGAATAAATACAAAAGTAGAAAATCGGCCAGAACAGTTATAGAAATTATCAACAACCAAAAGACTATGTTTCTGAAGACTGTGTAGAAGGGTGTTTTTTCTAGACCATCTTCTTTTCCCTACGGGCTTAGAACGGCTGCGCGGCATATCTTCAATGCATCAAGAGCAGGACATTGTAAGGCATTTAGAATTCCCCTAACAATCCTTGTGACAACATGACCCCTCACTCAGTAGCACATGATTATGTTAACGGCACGATATTCGGTTCGGTGGTTTACCCCAATATCGAGAGAAAGTAAGGCGACTATATTCTTTTAGCGAAGGCTGGTTTAAAGCTACCTACCCTTGCTACAGCTCGGCAACATTCTGTACCCTAATTCCTTCCGCATAACGTGCGCGGTGAGAATAGCCGCCGGCTCTTCAAGTCATTCTTATACGTTCTTTAGATAGCTTAGGAGAAGACTAAACGCGGTCACAAAAGATCCTTGTTTTTGAGCGGGGAAACGCGGCGCCACTCGAATTTATATATATATATATACATATATATATATATATAAGATTTGTGTATAGCAAATCCTTTCAAGACGATTGACCTCGGCGAATTTTTTGATCGTTTAGCATGTAATTGATCAAACGTGCTATCTCCAAAAAAATTGTTTTATTTTTGCCTTTCTTGCTTCCCCTCGCATTTTCTTCGCCAGCACGTACTTCTGATAATGTTAAGCAACGCCTAGTACCACATATATAATATCCCTACGGGTAGTTTGTGTCTCTCAGTTATGAGGACGCGTATCTGCTGCATCCTAGCATGCATCAGGGTTTTTAAAAACCAGCCTCCTACAGCATTTCTGGACTCTTGGGACACCTTCTTTTTGTTTGACTTTCTATTGGTGGAGTCGTTATTATTTTTCTCGCCCTGCTAACGAGGGCTGTCGCACCTCCTATCGGATTCTTAGCGGTGAGTCCCTGATTTCTGAAATGGGTGTATATCAGTCTATCTCAGACCCTCTGTTGTTCACCCTCTTCTCTCCTCTAATCAATTAATTTTCTGTGTAGCGTCGTTTTTCACTATTGTTTATTTTGCCTTCACACAGTTCCTTAGTTCCCTGTTAAATCGGATTGCTTAAAAACTGGTATTTCAAACACTGTTACTATGCACGTATCGTGAACGACTCGCAGACGTTCAAGTTATAGGTCCTGCTAGTGGATCAGCCAGTACTCTTTTTAAGCATCGATTCCAACGTAATGTTTGTTAGTGCACTCGTGCAGCACTCGGAGCAGACTTGCGCTTGCTCACTAGATGTTGGCAACGCGTTTTGAGCAGACACACAGCAGTTGCTTACTCGTAGAGAGAACGAGGGAACGCGAGAGGCTGTGCCTATTGCCGCTCTACCGTCTTATAAATCTTTAGCGTTTAGCTTTACGTGGCTACTGTAGCTTCTCGCAATATTATCTTGCCTCGGGTTTGTATATATATATATCTTTTTTTTTTCGTCGTTTCCGTAAGGCTCGTGTATGGTTTTTCGTGTCATGATTTTTTGTCCACTCCGGCTCTCACCGTATCTAAATTGAAAACCGTAAAAACCAATTTAAGAGTGGCCGGTCGGGGTCTCGAACTTAAGCCTCCCGAATGCAAGGCAAAAGGCTTTGCCACTAAGCCTCATCTTGCTTGCTATGCGGACAAACAAAAGCACATCTTGCTGCTCGCTGCTCCACCTCCGCCCATTTACCCATCTGGGCGCCGGCGTCCTTTTGATACTCTTATCTTGCCGCAGGCAAACTTGCCTAGATTAACTGAAGTCCGCCGGCAGCTTTTCCGACCAGAGCCACTAACCACACGCGTCACAGCACGCCAGCAAGTTACCTGTCGTCCGCTTCGCCGGTATGCACAAAAGTTGCAACAAACTATATATATATTATAATGGGTCAGTCAGAAAATGTAATCCATTAGTTAATTATTCTCAACATGTTGTTCCTTTTAAAGTTAAAGTAATGTTAGGTATTTCAGGCCGTTCTGTCCGTTAGTAGGCCTCACTGTATTCAGCGGAGCATGGTACAGGTGAAAGAATTATGGAATCTGCGAAGGCCTATATGCATGAAATTATGCTCTTTCACTGCCACGAAGAATGCAGCTGCCTGCCAGGGCACAATTTTTTAAAACTCGGTACTGCGAGACAGTGGTTTAGTCGCATTTGCAGTATTGATTTCAATGTGACTGATCACCATGGGCAGACTGACCTTTGACGGAAATAACCGCTTCCGTGTATCATACTACTGGTTCACCGGATGCGACATGACGAAGCCACCTAAGCACCTGCGCTCTTCGACTTGAAAATGGTGAAAAACACCCTTTTTTTAGAAGTTTGGTTGCTAGCGATAAGAAGTAGATCGTCTACAACAAAACAAGGCCATGGTCGAAGCAAGTCCCATCATCCCTTTCGAAAGCACACTTTCGTGCTGGGAAGGATTTGATATTGGAATCGGAAAGACGTAGTGCGCTATGAACTTCTACAGAGCAACGAATGAAACGAGCAGTCGTGAAGTGTACTGCAAGTTACTGTACTGTTTAAAGCAGAACCTCGTTAAAAAACGCCTCGAGCTCTGCAATTGTGGAGGCGTCGTCTGCTGCTTTGCCGGTATACATCTGTAAAGTACCCAACATAAGTTTCTGAATTTCGCCTAGAAAGTTTTACCGCAGCGACTTTATAGTCCTGAACTGCCCCCTCTGATTATCATATGTTCCGTTTCCTTTCAATATATTTAAGAGAAACTCTCGGAGGATACCAAAAACCACATAAATCAATCTAAAAACAAAACATTCTTAATGGACTGACTGTTCCTACAAAAAAAACGTTGGATGAAAGAGATAGAGAGAGGTAGCATAACCGACATGAAATAACACCGTGTGTATAAATATAAACAATACGCATTTTTATTTTTTCAATTTAATTACTTTAACCCAACTTTGGGTTACCTTTGAAGCATTGCCTCTAAAAAGCCGGACTGTATATGGAGATTAAGATATCTAAGATTTGGCCACCAGTTCTTTGTGGCAGCAGGAGATTGATTTATGTATTACAAGCCGACTCCGCAATGCTCACAGTATTTAGTGTTGTAATTATACTGTACGTGCGTAAAAGTATTATTTTATAAAAAAATATAAAAATACCGTACTGTATGTCTGGATAGATTGTTTAGTCGTGCACTATGAACAGTCAAGTTTTCAGTGATGAGCAGTACAATTTACAGTGAAACTTATTGCTTCATTATTTAAAGCAAAAAGAAACTCCTCGAACTAAGCTATGCTAAATGTACTGTATTCCATCATCACAGTGCCCACCCACATACATCTGTTCAGCGACTTTCCGTTTCTGGATTTTTGTTTGCTGCACCTAACTTGTAGTCTTGACCTTGAACTTTCAGATTACCTTGTAGATCTGCTCTGTTCACTTTAGAGTTAATTCACAGAAGCAGACTCCGAAAGTTCGATATCGAAAGCTACTTTGACCATCGTTTTTCTGTATTGAATATTTTATGCACCAAAACCGAGAAACTAGTTTGTATCATTAAAAAAATGACTAAAACGTAGCCTATGACGGACTAGTGCATGTGACTTGAACACCCCTTTTTCAGTAAGACTTTCAGGAGACTTTGTATCGTATTATAAATATATTGTTTATGCATTTTTGAAATGCTTAGTATTGCTATTTGGCTGACCGAATATATATATATATATATATATTATATATATATATATATATATATATATATATATATATATATATACGCACACCACTTAATTGCTATGACTTCCCTGTCTTTACTAATATGGACCCCATGTTACGGCCAGTACCGCCCGGCCATGTCCATTACTATGATAGCCCTGGTAATTAGATGTAGGGTGCCATTAAGGAGGCTCGGCTGAGTCACCCTGGCCGAAGACTTGCCGCTGTCGCCCGTGCAGCGTATCAATAAGCAGGAGTCGTGCGAATGTCCCATGTCCGTGATGGCACGGCGACATTTAGTGGTTAGTCCGTAGCGCGCGTCGGCACAGGGCACACTGGACATAGGACACATAAGACACACAGGACACATAGGACGCATACGACATGCAGAAAAACAATCATATGCGTATCACGTTGCGTCTTGCCTGAGCGGGCGGCAAGAAGGACGACTGAACTGGTCTCTATGCTATTAGCCGAACAGAATGGCGTGGCTGCCGTCAATTCGTTCAGTCGAGGCGGGTTGCCAAAGATGGCAGCGGCAGTAGTGTCAGCTTTTTCCCATTTCCCCCCCCAACAACAACAACAACAAGAGTGCTGCATCCTATATATCAATGCCGCCGTAATGATGACGAGGGCATTCGCTCGTGGTAGAAACGTCGATAGTCAACGTCCTCTCTATGCAACTAGCAGAGCGACCAATGGCGATAACTTACCTATTGATATTGGCTGTTCAAAGAGGCGAGACGATGTGTACGGGACAGCGCCCACAGTACACCAAATGGCCGGCCATAAATGTATACTTGTATGTATAAATTAACCATACACCTGCCAGTTTGCAAGTTAGCTATCCTTAAATTATATATATATATATATATATATATATATTATGAAAGGATTACGGATAAAGAGCATTAGCTTTGCTGGCATCGAACATTGTATATATATGCAGGATAGATATTCGTATAGACATCCAGCCAGTAAACGGCCACACAAGGCAATACTTGGTAGTTTTGGTACTATTCAACCAAGCGGCGGCAGCCAAGCTATAGGTTGTATAAAAGTTGTTTGTTGTGTCCTCTACGAGAACGCAACGCGTTCTGCGGAACTGATGAGGGAGGGAGTGCCACTCCCTATCCAGCGCCCGGATGGGGGCCTGGGTAGGCAGCGGCTGGACACTCTGGGTGTAGAGAAGGCACATAATGCTATAGGGGGATATGGAGAAGATAGTTAGACAAAATGATAGAGTGAGCAAGCATAGGTCAAGCGACAAACAAAAACGCAAACGGCAGAGAGAGAGAGAAAGAGAGGTCGAGGGTAGGGAAACTAGGAGAGAGAGTCGAAAAGTGCGCGCACAGGAAAACGAGAGGCCAGTTATGAGTGGCGCCACGAATGAATGATATCGCTTGGCGGGGCCGACGAGGACATTGCTCGCATGCCAAAGTTAGCCAGTAAGGGATAATAGTCGTCGTCGTTGTCGTCGTCGTCGGTAGTAGCTATAGCAGGCACAGCAGCAGCTGCAGCAGCAGCAGTCAGAAGCGATCCTAGCCTCAACAGTGGCCGGGCGACAAGGGCGGCGGCATTTTTCCGCTATTCCTGCAACGGCTGACACTCGATACATTACCATCCCATCTGCCCACCTAATGATAATGGATCAAGCAGCGAGATCCATCGGGCGCGAGCGCGGGTGTTGTGTGGTCCGGCCCGATCCGGACTCCAGAGACCCTATCTCGTAAGCCTCAGGAAACGAACCAACGAACGAACCAGCGAGCGGGCGAGCGACTTCGAGAGCGCGAAGCTGATGGCGAGCGTATGGTAAACGTTATGGTACCACACACAGCTCGACGCGCTATTTGTTTGACGACGCATTGTTATTCTGCGTACGCGACTCTAGCAAGCGGCGGCGTTAGCTAGGACATCGGGTGCGACCGTGGCGCTCGTGATCAAGCACTCTCAAGTGTGTGTATTTCACGTGGCACCTAGTTTACTAGCCGTTTGCCATTCTGTCTGTCTGCCTGCCTGCCTGGCTGACTGCGGCCGACCGGCTTGCACCCGGGAAATAGGGATCTCTCTTGCCGGGGAATATAAATCCCCGTTGCCAGGGAAATAGCGGTCCCCCGAAAAAGAAACACATCATGGAAGGGCAACTCCATGAGGAGCGAGTTAAATAAGGGTACGATGTCTCACCGCTCCGTCCCATCCGCTCACCAGTCAGTGGGTCGTTGTTGGCCGGACATTCGCATACACAGAACGCCGGACTTGCCTATAAAACGAGCACACTCAGCACACACAGGTACCCATGCACATGCAAACCTAAACACACACTGTTAGATGGACGGACATGCATATACAGAAACAGGCTAAGATGCATACAATTAAACACGAACGTCATAGATACATACCTAACGTACACTCAAAAAGCCAAAATCACTTGAAAGAGATTGACATCTAAAATTATGTGCTTGCAATAATTTTGGCGTTTGCTTGGCTACATTCTTGCAATTATTTACTTACGTGTACGATTTCCTTCTTATAACACCTGCACCGCCACATGCCACGTACAGTCAGGCTCTGATGTTAAACGAAATGTGCATACTAACACAGGCTATGGAAGCGTCTGTAAGGCACATGCGAGGTGTATGCACGCAAGCTTAATTTGACTCTAAATATTTGGCTAACGACTGCTTGCTGCAGTAAAGAGGTAGATAATATTGTTCTAACCATTAGTCAATGCTTGACATGTAGAACACCCTAGTACCCTACGTAAGGCACTACTTACGAATTATTTGACATGAAGATAGGCCCTCTCCCCTTCAATTACATTCAACAAGTATGGCCCCTACACGCTACGCATGTAGCGAGATCGAACAGAATCGAATCAGAACATTTTCATCGTGCCTTGGGTCGGTCATATTACTTGTCATATTACACGCTCCTATTCTCGCAGATTTATTGACGACTTAGAGAGGCAGCTTTATCGATCCAAAAGTGCCGTTTGCCCACTTGACTTTACCTGCTTCAAAATGGGAAGACCAAATGGCTACTGCTGTTTCTACTCTGATTTGTGCATGGCCCGTCGACAGAGGCCATCTTCTTAGGGGCGTCCTTTAAAATGACCAATTAGCGATGATGATGATAATCATATTGGTGGTCAAGATGAGGGCGCCGCCTACTCCGTCGGCCACTGCTTTGAATCTCCTGCTTCTTAATTGTCGGGAAAGAAGCAAGCAATGATACCGACAAAGGTTCGAACACCCTTATGACCTTTCGACTTAATTTGTACACGTATGCCAATGCCGACGATCAGCGGAAGCGACGACTAACCTCTGAAGCTTGACAAAGCTAATGATGACGATCCAACGCTCGTGTAAGACAAGTGAGGACAAGCAACAGCGACAAGGGCGCACAAAGGCAGCAAATGCCGAGGTATCGGGCGTAGCCCAAAAGCTCTCA
This sequence comes from Dermanyssus gallinae, assembly GCA_003439945.1. Lineage (NCBI taxonomy): Eukaryota > Metazoa > Arthropoda > Arachnida > Mesostigmata > Dermanyssidae > Dermanyssus > Dermanyssus gallinae. The sequence continues at coordinate 269,423 of QVRM01004845.1, forward strand.
GCCTCCTACCGCTCGTAGTCTCGCTCGAGCGCTGGCTCTATTTTACTTCGAAACGCTCGAATAGCTTATTTGTCATGCAGATTGCACAGCGACGCAACAATCATTGTCATTGCTCCTCTGGAAGACGGACCGGCTCGCTAGGTTGGGTTGGGTCGGATTGCCACTTTCCGCTCACTCCTCGACTCACGCCCGGGGGTCCGTCGATTGTAGCGTTCCTCGTCCCGCGCCATTGACAGTAGCGGTAGAGGCGCTCTTCCGCTACGCGTCCAGCCTCCAAACCTTTAAGCGCCCCCTCCTTGTGTGACCGCCGTTTTGTCGCCGAGAACAAGCAAACGGGTAAAGTTCCCCGTTACGAGCAGGCCGTCGGCTCAATCGGTTGGTTTTGGTACAAACAGTTGTAGTGACGGTGGCACATTCAATCAAACGCGGAACAGTCCCACGACGTGATCTGCTTTGCATATTTATATGGTGGACGCGAGTTTGCTCTGGATATATATATATATATATATATATATATGTTATATATGCGGGACCCGAGTTTTGGACAATAGAGTCGCTTGTCGCGCACTCTATAGTTGAAGTATATTACAATTGGCTATATCTATCTAGAGAAGACTCTAAACTATAGGCAGTGCACTTGCGCAGAGCTTTACGTGTGTGTATGCTATGTATTTAATAAAAAGTTTCTACACACAAGCATATAGCAAGCTAAGTTAAAATGTTCCTATTTGAATCGCTGACAGATGATACGAATTATCGTACGCGAGTTTATAAACGCTGCCATGCCACATGCTTTCACTAACCAAACGTGCTTTCTGGTGATCATGGGCTTTTCCTTGCCATAGCGTCCTAACCAAGCAAAGCTGGCGATCTAATGGGAGTAACTATGACTCTCTCCAGCATGTCTGCCTGTAATGCGCGCGAAATATGCATGGTGCGAGCACCTTCCTCGCAAATGGAAATGTTGGTCAGATGTGTAAACTCCCTATACTAACATTGTTGTGCTCTATTGATAATGGGAGGCGATTATACGAAGATTATATGGCAATCAGTTAATATTATATCATATATTGCCGTGGTCCTTTCAAAATCTGTCAAAGTTTATTACTAACATGGATAGGTGACTGCCACCTACTTCGGACCAACAGGTGAACACCCCGGACCCAGTCAGTCAGGGATATCTGTCGGAATGCCTGCTGCCTTGAGTCAATAAGCATAATAAATATAGCTCTTAGTGCTTGGCCCTATAGTGCTTGATACAGTCCCATAATTGTTTTGATCATCTGATATGAACAGAGGGTACCTCATTATAGTCTGCAATGTTTCCTTCTTCAGGTACCCATCGGTACATTCCGGAGTTTAAAGTTCTTCGATTCTCTATTAGCAGACACGATCATTTGCAATACAAATATACAAACCGCTACACTGTACGAGTACACCTGTCAATTGGATGCATGCAGACGGCGGCGAGTTATTGTAAAGAGTAAAACTAATATAACATAACGCAAACAACTGTAGCTTAAAGTAATAGCGTACACAGTAGAGAAAAATCTGCGGAACGACAGAATTTGTCTACCCGAATAGCACCTGAATGTGGACTGCACGACAGTTTTTCTCTACCACAGATTTTCTCGCGTAGCAGGCAATTTTTAGAGGAAGTCGTGTGATAGTACAAGCGACCAAGAAATAAGTGTGATAGTACAAGCAACCAGGCGTTGCACTAGAGAATAGTATGTCTACAGCTGACCGTTTTGCAGTTTGGCCTTTGATCGGTCATCGGGCAAATGAGATTTACCCGTGAGCTACTGAGAGACGACTTGATAAAACACGTAGGCTGTAAATGCCGCCACAGGTGTCTACTTTAAGATACGACTGCTCATCAGACCCTAGTTCTCATCGATAACGTAGCGTGTATGCCTATGACGAGTTCTTTTTGTTTCCCTGTACACATTATAATGTATTCCTCAAACGCCCTCGTCCTGGGTAAACCCCGTGGCTGTGGTTCCTGTGTCATTAAATTCTACTCCTCCAGGAAACGAACTATTCAATTTCAACAAGAATTAGATAATCACAAAACCCTTTTCATAGAGAAACTCTAACTCTATCCAGTGACTGTAGATCTGCCTTTCCTCATTTCTTCCATATGAGTGATACCCTATATGCTTCCACTGGTTCTACTCGATCCGTGAAAAGGGCGGACGCGCTACGTACTGATATCACGTGCGGGAGTAAAACTGTTGCTGCCGCTTGAATTGCTTTCTCCACTCGGTTTTTTAGGGACTGCTACCATTTAACATTATAGTGACCTCCAAGCAGGTATATTTTTTACAAAATGACAAAATTTGCCCTCAAGAGACTTCGGTGATAGATGGCAATGTCATCTGCATACATTAGGGTATTTGTCCACCCTCTGGCCTACTCCTGCTTCACTCGGTAAGGTAGCCCTCCAAGCAGTACCGAAAAAAAACAATATGCTAAGTCTGTCACCCTAAGCCACTTCTGTGGTCTGCATCACTCTTTTCATACCATTGCCGATGCATACTGGACTCTCATTAAGAATGCTCCCCAAATAATTTAATACACGATAAAAAACCGCTTTCGCGGCTAACTTCTCTTTAGTTATTTCTTCCTCTTATCAGCGCGTGGTCAATGGCGTTTCCTAAAACCTAAAAATACCGCGTATAACAGTCTCCTCGATTTGGACAAGTTTTCCCAAAATCTGATAGCAATTGTCGTACGTACGTGTGGGTTGACTTTGCTTCTAGACCCGTATGATGTTATTCTGGTACCGCGTTTCAAAAAAGCACTCATGTCTATTAGGTATTATCCCCGTGAAGATCGTTTTTTTTTGTTTTGACTTATTAAGTCACTTAATGCGGCAAAGATGGTATATTCCAGTTATATCAGAACAAACCTCGTTCAGTTTTCTAAATTGACGTTTGAAGGCTAAGAATGTGATGGATTTGATCTCGATCCTGGGGGCTCTTCGTAACCGTCTCGGATTTTGGGCAGTTCAACCTGGACTGTCAACCTTCCACTCTGACGCATCAGAGTGAGTTTACCTGTTAGAGTTCCATCGTTATCAGAGGATGACATGCCTGCAAGGTCTAAACACCTTAAATGTTTGCTCTTTTATGAATGCTGGTAGGCTAAATGCAGCGCTTTCCAGCCATCGTTGTTGGTTTCGGGGTTATGTTAAGTCATCGATTTAGCTATTCCTACGGCCTCCTGCACTTTTACTTCACCAGATTGCCTCGGCAGCCCTCCTGTATAATTTGTATGTAGCATTATCAAATATTTCATTATTATTTAATAAATACAATAACAACTGTCGTCGACGTTGCTACTTTTAATTTTAGCGAAATTGTCTGTTTCAGTCTAAATTAAAACAGTCATCGTGGGCGGTCAATACATTGTCTTTCGCAAAGACCGCAAAAGTCGCGGTGGTCGTATATGCATTTTGGCTACATCAAAATTGCAAGCTATAGGAACAGATCAAAAGTGCCGAGTTATTTGTTGTTACTTTTCGCCTACGGATTCTGCGACACCATTTGTTGAAATAATGATTACACGGGGGACTCAAACCAACCTAACAGTAACTGGAGATATACTGACATGTTTTTAAGTGAAAACACGAAAGAGTATATATTTAGCTCTCTTTGTTGCCTTAATGGCTTATTACAACTTGTGAATGTACCTACAACATCATGCAGTGGTACTATGTTATATCTTGTATAACCTAATAACAAAGATCTTATCAACGATCTTAGCTGTGTATTTTAAAATACTTATTGGCGCACCTCAAAGGCCCGCTAGTCAGTCCCGCTAGACTTACTTCCATTCAGACTTTGGCGCAATTGCGGCTAACATTGCATCCACCAACTGGCGTTCGTTTTATCCCATTGTGACTTCACTGAATCACAATACACGTCATTTGTAAATGCCATCACAACTCTCATGGAGACGTTTTTTCCGTTAACCAGTAGAAGGCGAAGATAGGAGGCCAACCTAAACGTTCGTAATGCCAAAGACTTTTTCGATATGCTGGTCGCCGTATAACAGTACAGCCTGGAGTGGCTCAATTTATAGTTGATGATAAGCATGCGGTTACAGGGAAGCCCGATAAAGCGGCAGCTATAAGAGACTTTTTCAGAGCGTATATGTTTAGCAGTTCAGAACTACCAACACCTTTAATCAGACCGACCAATCTCATAAAAAATATAATTTTTAACAAGGGGAAAGTAATAGTGCACCTCAACAACCTTAAAAGAAAGCGCTCGGGGACTCTCGATAATTTGTCCGCAATTGTATTCAAAGAGCGCCCTGAGCCTGAGATCCATGACTCGCTCCTTTGAAGACGGTGAAATACCGAGTTTCTTGGCAATCCAATATCACCCCGACGCACAAAAGGGGTTCTCGTAAGGAGCGCGAAAATTACAGACGGGTTGCTCAGTGTGCAATCCCTTGTCTGGTGATGGAGAAAATAATTGTGGCCGAGCCTTACACATTTCTTGATTCGCAAAACCTGTTAGACTCATTACAACATGGGTTCACAATGGGTCGATCAACGGATACACAGTTACAAGAAGTAGCTCACGATGAGGTGGTGGCCCGAAACCGAAGCAACCATCTACATGTATGCAGTGAGCTATTGGTGTTACATATTAGCTGTTTGTAGACGACCCTGAAATCTATGTTAAGGCAAATAATGACAACAACGCAGCAATTCCACAGAAAGCGATTGATGCTATATCCGTATGGGTAGAGAAAAACCGCATGCGGTTGTCTACATCCAAGTCTGCCCTCACGGGGTTGCTCGTGTGGACGTTATGAACAACTCATTTTAGCCTGGAGGATTTAACGTCGTTCACAAATTCGAAACGACTTACTTCGTTCTAATCCCCCCTTTCGGGCTTTCGGATGCTCAAGGTACAGCGAGGAAAATCACCCTAACGTGCGGCGTTCGTGACAACGTTAGTCAATCTTTACAAAATTAAAACATTTTCTATATAATGAAAGTAAGCATATATCTAGAAGTTGCATGGCCATTATTGACAGGTATTTATGGTTCTCGACCTACCCAAACTACATTTTCTCTGCCAACAGGTGGTTTGGTGTTTGTGTGTGTTTTTTTCGGTGAAAAATCGATTCCACTCACGACAGAAGTTCCGCTGCTGCACGTGGTCGCATGGTGAAATGTTTCAAGTCGACTCGAGCTGCTCTAGAATTGTCGAGTTAACAGACTTCTAGCAAGGCGTTTGCTGAACAAACTGTTGCAGTCACAAACAGAAGCCGAACAGAAGCAACAACAAGAAGGTCGAGAAGCAGAGACAAGTGAGAAGGCTGTAAAGCAGCGACGGCAGCCGGTCCCTTACACGACGACGGCAGTCGGCATTTCGCTAGTGCAGCTACCGCGTTGCCGGCAAACGATTTGGGCGCTAGGCGAACAGGACGACAACTAAACGTGCCACCAGCTCCAGCGTGACGTGACGCCTGTGAGTAGCGCGCAGGCGCGTTCGCGGGTCGTTTTCAAAAATGAAGTTGCACCCCCTGCTGTTAGACGGCGGTGATTGCAGCAGGGTTTGCTCTCCAGATGGCATCGTCGTCTTTGTTATCGTGGTTGTTGTTGTTGTTGTCATTGTTGTTGCAATTATTGCTGCTATTGCTGCATTGTTCTTGTTGCTGCTACTGCTGGTAGCTTGTTGTTATTGCTGCTGTGGTTAATATTGTTGTTGCTGCTGATGCTATTGTTGTTGTTGTTGATGTTGCTGATGCTAATGTTGTTGTTGTTGCTGATGCTAATGTTGTTGTTGTTGTTGCTGCTGCTGATGCTATTGTTGTTGTTCCTGTTGCTGTTTGGTTAGACCGGTAGGCCGTCCAGCTATCCTGACACGACGCCGCCAATAACACTGACAACAACGCAGAGAGCTAGACGGAGGATCTCGATGACGACACTTACGTTTGACTGGGAGTCGGTGGAGACGACAAGGAGGGCACCATGTACGGCTCTGCTGGCGGCACGCAGATGAACGCGCGGGGGTGAGGGGGGGCGGGCTGGCTGGCAAATGCACGTCGGGTCGGCTGTTGGTGACAGCCCGAGGTAGGCTCGGTCCCCCGCTGGTGCATGCACTACTCGGCATTTAAGCACGCAGGGGTGGGCAAACGGGCTAGCGAAAAACCGACGAGACAAAGAGTCAAGAGAGGCGAAGCTCCTCGAGTCGAGTGCAACCCAGTACACCGCCGCAGTCGCGACGACGACGACAACAACAACAACGTCGGCGACTGCAAGGAGCAAACGTTGCGTGCCACTGGAAAACGAAAAGGCTGATGATGAACTCCAATCTAAGGTAGCCGACAATGACTTTGCCAGCAGCCAAAGACGAAGAAGAAGAAGGGGGAAGAAAAGGAGAAAAGGAAGCCCCTCAGAGACAAGAATTCCCCCTTCCCACTTTTGTTTGCCCGTTTCCCCGGCGGAGAAGACGGGCGCAACAGTGGAATGATGACAGTAGCGACAGAACGACAGCAGCCAACGCTCAGATTCGGTACCAACAATAGGTGCAGCAGCAGCAGCTGCAACAGCAGCAAGATCAACAGCTCGTAGTGGTTCCGTAGTAGTGGTTGGGATAGTCGCAGCTGCTGCATGCTCTGGAATTAGCTAACCGCCAAGGAACTAGTTTTCTCAGTAAACTGTCATGGCGACGACCACGGTAACGACGGTGGCGGCGGCAACTGTAAGAATTAATAATATACTAATTCTCTATTTTCCGTCCTACCCTTTGTTATTCTCGGATTCTTCCGCCAGCCGCGTCGTCCTAGCGGTATCAAAGAAATAAGCAAAGAGAAAGCGGATTGTCGACAACGTTGTAACCTACGATCGCTGTCTGCGCACAGCAAAAACAAAGCAGGTCAACTGTTATATGTGTGCAGACTGGCTACTCCCAAATCTCCTAATCTAAGTTGCCATCAGATATGCTACGTGCACTAAGGGCGATGTGGCGATCGAACGTTTTTGTTTTCGACGAAAGCCAGTAAGCCAGAAACAGACGTAATTATTAAGAGTCTGCTGGTAACATAGGTGTCTACACGTACGCACGTGCTGCATCATATAGGACTTTTTCTCTGGAAACTCGAGAGGAGCAGCATCAGGGAACAGAGAAGATCCAAGCAGCAACCGGGCAAAAGACGATATACGATGACAGTTGTACAGAGAAAGACTGGTTGTTAGTAGTTAAAAATAAATCGATTATTGTAGGCGATCTATTTTTGACAACGTTTATGGGATCGTTCGAAACCATGAAGAATGGAACAAATTACGCGAACCCGGATACTCCGGATTTGCGGGGAAGGAGGAAGGGGCGAGTAAGCTAGCAAGTATTTTCAGCGTAGCAGACCAATATAATCTCATCTTATTAGACGTATTGTAAGTAGAGTGTTTAGTCTTTATACCTCTTGTTAGTAAACAGCATGGGACTGCTTGAATAGCGGAGGCGAATGAAAATTTCATACTCGCTACTTCGTATAAACAAACTGACAGCAGACGGTCCTGGTACACGTTGTTCTGAAACGTTCAAGCCATATGGCTTATGCGCTCTTAGAGTACTATTGTATAATCCCTGCTGAGCAGCACGGATACCATATTTTTTGGAGCTGGTCCTTAGCCAACACTTACCATGCACGGGACTGCTCTCGCTTGCTTCGTGAGACGGACCTCACAAATACCAATGTGCAACGTTGAAGCTCGAACCTGTGCACCTATGTGTCTCTTCTAGTCGCGAGGCGCACGCGAATACACATACCACTTTACCAAGCTCGACACAGATACCATTTTATCTGCTCTACTGCTCCATGTTTGTCAAATTTGACATCCTCATGCAAAGGTAAAGGTGTGGCACAACACTCTAAATCCACTCTTGCACGTAACTGGAGACGGAACCACATTCGGATTCATGGTCATCTTAGCTGCTAAGTTTGCATGTCCATAATCAACAGCTGCAACGTAAACTATTAATCGTTCGCAATGAGCTGCCTGAGTTGTAATCCTGCCCAAATAATACAAACATATTGTTTACTTCGCAATAACTTTGCGTTTCAAGATGGCACATAATTACAATACAGTCGTCATGGTCAGTGCTGGACCCCTTCAATGGTTAGTGCTGGCGCGGCCCGGGCTAGTCATGGTTCGGCTCTCGCCGAGGCAAACAAGGTTAGAAAGTACCAGAACATTGGGTACCTGTACAAGTTTTATCTCTTTGCCTTCGGGACCCTTGGCGGGCCCGGTCCATCCACTCGAAGTTTGCTACAAAAGGTCGGGAAACGCCTGATTCTAGCCAGCGGAGACAAACGAGCGGGTGATTTTCTCAGACAGCGCCTGTCGCTGGATGTGCAACGGGACAATGCGGCCTCGGTTCGGGGCACTCTCCAGAAATGGCTGGTCCCTACACTGGACCCCCCGTAACGATGCACATGTTCGCAGGGACTAAAATGTCATGTCCCCACCCTGAATGATTGATTACATACAATCGTCATTATATATGTACAAATAATGGGAGAAGCCCAGAGTGACAACGTCAGCCCAATACTGTTCAGCAGATTAATCGGCGATGTTCCACACGAAGTAGAAGGCTTGACAGATTTGTCAAAACTGTGGCTTACGTCAATAGTGTATTTATATTTGATAAAGCTAGACTTTAGGCTTCTGCGTCTTATTTTCAGAATGTGGACCTGTAATATATTTTACCTAAGGCGGCCGGTCGTATTGTCATACATATTGTCATGACACTGTTTATATGATATAGATAAGAGTTATTAGGTTAATACTATATTAAGAGCTACGAACCCTAGGTTATATGTAAAATATATAAAACAAAATGTATCGCTTTTGTTTTACCAAGACAGTTACACAATTGTCGGGTGTGTTGCTATTTTTTTACTTTTCTCTCTCGCTACGCGCATGCCACAATGATTTGCACGTGTGCTGCACTTAGGGCCTTGACCTTGAGTCAAGCCATTACACTCACATAACGATGTTGTGACGGTACAATAATAATGGAATTGTTCTGACGACTACCATCGCTGCCGTTATTACTAGTTCTGACTAGAGTACACGCAAACACACTATTTGTTTGACGTTACTCTCAACTAGAACTAGGAACACATGCTTTCATCAGAAGACGCCAGTTGTTTCGAAGACGAAGTTGTTTCTACTTTGTTTTGTGCAGAGCCCGTCGCAGCACAAGGACACTCAAGGGCGATAGCCGAAATATCGGCTATAGCATAAAAGCGCTCAGCCCCCTAACGCCCGTAGCCTCGCTCGAACGCTGCGACTCGATTTTACTTCAAAGGACTCGAATCGCTTAAATTGTCATGTAGATTGCACCGCGACGCAACAGTTGCCATTGTTCCTTTGGAAGACGGGCTGGACCGGGCTAAGTTTGGTTGGGTTGCCACTTTCGGCTGGCTCCTCTACGTCGAAGATCCGTCGATCGTGGCCTTCGTCGTTCCGTATTGGCAGCAGCAGCAGCGATAGAGGCGCTCTTCCGCTACGCGTCCAGCCGTCAACACCCGCCAAGGCGCCTTGTGTTACCGTCGTTTCGACGCCGAGAGCAGGAAAACGGGTGAAGTTCCTCGTTGCAAGCGGGTCGTTGGCGTAATCGGTTGGTTGTTCATTCAGCTAGCTCTTTTGGTTTGAATCGGCACAAACAAAAGGTGGCAGTGGCCGTGGCACTTTCAGTCAAACGCGGAACAGCTTCACGACGTGATCTGCTTCGCACCTTTGTGTTGGACGCGGGTGTTGTACAATAGAATAGCTCGTCGCGCACTCTATAGTTATATTATAATTGGCTATAGCCATAGAAGACTCCAAACTACAGCCAATGGCAATACCTCACTTACGTGTATTCTTTGTATTTAGTAAACACTATCGAAACGCAATCATGTTGTAACGTACGGTAAATGTCCCCATGTAAATATCCGGCGGGCGGTGAACTCAGTCCGTTGCTGTTTTAGAAACTATTTAGAGAGCTACTGGACTGGGTGATGCAGGGGTAGACACGAGAGTGGGCAAGTACCCTAATGTACGCAGATGACATTGCGATCTATAGGGGGATTTATTTAATTAACATTAGGGTTGAACAGGAATTTGAGAGTCTAATTGATTATATGGACGAGAGTAGCTAAATGCTAAGCAAGATAAATAACTTCGAGACGGTCGATTGGCGAAAGACAGCATTCTTCGAGCTAGGATTAATGCAGCAAATTTTGTGAATTAAAAACAGTAGGACGAACAGTAATCAGCGAGAAAAGACGTTCTTCGCGCTATGTAGTAAAGCGAGCTAGTGAGTTTTTTAATCAATTTACTTATTTGGGGTTAACTAGAACATTTGAATGGTGGCAGTTTTCAAAACCAGCGGCAGCAACCCCGCAGGAGCTGCCAATATGCATCGTGTCCGCCCCTTTTAAGATTAACGTAGAACCAATACCAACATTCGGATATTACTTATATGAAAGAAATTAAGGGAGGCAGATCTCTGGACAATTACTGGACAGAGTTAGATTTTTCTCATAAAACGTATTTTGGAGTTAGCTAATTTTTGTAGGATGATATAAGTTTATTTTTTTGGAAGGGGGGGGGGGGTGTAATGACAAAGTAACGGCAGTCACGATGGCGTTTACCTAGGACAAGAGCTATCTTTGAGCTAGCTTTTGAGACCAAGACTATGAACACGGGGGAAATTAAATGACATTCACATAGAAATGTACACTAGGATAGCGATGAGAAATGCGAGCTGGCGGGCAGCCGGATATAAGAATAGGCATCTAACGATCTGTGCAATATTTGTTTGATACAACTTCCTGTAATATGTAGGTTTGCTCATACCGAGAATTAGCTAACCCCACAACCTGTTTCATGAAAAAAAATTAACTCTATCTAATTACTGTAGGCCTGCCTTTCGTAATTTGTCCGATATGAGTGTTATCTGCCACTGTTTTTTGCCAGTTCATACTAAGCCCATCTCGTCCATAAAATCTATTAGTCTTTCTGGTTCCTGCTTAATCCTAAGAAGACTTCTACAATAGACGCGTACATTAAAGTCCACCCCTGCCTCACTCGGTTAGGCAGTCTCCCCAATAGTTTTGAAAAAAAAACACCTAAATACATAGAAGGCATCATAAATGTGCAAATAACAAAAGCTAATTGAGCAACATGCGTCGCGTGCTCTTAAAACTCAAGCCCGTTTGAAACGCGTAACTGAGCTCTTTAACAGCCCAAGGTCAGGTACAGTCTGGCCATTTACGGTGTGTACAATAATACAACCGACATTTAACATTGCCTACTGGTCTCATCATTTCTCAAGGACTTATGTTATACTGTGAACAGCTGACGATTGAACGACAATCAGAATTACTTCTACGTCCTGAACGGAATTTATATTTATAACTAGCCGACCCACAATTTGCCAAATCTTTTGTCAGACAGATATTGTTTAGTATGAAGAAAATCGTTTGCTTTTAAGCCAAGGCCTAGCGCTCATACTTGCGTAACTTGTGAAGAACAAGAATAGCATCTGATATGCTTGTGAAGAACAAAAATTGCACCTGATTTGCGAAATCATTTCGTTTCAATCCAAGTGATGATTATGATAGGCAGAACGGTAGCGCATGTTATCGAGTCGTTTCTCACTCCAGCATTATGTCCGGCGTTTCCTATTCATTTTGGTCAGCGCGGCGGCGCAGCGTCGGTAGGAAATCCGTTGAAACCAACATCAACGGCTCTTCGTGGAAAAGCACGACACCATGCACATAGGCGGTTATCGTAAGAAACCAAAAACAGAACTGAGCCCGAAGGACTTTGACCTGTGCAGCTTCAGGATCCGTCAGAAAACCTTCAGTCGCTAAAAGTAGGAGTGGAGGTAAATGCTAAAACACTGCTCAGTATACATTTAAGAAGTACATCAGACCTATAATTGTTCAGCTATTTGATAATAGCTAGATAGACGATGCTACGGTTGTCATTGTAATCACAGTGTGTGGTACGAATCGAACCACTTGGCTGTCTGATTCGTTTTTTTCAAAAAATGTTTTATGTTGTCTACAGCAGTCCTATAAACACACCCGTGACTTACTGTAAGATTATGTAAGATATTGGTCATATAACAAAATGTGTTTTGAGCTGATAGCAGGCTACTGACAGGCACTTTTTATTTTGTTTTGGTTTTGTTCGAGCAAGTCCGTCACAAGTGTACATTGAAAAACAGCTAGAGCATCATGTTCGCCGTTAAATGGGGCCGAAGCTCCGATATCTTGAAGACAAGATCTTGTAGTCGATAGAGAGCAAGGACAGCGTAACCAGACCAAAACCTCGTTGGAACCTCCACAAACTGCAGACACACGTTTTTGATTATTCGGAACTTTATGTAAACAGTCTTAACGGATCTACCGTGATGCGCAGGTTGTCCAGTATTCGCGCAAGGTACACGTCACTGGCAAAGCATACCAAACTAAAAAAATCCATGCAAAACCCCTTCAAAACTTAGCAGATTGTAGTGGTATAAAACTTTTTTTAAATTATATTCTTAGAGGTGGCGTCTACAATGGAGGGAGAGGCCTGATTGGGAGCAGAAGTTACTCAGTTTAAGTCATCTGCGATCATGTCGTCATCATAATCTATACTGTAGGTTCTACCCTTCAGTTCATATTCAATCGACAGTCGGGACGGACGGTGTATATGTCCCGACTGTCGATTAAAACTAGATAAATTCAACCGTGCCAAGTGTGCACTTCTATGTAAAATACGATCTTGGGTATACACATAGGAGCCTATATGTCTATATATCTAGCTAAGCATATATTATATATACATAGTACAAGGGAATTCCCGCACATGCCGCCAGCAGCTACAGCAACAGTGGGCAGACCAAACCGCACCAATGACCACAGGATACGTTGGCATGGCATCGCAGGCAGCAAACTTGAAATCGATCGTCTGAAAGCTGTCTAAAGCCTTAACTAAAGGTTCGTCTGACCGTCGGGCCGTTACCGGGGTTAGACGGTTGCCGGGGGTCTGTGGCCCGCCGATACTATATTATACTATACACTTCTAGTACGAAAACTACTACCCCCCCCCCCCCCCCACCCGCTCCGCCCGTTCTACTACTGCTGCTACGAGGCACCGCCACATCCACAACAGCTTGGCTTGCGGTTAGCCCATTTACAAAAGCTGCTACTACTAGCGCGGAGCGGGCGGGCGACTGCTTCTCGAGGGCCGCATGAAAAATGGCCCGACAGCAAAAGGGCACCGCCTCCTTTTCCTGGTTCTCCTCCTCATGCTCCCCTTCCGCCAGGTCGTTTGCCGCCCGCGTGTGTACATGCGTATGCGTTAGCACTGCCATATCACTATTTATATTGTATGTGTACGTACAATATGCATCTCTCTCCTCTTCTCTCTCTCTCTCTCTCTCTCTATATATATATATATATATATGTGTGTATCCATATAGGACCACGAAGGGTTACCCGACCCTTACCTCGTTTCGAGCCAGAACTCGGCGGGACGCGTCAAGGAAAGAGCGCAAAAGAAAGAGAGATATGTGTTATTAATCAAAAGCTCACATGCCTCCGCCCGCCGCCGTATGATCGGCGTCCTCATCGTCGTCGTCGTCGTCACAAAGGGATACATACTGGCACGTATGTTGCTGCGTACACCCCGCTCCCCCGCCCCCCCCCCCCCGTCTTCCTCGCCCTTTCAGCCTTCTTCCACAAAGAAACCACAAGCTGATTAGTATAAGAAAAAGAAAACGAAAAAATGATGTGTCGGGTCCATTACACTCTCGACCTCAATACGATCAATTCTTTCTTTATGAATTCTCGTCGACGCTGCCCATGCTGGTGCTCCTGCTGCTGCTGCCGCAACTTCGGCAGGCTTCGCATCGCAGACCGCACCGACACCCTCTGAACGGTGTTATGCCATCCAAATGCTCTAAGCAGTTGCTGTTGTTGCTGTTGCTGCTGTTGTTGTTGCAGTTGTTGTTATTGTTGTTGTTGTTGTCGTCGTTCATGTTGTTGTTGTTTTTTGCGTCATGTCTGGATCCGTTAATTTACTTGTCAATCCTCTCCGACACTTCGCGTCCTCATCTTGCGTAGTGGAAAATTCAGCAAAAGTATAGGAGACAACAAAATCCCTCCACGATGCACGATCCGTATGTTTGATTGCGATAGTGGCAATAGTAATGCTAAGTACTGCAGTGAGTGTTTGTACATTTAAACTTTTGTTATGATAGCGCCTTATGTGATCCGAACCCGAGAAACAAACCGGATTTTCTTGCTGGCTGAGTCGCAAGCTGCCTTAGGCGAGCATGTAGCTTTGCGGTCGTGACAGACAGCGTGTCGACCGCTTTTATTAGGTGTTATTTTCCAAGTATAACGAATTTAGTATTTCTTCCATATTCCGTACGTCATTTCAACCTTCAACTACTTTTTGTGGTTAGAAGCGCTCAAAGGCGCCTGTCGACTGCAAAATCTGGGACTTGTTCATACAAAGGAATCTAAGTACAGCAAAGAAGACCAACCGTTTTGTTAGCCCTATGGCACGTCACGAGAATTCACACCGAGCGGATCTTCTATGAGCCCAAAATGGTCAGCACCTCCTCTTATAGAAACATAACACGGCGCTCAAGTCTATACACACATATATTGTATATTGTTATATAGTTGCATAGTATACAGTTAACTTTAAGGCTCACGTCTAAGGTTTTTTTTCCAATAGGTCCTAACTTATGGAAGACATTAGTGGCTGCGTAGAGAAAATAGAGTGTAAAAGAGAGAGTTCAGTCAAACAGAAGACAGAAAGTACGATGCTCTCTAGCTGCTGCGCTGCAACGCCAACACGGCAGGCTGCCGTACACATATTTTGTATATTATTATATAGTTGCATAGTAATATATATAATATATATATATATATTATTTGTAAGGCTATTGCCCGTGTACGGTTTTTTCATGTCATGGCTAATTTTTTATCCACTTTGGCATTTACCTTGTCTAAATCAAAAACCTTGCAAACCAATTTAAGAGTGGCCGATCTGGGTCTCGAACTTAGTCCTCCCGAATGCAAGGCAAAGGCTTTGCCACTAAGCCATCTTGCTCGGTAATATATAGTTGAATTTATAGTTTAAGTCTAAGACTTCGTTTAGCTACGCGTATGTAGTATATACATATGGCGTTACATGTTTAAGTTTTTGCCAATCGTAGTCCTCAGATGGGCCACATTTTCCACATATGTTGCTGCTTTTGGACGTCCGCCATGCACTGTGCGTACACATTCGGGGATATGGCTCTGCCGCCCCCCAACGGTTGAACAAACTCTTTGAAACACTCTAATGCACTTAGTTCTGGCTGGAAACTGACTAAACATCTGTACGCTAATTTTTGGTTGCGGCTGAGCCAATACAACCCGCCCGTGGATTGGAGTTTTAACTCACAGTCGACTACGCGGGAGAATGCAAAAACTTCCTAAGATAAAAAATATTATATATATATATATCTATATCGTGGGTCGTTGTGCTATGATGCACTCCTTCGTGATGTGCGCCATAGACAAGTATTTTAGGTCTAAATGTTCTAAATAGTTTGCCAGTAGTATAACTGCTATTGAGGAACGTTGGACTAGATGTATTGAGCTTGGGGGGGGGGGGGGTATGGTAAACAATAAGAGGTACGTGGCTTTATCTGTTAATTGCTTGTATTCCACGCTACGATTTTTTTTTATCTACCTAGTATATCTACGTCAACATATACATTATAGATCAGTAAATAAGCGATATGTACTAGGCAGATAAATTTTGCACCTAGTGATGTGCGAGTATCTATCAAATATATTGCGTTCAATATATGTATATATATATATATATATATATATATATTGAACGCACGAAGCGCACAAACAAGACATTTGTGTAACGTATGGTCACTAGATGGCTTCCATGCAGTTTGTTTGTTTTCGTCTACTCAAACGCTAACTAAGCTAACGAATGCGCTTTTTAGTGACCTGCATCGTTTAGCCTGCCCCTAATAATACGTGTGCCTACACTACAACGCCTACCCTCTTTGTGATGTAAATAAAGGTGTATTTTATTCTACATGCGAGGGGGCTAACACGCCGAACCCGCCGATGTTCTTCAGACCGAGTTAGGCAAACACCGTAATTAACTGCTGGAACTACTACTGTCGTATGTGAAGAGTAGTGGAGTGTGCGGTTTTCGGGAACGAGAGAGAGAGATTGAGAGATCGGGCAAAGAGAGATAAAAAGAGAGAGAGAGAGATACTTGTTGGATTATTACTGTTGTTTCCCGACGAACGGGCTGATTTTGTTTCGTGCCTGGTTTTGTTGCCGACGCTTGGCGGCATTTGCTCTCGCATGTTGCAGCTGATGTTCAGCTCATGCCCCTACAACAGGGCGGTGCAGCCGTGCCATTGACAGCAGCAGGCGGCAGCGGCACGCAGGTCCGAACGAAAAGCAAGCATGCTTTAATCAATTAGGTCCTAATCTATGGAAGACATTAGTGACTGCGTAGAGGAGATAGAGTGGAAAAGAAGCAGTGGAGTTGAACAGAAGACAGAACGTACGGTGCTCTCTAGCTGCTGCGTTGCAACGCCAACGCGGCAGGCTGCCGTTTTTCCTCGCCCCCCCCTCCGCGTCCATCAATTGATGAAAATTGGGCTGTTGGGCAGGTTAACGTAATGCAAGCGGGCAGGACAACGGCGGCAACGACAACACCAAGGACTTTCGAGCACTGCGCCACTACCATTTCTTCTCCTGCGCCTCCTCCGTCCACATCCTCGTCCTGCTTCAGGCAGGAGGAGAGAAAGGAAACGCAAACGAAAATGGACTCCCTACCTCACTTACTGGACTTGCCAAACAGACGACACAACAACAACAACGACAGTGTGGCCCTCGATTTGTCTCTCAAAGGAAGTTTTGGCTGTGGCCTTTGTTGCTGTTGTTGTTTGTGTAATAGAAGTAGTAGTACTAGTAGTCGCTCAGTTGATGTTGTTGTTGTTGTTGTTGCTGCTGTTGTTGTTGTTGCTGTTATTGTTGTTGTTGTTGCTGCCATTGCAGCCGTTGTCACCTGTGCCAGTTCACACCTGCCTATTACGTTACTTTGCCCTTTACTACAACAGCTTTGTGCAGTCTTCAACGTCTTTATTGTGTTCGTTACCATTGTCATCGGCATTGCTTCGCTTTCGGATGCCGCAGGGCTATAGGACCCTGCCAATAAGAGTAAAGCAGTAAAACGAGACTAGACAAAATAAACTATACCAATAATAAAAATCATCGTAGAAAACAATCACGAATGACGTGCGGAAATCCGAACTCTGTGACTCACTGCCTCGTTGTTTGCTTGGCCTCACTTTGCTGAGTTAATGTTTTTCTTTTCGTTGTTTTGTCATGCTGTTGTTACTGTTATGTCGTTGTTGTTGTTGTTGCATTTCCTGCTTGCTTCTAATGTGGCACAAATACAGCGCAGAGCGTACTCTTTGAAAGAGACGCAGCAGGACAGCACGCTCACGCCGGACACCTGAGCATGAGGCATGCAACGATGCACCTAACCATCCAGTCCGACGGACGCCCGATAAAGGCGGCGGACTCGACATAATTACGCCGTGCACACCATTTGCTCATTCAACGTGGCGACGAGCGCCACTCAACATTGCCTACGCACGGTAGCACCCTACCGCCACCGAACAGCAGCAAACGGAACCGCTGAAATCATCGCTGGGTCGTCATCATGTTCACGACCATCTCCACAACCCCCCCCCCCCTACCCCAATCACCACCATCACCAACCCCATTCACGCTGGTGAGGTGTTTCGCTGGTACGCTCGAATGATTGAGGCGCATGGGCAAATTTGTTGATTTTGTCGGCGACGTTGCGTCTGCGGCGACGACAACCGTTGTTATTATTGTTGGTGTTGTTGTCATTACTGCTGCTGCTGCTGCTGTTGTTGTTATTTTGTTGTTGTTGTTATTACTGCTGCTGCTGTTGTTGTTGTTGTTGTTGTTAGTGTTGTTGTGACGGCCATCGTCATAGCTACATTACGTCAACGTCACCGACGCATGTTTGCGTACGTCAACATACGTCTGTGTGTTGCTAGCCAGCTGGCAGAAGAGCAGCTGGCTAGCAGCAAAAACACAGCACAGGCAGGCAACAATAAACGGCGACCATCGCATCTGCTCACCTTGATGTACCACGAAACTCGAGTCGTTGAGACGCCAAGATTCCACACGCGAGAGAGCGAGAGAGAGAGAGAGAGAGGCCAAGCGAACATCATTCGGAACGCTTCCACGTACGCGAATGACTACACGGGCTATTACGGCTTCTGCTACGAAGCGTAGCCTTACTGCTTACTCCTGCTACTTACCTACTACGTCGACTGCACCACCATCACCACCACTACCACCACCACGACTTCACCGACAACAATCACCACGACTTCATCTACCACAATCACGACGACTTCACCTACAACGACTTCACGTTGTTCAACAAACAACAACAACAGCGCCACCGCCTTAGGCGCAAAAAACACAGAATTAATTAACGCTGCAGGCAACTGGGAGGTTGGCGGGCGAGGTTTGCCCGCACCAAAAGCAGCTGCGGCCGCAGGCGGCAACATCGACAGCCACGACAACGGAATAACGACGGCAACCATGCAAACACCAGAAACAAAATAACAACAACGACACTACCACCACCACCAACAACAACAACAACAACAACAACAACAACAAAAACAACAACAGGTGCATCAACACAACAACAGCAACAGCAACAACAGGTGCATCAACACAACAAAAATGACCACAACAGTAATAATAAAGCAGTTGTAACAGCACCAACAACAACAACAACGACAACGAGAGCCAGCAGGAACGCCGTAGCGGCCACAATTACCGTAAGAGCATTACCAGAAGCAGAATAAAGATGCCACTTGCTTATGCGCACATCCGTTAAATGAAAATGGCAGCGACGTTTCGTATTCATAAAAAGATCTACTAGTAAAAGACTAGTGGTAATGGTATTAATAGAATTGGACGTAGGAGGAGTTGCCATGGCAACGTTAGCCTATGGGGGTAGCCAAGAGGCCTCGTGGTTATGCGGGTTATCTAACTATAGAGTGGTATTTCGCATGCTAGTTATTCCGTTTATTCACCACTTCGTTCCTACTCGTTGCCTTCTGTATGAAGTAAATTACGTTGCTACGCAAGTTTCTGCACTAACTTTTCATTAGACTGCAAGCATTGGCAGGGGTAAAGATGTTGCTGATAGCTTATATATATATATATGTATATATATATATATATATATATATATATATATATATATATGTATATATATGTATATATATATATATATATGTATATATATATATATATATGTATATATATATATATATATATATATATACAGGGTGTTCCTATTTGTGTGTCCAAAACGCTAGGGTATGGTCAAACTCGGTGAGAAAATCATTTTTGCCAATGGGTGGAAGCCGGGAAAACGTTTTGTTTAGGAGTGAGGATGAAATTTATAAATGCAGTTATTCTGTCTTTTTTCTCCTACATAGTTGTGCAAAATCTACGTTTGCGGGAGAACCAGTCAGCGCACAAAGGAACCGATCATACCAGCGTGTTTGGCGGAACATTCTGCACAATAAAGTATACATTACTAGCTTGCGTAGCAAAAAGCGAATAGCCAGATTAAGGAAAGTCATAAAAAGTCAAAATGTTACGTTAACGCTTTTTTGTGCAACATTGTAATTTTTTCCATTACGACCAAAAATGCACGTCCAAAAGACTACTCTCAGGCAATAGCAGATTTAATGCCCACTACATTCGTACCAAAGTGATGGTGCTGCGTTACGTAGTTGCCAAGTAACTAAGCTTTTTCGACAGTCATATCGAAAGCGAAGGCATGCATACTTGCATAGGGTGTATGAGAAAGTTAGGTACATATTTTGAGGTTTAGTAGAACTCAGCAAGAGAATAATTTTTTCTAATGGAAAGAGGGGGCGGAAACGTCTTGGCAAAATGCTACGGTTCTGGACGTGAAAACTTCAACGTGAAACATAACAACTATGACTGTCGAAAAAGCTTAGTCACTTGGCAACTACGTAACGCAGCGCCATCACTTTGGTACGAATGTAGTGGGCATTAAATCTGCTATTGCCTGAGAGTAGTCTTTTGGGCGTGCATTTTTGGTCGTAATGAAAAAAATTACGATGTTGCACAAAAAAGCGTTAACGTAACATTTGGACTTTTATGACTTTCCTGAATCTGGCTATTCGCTTTTTGCTACGCAAGCTAGTAATGTATACTTTATTGTGCAGAATTTTCCGCCAAACACGCCGGTATGATTGGTTCCTTTGTGCGCTGACTGGTTCTCCCGCAAACGTAGATTTTGCACAACTATGTAGGAGAAAAAAGACAGAATAACTGCTTTTATAAATTTCATCCTCGCTCCTAAACAAAACGTTTTCCCGGCTTCCACCCATTGGCAAAAATTATTTGCTCACCGAGTTTGACCATATCCTAGCGTTTTGGACACACAAATAGGAACACCCTGTATATATATATATATATATATATATATATATATATATGTATATACTCGTATGTGTATATATATATATATATATACATAGATATAGTGTATCGGCAAGGTTTAGTACTTTAGATTTTAAAAATTGAACCGAAACCACCAAGAGGTCCAGGTTTGTTTTGCTTAAGAGCGCCGTTCATCAACACACAGACGCGTGAACGAAGATAACCCCCGCTCAGGAAGGCGTCCGACATCATTAACAGAAGAAAACTATAAAAAAGTTTGAAACAAACAATTGCCGAATTACTATCAGAGAGAAAGCTTGGAAATTGTAGATATCGTATGGATCAGATGTAAGAGTCTGAACCGATATTTTATGCGTTAGCAGACTGGCAGCAAAGTTCGTTCGAAAAATTCGCAGAAGCAATTCAACTCTATTCCGAAAGACGCGTTTAGATATCTTTGGAAGAGTTGAAAAGAAGATCGTAGGAGTGCAATTCAGTGGGCGGGAGCTATTTTAAAGGGAACACAAATACTTTGGAACTTTAAATAAATATCGTATCGTATCAACCTTTTTGGATCCGCGGTTGTATATACACTAGACCCGGATCAAACAGTTCGCACCATCGAATATGAGCAATAAACGAACAAAGACCACGTATATTTTATTGTTCACTATAATCTGCTTGATGTTCAAAACATCTAGTCCAACGATCGTCAATAGCCTTTGCATCACGAGCAACATATTCAGAATATTTGGCCCCAGAATACTTGCACGATATTAAATGATTGTTGCTCGGATATCTTTTCTGGAGATTTCTTAAGGTTCATAAGCATACAACAATCGCAGGACTGCAGGCCGCCGGAGAATCAGGGGAATGCTCGCGATAAGCTGGAACGTTAGTTTGCGTTACTTGGCCATAGCGAAACGAGACATTGTCGCATGTGACATTTGGCAAGCGCATTGTCGTGGTGAAAGAGCGCAGTTCTATTCTGCATCACGAAAGTGCTGACGTCCTCAGTGTGATGCGTTACTTCAACAGGACCCAGAGTGCTGCGCAATGCTCCTCCGTTATCACTATTTTTAAAAAAAGGTAGTTGATTATTAAAATACTTTTTGCGGCCCAAAAAGGATCGCCAAAGCCTTTCCGGTCGAGATGTACCTCATAACCCTGGTGGGAGGCGTCCTTTACTGCGTGCGATCCACTCCCTGATGCCATCTTCCCGCTCTGGAGTGAAATATTGCACCCAGGCTTTGTCGGCAGTTACAAATCGGCCTAAAAAATCAGACGGACTTTGTTTAAAAATTCTAATTTGCTCTTAAACTTACACGCGTGTCAGCCTTTACTCCATTGTTAGCTCGTGCGGCAGCTATTTTGCTTTATTTTCTATGCATACATGCTGATGCAATGCGCCCTAGCTACTGTCCATCTCTACCGCTATACATCAGCCGGCGGTAAGTCATCACCAGTTTGTAGACTTCTAGCACAGTGTTCTTATACGAAGCTGTTTTTGCCGTGCAGAATGTGGTGCATCCTCGGTGGCCTTGCTATAATTTTTAAATAGGGTAGTTCATTTGTAATGATACTGTACGCCGGTGCATTCGTTTCGTAAACTGCACATAATTCGGCTTTCATTTTCGTTGGTTGTATTGTGTTGTAGTTAATCCCTCAAAAATGATTAGACACAGCATGGTACTCATCCTGCTCCATTAGCACTAGAGGATCTAATATGTCACTGTTGCGCGACCTGCTACAAATGCAACTCACAACCAATCTACATAATACTTATTTTTTATTACCTTTGAAGAAAGCCTTTCTCCATCGCTGTAGTCGGGATGAGCTGTTTGAAATGGTAAACAGGCGGTGATCTAAATTTTTGATCCACCTAGTTGATATATAAATGAAGAACAACATAGTTCTTTGAGAGAACTTGCAAGTACACCAAGGCATTCAGTTTAGTACTTCAAGTAATTAAGAGAGTACCGCACAAGTCAATGATCGGGGAGAAAAATATACTGACAGTTTGTTAAAACCTGCAAGCGACCTCACCGAGGGTGACCGTTGGGTGTACCTGAAGCGCTTGTTCGTCAAAGCTTGGATGCAGGATGCGAACAACTAAGTGGCGTTCGCCACTCCTTTCGGCGGTAGGACCGACCATCTGTACGTAGCTGGCAATACGGACCTCGAGCACATCTTGCAATGCCCAGCGAGCAAAGCATATCAATATATATATATATATATATATATATATATAGGAAGAAAAGCTTAAATAAAAACGATTTTAGAAACTAATAAATAATAGCAAAACGTAGTAACAAAGAAACAAGGAACGACAAGAAATACACGCAAATTGTGAGCAAAACGCGAGAACGTGATCATTCGCATACTTCATATACATACATCATAAACGTCGCTCGCACAACCCGGGCAATCGACCACAACCACGCAAGAAGAAAGTCTATTGAAGTAAAACACCAAAGAAGAGAGGCACAGAGAGAAATAAAGAAAAAGGTTTGTTTGCTTTGCCGTAGTCATAGTAATGGGCGCGTTTGAGACGGCCGCCGACATGTCGCTTCCTCATTCTCCTTAATTCAATCATGTTGCTCGCTTTTCGGTCATTGTGGTTAGTGGTTTCTCTCTTTTCTAGCCTATTCTGTATTCTTGAGTAACATTTTTTCTTCCTGCCCTTCTGCCCTACTATGCATGCAGGAGCGGAATACACATAGTTCCCACACAGTTTCACATTTGCTGGAGATTTCATCTCTCAACATTGTCTCAAATGTACACCTGTGGATCCTTAATAAGTCTACGTTTTGTTTTTCCTTGCTTTCATGACCACTCCCTTCGGATCTGGTTCGTTTATTTGATTTTGATTTATTTTTCTATCATATGGAATATTTTTCCCTGTCATCAGCAGCAGCAACAACGGCATCGCCACTACGAATTCTCGTAGAGTCAGTCACGCGTTGCCACTTTCCAGCTCGTCTCCCACTTTCCCACTTTGTCTCCTTTCCTCCATCCCTCCACAGACAGACGACGAGGAGACCGAACAAAAACAGCAGTTAGCGCTGTTGTAACAAGTACAACTAGCAGCCCGCCCGTTACAGCCGCGGTGGTGGTGGTGGCGGTGGAGAAGAGGGATGTAACTAGGACCAACAGCCGCAGGCTTTGCTTTTTTGCATCGGTTGGCCGACGAGAGAAAAGAACATGAGAAAGAGTTAGAGAAGAGGGAGGGAGGGAGAGAGGAGAGAGAGAGGGGAAACAGGGAGGATGACTGAGCTAGGAAAAGCTAGCCAAAACTGACTGCAGGAGCACGCAGCAACAGCGCGGTCCATTCACAGCGTCACCTCCTTCTTCTCGTCGTGCTACCCACCGTAGAGGAAGGCTTCTGTCGTCGTCGTTACTGACTGTCGAACGGTGTAAAGAAAGTCTCCACTCTTTCTCCCGCTTCCAACAAAAAGCACGCACGAATGCATCCATAAACACACACACGCACACCCACCCACACCCACAGCCACACGGACCGCCCGCGCGGCCTTTCACGGCATACAAGTACAAGTAGTGCGTCGCTGTTCATGTCGCATCGTTTTTCGTCTACAGAGAGTAGCCCTCCTACCCGTTCACGTTCTTGTTAGTTTGTTGTTGTTGCTACTGCTGCTGCTTACAACGTGTTACCCAACTGGCTGTAATACCAAGCCCAGCCTGTGCCCTACTCACCGAAGAGACTCAAGCAACCTCTACTCTTAACAATGGCGACGATCATCGGAACAATAACAACAACAACAGCAACAACAACAGCGACCACGACCGCCCGGCTTCCACGACGTCCGAGCCTCGCTGTAGCTTTTTAAGTCGTATACCCCGCGGCCTTAGACGTGTGTGTATGTATAGTATCTAGGGTGACCCAGAATTCGTCTAAGAAACTTTAAGATCTAGTACAATTCGGCAAAAAAATCATTTTTTTCCAATGGAACAAGGCGGCGGAAATGTCTTGTTCTGTTTTGGGCTAACGTATAATGCAATTCATCATACGCAAAATTATCCTACAAATATGCAAGTAAGTCCTCGATAGGATGACTAGGACTTTCGCAGTCGCAGGCTTATTAAAGATACGTCAGGATTAAAAGTTTGACACGACCACTTTTGGCACTTTCGCTCTCACTTAAAAAAGACAAGTCCGCCCCTTGTTCCATTAGAAAAAATTATTTTTTTGCCGAGTTGTACTAGATCCCAAAATTTGTTGGACAAATTCTGGGAGACCCTATATATATATATCTCCCTGTTTCGTCCAAAGGATACTCATCCTCTCTACAAAAAAGCAAACAGTCACACCAAAAACAGTTTGCAAAATAAGGGTCCTGGGATAGCCGACCTTCTAGCCTTCACGTTGAACACAACAACCACAAGAATCTACTTCACAGGGATCATTGCGGACCTCAACGATGCAGCTCTGATCCGTGATATGATTACCGTAAGCCGTTTACCTCTGCCCCCTGATGTCGGACTTCCATATGTTTTCGTGCTAACAGAAAAATCACGTCAGCGGTCGCCAGATACAGACCGTACACAAGCCGCTAACGTTCCTCGGTTTTTAACCATTTTACCGTAACCATTTGAATTTGCATGCGCCTACTTGGCCATCCGCCAAACAAATAAGCCGTTCGCAAATTCAAAACGGGCTACGGCTTTTGGAGTGAGAGCTCGCCCCTTAGGTTATTGGGGCGTACATCAAAAAAGTGTCCTAGCAATTCACATACTGTTAGATAATCAACGCTGGAGTATTTTCTGCATTTGTGCCGAGGCCTCGGCAGAGGTCGCGCATTTGGATGTGTACCTCGCTAGGGAGCTTTGGGATGGAATGGCATGCGCTAGCCGGCACGTGTACACAAGGTATATTGTGCATGACTATCATCACTTGGAATGTTCGACCCAAGGATTTCACCAAGTTAGCGATCAATGTCGTTGCCGGTTCTGCTCGCAGATATGCGCTAAATACCACGTAGCGAGCTGCCAGACCCATCGGCGGTCTTTGCACTTTTTCGCCCGGTGGGACGGTCGCTAAAGTGTCCAAATTGTATATTATGAACTGTATTGTAATTACGCAACATCTTGAAATGCAATGTTATAGCGAAATAAACAAATTTATATATTTTCTACATTTGTTAGCCTCAGCTAACCTGGAAGCATGACCTGCTCGGTACGCACCTACACCGACCAACGAAGGGGCTAATGAGTCGGTTACAGTTGCGTCCTGAACAAGCATGCGGCCACGCTCAAAGGGCGTCAAAGTCAAACCGTCAGGTCTTTTTCCATCATCCTTGAATAGACCCGGAGGTTCTAGAACACACGGGAAGCTCGCACATCTTGGTGCGCAACTAAAGGTGTCATTTAAAGCGGAGTGACGTGCTCGTCGGCCTGCACTCAAGGCACACGACAGACCATGATGGGCCAACGCGTCCACAAAATCACCACAACGACATCGGTAGGGCACGATTAGGTCATCACCAAGCCACAGGTGAATTGTGCAAGTGCACGATAAGACTAAACATACGTAAGTTGTTATGGGAGCAGCACCAATAACCCACTACTTCACAACCTTTTGATGGCGAAGTTAAACGTGTCGATGTTTTTGAGGTGGCTGTAAAGAAACACTAACCGCTGTTAACAGTTGTAAATATTTCCGATATTATTATACTCAATCTAAGTAAAATAAATATAATTGAGAAAAGATTTCCGATATTCCAGAAAAACAGCGAGGCAATCCACACTTAGTTGCCACGAAGCATGTTAATCTTTCACTTTTAGCGGTTGATAGTCTCGAGGTAGGCCGTGATATGGACACTTTCTGTGGGGAGTCATATGGGGACAAACGGCTGCGGTCCAACCTCTTTGAGCAGAAAAACATTCTGGACTTCATGTGACTCCCTCTCTCTCGCCCTCGCCCCTCCTTAGTCGGGCTCTTCGACGCGCCCTGTCGACAGACGAAATCGACCGATCCTCAAGCAGCATTCCTGTTTGGTTAGCATCATTCCTGTTTTCCCACTACTACCGTGGTCGTGGTACTATGGCGGCAGGCTGGGACAAACTGGGTGTCGCGACATTGCGTCGTTACGGACCAGCGATTTTGTATCTGTTTTGTCATCACCATCAAGAACATCCGAGTCATGATCAACATCATCGTCGTCATCATCATTATCATCATCATTGTCGTCGTCGTCGTCGTCGTCATCATCCTAATCATCATCACCACAAATACCGGCACCATAATCATGATGACGTCATCTGCCGCCGCGCGACCAGTGCTATCAGAGCTAGAATTGCGGCAAGCAGCGTCATGCCGGGAACGCTGCCACGGGAAGGCAGGCAGGACCCGCCTATCAGGACGTAGGCTCGCACGCCCGCCAGCACGCAGCGATTTCACCACACACGCGAAATAGTAATATAGCTACGATACGAGTATATATTGTACTTTTTGCAGACTTCAACCACAAACCCTACGACTAGCCTGCCACGTCGAGCCCGGTGGCGTGGTAGCATGCGTCTGCGCCTCGAGACCGGAGGAGACACATAGGAGGTGCGCGGGTTCGAGCCCCACCGTTGCACATTTGTATTTATGGGGGTAGTCCGTCTATGAAGCAATGCGAATAGCAGTCCCATGGACGTTAAATCTTGGCTGAGAGTCAGCCCCGAAAGGATTTTTTTTAGCCTGCCACGTCTTGTTTTACAAACAGAAGCAGCAGCAGCGGCACAAAAGTACCGTTGTTAGTTCCCGTTATGAGAGTTTGCATGTGTATTTCTAGCCAATGCTAGCCGGGCAATGCGTCCTACCTCGATACTTACTTCAACTGTAGGACGAGCCCGAGATCACAGATCACACACCACTAGCACCGGTCGAGCCGGCAAGACTCGATCACACGGCACGGAACCGCCAGGCGTCGAGTTCTATATGTATATATATATATATATATATATATATATATATATATATATATATATATATATATATATATATATATATATATATATATATATATATATATATATATATATATATATATATATATATGGTCGGCCAAACGAAACTCGGCCCAAACGTATATCTAGCTTATCATAGCTATACGTGGCTACTCGTAGTGAATAATAATAATATAATAATCGTCACGCATGATTGTCGTTGTGGCCGGACCGATTTCACCAAGTGCCGCCGCTAGTGATGCTGCCAGTCAGTCCGTGTCCTGTCGGGCCGACCATCGTCCTCATCGTCGTCATTGTGACGATCATCGCTGTAGAATTCATTACTGATGCATTACGATATTAGCCGGCCACTATATATATATATATATATATGTTTTTGCTATTACTAGAATATATATATATATATATATATATATATATATATATATATATATACAAGATGCTTACGATACAATTCGTCAAAAATGAGATTTCCATAATTCGCCCACCTTAGATGTCACCACTCTGTTACATTGGGTTGCGAAATCGATCGTTGTTCTAGTACAAAATGGTTGAAGAAACTACATACCATGCAATATTAGCGATGCATCTCTACGCCTCTGAAACCAGATAATCAAACATTTCATGTAAATCAAGTAAGCAGAGCCGCTGCACTCGTTAAGTGGATATATATATATATATATATATATATATATATATATATATCTGATGATTTCCCATATTTAAATGATGCATGTGTCCTTGAATTTAGCGGGCCGGGGGAGGGGGGGGGTAAGTAGCGAGGTAACAAGGATCATGTATCACCTAGTTTTGGACTACGGTCCTGCTGTCTCGAATGGGCGCCACCCATTTTGACCGTTGTACACGAGATGAAATCGGCATTGTCGTTGTTGGTGCTGCTGCATGTGCGTGCGTTATACGACTTGCAGTTTTTTTGCGAAAAATGCACGTTTTGCTTCGACCAATGGAATGAAAACAGAGAGACTAACGACACGGCCGGCGAAGCAGGTGGCCATCCGACCAACTTACGTTAACGATATCCTGCTACTTGCGTCGCACCTTAATCGGCGTTGACATGCAATGGCAAAACCCGGCGCGGCTCGGCCTGGCCCGGCAACTGTGCCAGACAACAGGACCGAGAACAAACGTGATGCGACGTGAAGCAACACCGTTGTCTCACTACACCACCATCGGAAGAATGGAAACCGTCACGATTATTGTCACGGCCATTGGCGGCTGATGGGCGGCTGGCACGTGCCGGCAGCTACGGACTTCGCAGTTGACGCTGACCACTGAGATCGACCACAAGAGTCGATGATTCACAGAGACCTGAAGCTTTTCGTTTGCCTAGAGGCTTTGCTCGAGATGGTTCGATGTTAGCTGTCAGTGACGTTACAGCGTTACAGCCCAGCCGGATCGATCTTCCGCTGTTATACATAGAAACCACAATCATCGACACTATCGCCAATAGACATAACCTACTCCTACTACGGCCAGTTTCGGTGTAAAGGGCTGACGACGATGACGACGACGAAGGGACGATGACCCGACAACGAAGGCTTGGGCTTACTTAGTTAGGCTACGCATTTGCCACGCAAACAAGCCATGTAGCGAACGCAGGACATGAAGTAGTGGGTCGACACGGCACAAATAGATAGATAGATAGATAGACACATAGGTAGACCGATTGACTGGGTCGGTTTCTTGTATGACGTAGACAGGCAGACGTGGTCTCCATGTCAACCCGATATTGATCTTCTGCTTCGCGATAGATGATCATTTCGACCTACTCAAGCCAAGTGGACGTTCCTCGAAAGGGCTCGCATCTACGGTCGTTTCAGTGCACAACACCACGATAGCGTGTACGGCTCGCACACGCCAGAACCGCGTTTAAAGGTTGCCCAGACAGGGGAGAAGCGCAAAGCAAGACCGAGTGTAAAATAGCCGTGGAAGCCAACTTGGGCGCAAACCCCGAGCTGCGAGCTAGGCATGCGGGCTGTCTACACGTTGTCTACGAGTTGACACACGCAGACTGTATATAGGTTTGATAAATATTGTACGCTGTCTATAGGTTTCAGATTCAGATTCAGAACGTGGTTTCGAAAGGTTTGCTAATATTGTTGTGTAATATTGCAGTGGCACGCCATAATGGACGACGAGCATCGAAAGCTAAAGCATATGTGAAACATGGAGATAATAGCTTCAAAATCACCGACGTGGCTTCTTTAGAAATGCAAAGGATATGCTAGTATGTTAACCCAGTGCTATGTACAACTAACTTCTAAAATTAGGTAAACAGCTATCTAAAATTGTGTGTTGTATATGGAAGGTTTCAGAAATGTCTGGTGCACCTGCGTCGCTGGTAGCTTGTTCCCCCAGGTAACTACCTGCCCCGACTGATTTTAAACCTCGTATAGCGTTTCTGTGGCATAGTGCTGTGTCTAAATTGTTCAAACCTAACGACCGTATTCATTTATTTAGAGTTCGATAAATATGCAATGTCTAATATATTTTTCATTTTCAAGACACATTATAGTGTTTTTTTTCAAATAACTGTCTTTCGGAGGGTCTGCTGTCCCTCTATTATACAAGGAGACATCTATATTCTAAAAGCAGCGTGTCCTACCATGTGTCTAGCTACAATAGCTCGTTTATGGTTTGTCAACAACATATGCGTGCCGAAACATTGAGACATCGACAGACCTCGACGCTCAGAATCTTGACGAATAAAACCCCGAAGCAGCACCAAAGAATAAACAGCTAAATATTCAGGCGGCTATTCATCGATACAACATCAGTAGTTATTTCATTTGCTTCACCTGTATCTCTGCTTACCTCACCTTTACCCCCCCCCCCTAGACTTCCTACAAGACCGAAAACAACGAAGCAGCACCTCACCGGCACTGCAAATACCTACAGTAAGTGCCAGAATTTGAGGGCTTGTAGACAGTCTTGGTTCGCTTGCAGACAGACCACCCAACGCAAGTAACCGTTACTTAACTTCATTACGTGAGGGACAGGGGGTGTAATTGCTATACGCACACGACCTGTATGTAATTGATTAATTGATTTATTGTTTGCTTGGCATGTATATATATCTATGTATGTATGTCTGTATGAATGTATGCATGTATGTCTGTGTGAAGGTACGCATGTATGTCTGTTTGTGCGAACGTATCTCTCTGTCCGTACGATGTTAGTATGAAAGCCCTAATTGCGCCTCTGGATCGGCGCGGGCGGATTTTCCTGCGCGAACGGTGTATGAGATAGCACCAAATGCTCCAAATGTAATGATCAATTATTTCGTACTGCGGCGCTTTTTTGCCTAGGTACGCATTAGATTCGGCAGAATCAACAACAACAACGGCGACGGCGCTAGTAGACATAGGCTTGAATGTCTTGAATCTGCTGGGTTAGCGATGCATGTTAACGGGGGTTGACAAACTAGTGTTAACGACGCGTGTTGCCGTCGACCCAACGGTTCTTTGCCCAACGAACCGACCGACGTACGGGCTATGCCCAACAATAGCGTCAGAACTGCCGTATGTTTGCTGGAGCACCCGACACCCATCGGTTCTCTTTTTAGATACTTACCACATAGCGACGCCAGCTTGCGGTAAAATGAACAGAAAATCATATGGATCATACGTAACATACATTGAAAGATACCCACTTCGGAACACTGTGCTTGCAAAAATCTTGTCACCTGGCTGAACAACACAAGTAAAGTCGTGCCACTCAGCATAGACATAGAAATGCGTACGTCGAGCCTACAACAGACTAGTAGATATTGTATTTCACAATCTCTTTTGTTCTACATTATCAACTTCTAAAAATAGTCAAAATGTAACGGCAAGCAAAAAGCCAGCCGGCTAAAGTAATAGGCTAGAGATAAAAAAAAGAAAGAAATACACAATATGTATTGAAACTATAGACATAACTAGAATATGCTGTATATAGCCATGTTATTCCCTGTTTCAGCAGGCACATTTAAGGTCATATTGATGTCACTATTATGTACTTTGCCGTGCCTGATAGTTTCCACAAACACCACGATGGATGTGTATGTACGAAATATCAAGCGACGCGCAATACCATGCCCTATATCGTTAAATATGCCATAGTTTGTTCAATAACGGAGTTATAATCCAAGATAAAAGTGTAATATTTCATTGTTAATATCTGGTTACCCAGTCGCGATGTTAACAAATTTAATTAAAACTTTATTTGTATTGTTGTCTTTACTTCAATTTTATGGACGTAGACGAGACGTCCAAATCAAACAGCAGGAGTTATCAAGATTAATTCTTATTGTCGAGAGTATTATGTTTAAAAGAGGTCCATAGCTGCAAACTACATGGGAAGGGTATCCCTATCTTATTTCAAATATCATTAGGGACCTCGGGGTTATGGTAACACCGGAACTGAATTTTAGTACTCATATCCCTCAATTCATCCCATTGATTAGTCTAATATGTAATGCCATATTTCGTTAATTCATTATTATAATTTCTAAGTTTTTATAGTAGTTTAGTTGTTCCTTAATGTACGTATTGTTGTAAAGTTAAGCGGTTTTATTTAAACAATACACACTAAATCAATTAAAAGTCTACAGAGAACATTCTTTCATCGTGTCTCAATGAGGTGTAACATGGCCCTGTAAATCCATTGTGATAAACCCTCTTTAGAAACTGCAGTCGAGATTGGGTTCGTTTATAGCAACAATAAGCATACTGATGACGGATGAATAGGGGACGGCAATGACAAACAACGATACAACAAGCTTTCTTGCATATTTAGGCTTCTTATTGATCGCTTCGAGTTGCATTCTGCTACCCACCGCGCTTATCACCCCCGTGTCCTAATATGCTATATATACAACAGGATAGAGGCTGAGCCCTAAATGGCTAAACGGATCTGCGCGACACGCCCATGTAGCGGTCGCAGCTTGACGTCGTAATGCTACGGCTTTCACTGGGGCTTCAAACGTGATCCGGAATATTTATGCAAACGCTTTGACTGGGGCGGCGGAACCACTGGATACTGGTGCGCCGCTGAATGAATTAATTAAGCACTCATTATTCATTATCCGCTCTAAGCAGATTTTATCAGCACTAATGCCTACACATGATCGATCGACCGATTTGCGAGGTACATGCTAAATGCAACTTTTCCTGACGTCGCCACTCTCCGCCAAAGGGAATGACGTCTCGTGATCCAACTGACTGTCTTTCCACTCTGACTTCTTTGCTCCGATATATAATCGATAGAGATAAGACGGACCTTTTTGGGACAATGCAGATGACAGGGTCGCAGTGATCGAGTTCGCTCACACTCATGTCAAGGAAGCACGTTGTCGCTAAGCAAGCGGGGAGCATTTCCTCTATTGTTCTGTAGTTGGGGATCAAGCGTATCAACCTCGACGTACAATCGAAACTCAATATATACAATACTCAATATACACTGGCATTAGGCCAGTGGGAGTGATAGCTATGAACTGCGTCAGTTAATAGCACGTCTCCGGAGCAAACGGAGAAGCAATCGCGTCTTTCATCTCCGGCAGTCTATCGTTATTTCAAATGTGGCGTATTCTACTATAACGCAGTAGAGTAGGCCACATTTGAAAGGAATACGAACGGCGCTGAAACAATAGAAACAAATAGTAATAATAATAATAATAATAATTGTGTGTGTAGCAGCACTATGATGTGTCTCTTCTTAGCCTTGCAACCGATGCCGTGCAGTGGGTATGTTGATCTTAGTTGAGGATTCAAAATCGTTGTCGTGACAGTAGACGGCCTGTCTACCGAAGGGAATCGACGTATATAAATATATATATATATATATATAAACCTGCAGTCTAAGGTTGCACACATTTCCAGTCACTTTCAATTGTACTAACTAGAAATCACACCCGGAAGTCCAAGAAAGTCATTTTGCTTGCCGCTTTACCTGCCATTGACTACAGATATGAGTTCAAATATAAAGAACGTGAGATATATATATGAGAACGAATATAAAGCATGAAAATGCACGGCGTCTCTGTAACTTGGCCGTTGAGTGTTTTGCTGTCGGCAATACGCAGATGGTTGCAATTGGCGCCGGTCAATGCGTGACACAATACGACGACCGAATACGTTGAAGTGGCACGAGAAGTTGTTGCCGCAGCTGCTGCTGCTTTCAAGACGGTGGTGGGACGGGGCCAAGCAAAGCCGTATGCCTACACACCCCACGTGAGTTCCAAAGTTCGGCGATGGGTGCATAATCTTCGGGACGCCCTTGTCGCTCGTCCGTTATCGTGGTGTAGCGTTGCTGGCATAGACGTTGAGGACAGAGCGAGCAATTACGCCGATCATGCCGGTGACGACGATGAAGTTCACTCGGCGTGGCTTTGCGTGTGGTGGCGAAGAAAACCCGCCAGACGAAGAAAACAACAACAAGAGCAACAACAACAACGACAACAACAACAACAACAACAACAACAACAACAACCAGGTTATGTGACGTTGGATGAAGGGAGGAGAAGTTGCTTGATGGTACATGGAAGAAGAGAGTCCTTGATGAGTCAACAACAACCTACTGAGAAGAGCCCAGACGACGGCCGCGGCCGGTCATAGAGGATCGGGTGAGGTCTACTGACTGAGGACATCTCCGAACGGTCGGATCTGGTCGGATATAGCCATAGACGTATTGTCGATCCAATTGAAGCTGATGCCAAACGTCGTCATTGCTCGTGGCCTGTTGGAGAGGATGTTGATGCCGGAGTAGTGGCGCGGGCGGAGCAAGAGAGGGGGTGAAGGGAGGCTCGTTTGGGAGTGCGGATACCGCCCACGTCATCAGCTTACTATGCACCCCCGAGCAAATACGGTTTGGCTCCTTTTCCTAGAATAATCGGCTCCGAAGGACAGCCCTGCACTGTGTGCGAGAATCCTTCTTCTTTGGTAACGAGATAAATCCCTTGTCGCATAGACTTGCACAAAGAAGTCTCTAAGAGCCTTTGCAGCGGCATACGAGGAGGAAGGAGAGCAACGAAAACATATCCGGTTGTGCGCAGGCACTCTTGCCTAAACTAATTTAGTGTCGATTGCTGCTCAAATGTTTCACACTTAACTAAAATAGACTGACGACAGCAATGACGGTGTAGTTCCGCCACAAACAGCTAGCTATTCGTCTATTGAGAGTGTATTTGTATGTGGTAAAAGAAACTGTCTGTATGCTGTCCTCTTACCATGGATTTTCCTGGAACTACCGCACACAATCTTACTATAATGCACCGCCACAATGACGATAGCCTTGTGTGCAATGAGAGACCGTGGCGAAAGCGAAGCTGGTCGGTCCCGGCTGCTCGGCAGACAAGACGTTCTAACCGCGACAGGATCATCCTAATGGAGCATCTTAGTGGTGCGCTTCTTACCGCCTGGAGAGCGTCGACAAAGGGTGGACGTAATGGTGATGGCGGTTCGATTGCATGGGAGAGAGACTTGCAGAAATGGCGTAGGCCACGCGTGGATATGATTCGACATTCGGCAGTTTACACTAGTGTGAGAAGTAGCAAAAACGTAGTCTCAAGAAAAAGCCGCAAGGTGGCCCATCAGCATGGTCGGCCTCTGCCGCGCGTTGCACTAAATACAAGTTAATGACATCAATTGTGTCGCAGTGACATTTCGTCGCCTTTTGACCCACCGAATCGTACAATCCTGCCGAGATACTTTTCTTTTATTTATCGCGCTAACTTGTTTTTCTCCCTTCACGTTGACGCTTCGTTTGTCATCATGAGTAGCTATGCACACGACTGGCTATTGATAATTGTGGCGCATGGAATCGCGAACAAATCGCGCGTGACGTATCCCGTCGACGTTTGAGTCAGCATCAGAAGGGCTTTCTCTGCACTATTACTAGCGGCCTGCTTTGTTTTGAGGTTTTAAAGCAGAGGGCTGAGTCAGCACGAGGTGGTGGTGGTGGTAATGGAGTCACGCTGTAGGCCGTGTACCTAACGGCCAAGGGCTATTAACCTGTAATTCTTTCTTGGGCTATCAGCACAAGAGGCAGGGCCTTGCGTTCCTCGCCTTCAGCAGCAAGCGGACGTCTCCACGCCAGCACGGCAGGCCAGCGAGGGCCGCCCATCAAACCGGGTCAGTATAGTACTCGTCAATGCTTGCGTCGCTTGCCGCTTTTATCCGACAAGACGCTCTATAAACCTTGATGCCGTTACCTCCAAGGCTAAAATGTTGATAGCCATAGCATTCAGCAGCGCTATTAATTTGAAAACCTAGGCAGTACGTAGCCGTACAAAAGCCTATCTTACTTTCGTGCCACTGTGCGAGCATAGTGCTCACATTGATGGCGGCGCCGCAAGAGGTATATTAGGAAGCTAGAAGAAGGCTGCGGCGTGTTTTGTCAAAAAGCTTAAGGTCTAGTAGCCGGGAAATGTCACAGAACTAGCTGTAATGTATATGGTCTAAGCCGGCGGTGCTGCTAAACATATCGTGAAGGATCGTATATCGACGCCCTGGCAATGTGGCTGAATTTTTTAATTAACGTAGGGTTCTCTTTTGTTTTAATATTTCACTCGCGCTTGTATGGCGAATAGTTGACTAATCCTACATTCAAATCATGGAGTCATGGCAACAGTTAAGGCCACTTGCAAATAGGGTGTGGCGTCATAAGATGATTGACTAGATATTTAAGGTACATTCCGTCTAATATAGCGCTCAGTCTAGTTGAAGCGTGCAAGCGAACTCTGTGCCCAGACGCTTTGACAGGACGCCTGTCTCGTTGCCTGCACGGCCTTGCTTCATCGTCCCCTGGTGTCTCAAATGTCTCGTTGAGCCAAAGTAAAGTATGCGGGTTCTGGCATGCAGCATTATGGCTCAGCATAGAGCGGACGGCGAGGCTAAACCATTGCTCTAATATGGTTTTCTGTTTGTAACGCCCACGTGAGACTACCACTAATACAACTATCGTTTTGAGGATTGGTCTGGGTCACGTATACTCGTCCATGGGCTAGTTTGAAATAGAATTTGTTTCATGCCTTACGTGTACGCTGCGGCCGTCTTTTAGTGGACCTTTAAGATTTAAAATATATTAAACTCAAGCATTGCTCATGTAGTTTGTGAGCGCATTAACTCGCTGCCCACAGCAACCTCCGGCTTACCAGCTGCTTATATAAGTTTGACCGCCTCATGCTGATATACTCAAAGGTTCTGTCTATAAGGGATGATCCTGTATCTCAAGCCGATTAAGTCTATCGATGTCTGCCTTGGGAAAGCCTTGATCCCTAATGACTTTTTATAGCTTTGCCCTTCATTCTTGGTCGTATTTGTCTTGTCCCACATTGAGTAAGAATAAAAATAGAACAACCTCCTTGGTTGCCTCGTGTCTTGTATTATATACATATAAATATAACTATTTTACTCCATAAGCTGATCCTGTAACACTTAATTTTATTTGGAAAATACATTCTATATTACTTCTAGCCAAGTGCCTTCTAACATCGTCTCATGGACGTTGGATGCGTCAATACACTCATTCTGATTGCTAATTTTTTTTGCCTGACATCCCGTTATGGCCACGCAATTTAGTATTCCCGATACACATCAAGAGAATTCAAAACACTCGCTAACATATATTTTAAACCTACTACCATAGTTTTTTTTCTATGGCTAACATCCAAGCCAGAGAGACTAAAGCCCGACGGTGTCAACAAGCAAGCTACTGCTACTACATCTAACAGTCTATACTGGTGACACTTTTCACTTTTCCGTCTGATATTTTTCTGTCTCCTATTAAAGCTTTTTGAGAATTGACTTTGCGAGTGTGCTTGTTCCTTCATAGACATGGGATGTGGTACTTGCATAGACATAGGATGTGGAACGTTTTTTGCCAATTGCAACATATGAGTATAGGTAGTATATAAACGTAGTATACGTTTGGTATTCATGAAAAGGGTACTGGACAAGGCGTCGGGACATTGCCAACGTGAATTCTGGATTATGATAAAGAGACCCGCAGAATCTGTCTTCAAAATAAAAATAACCAACCACCACACAAGTCGAGCAGCCTAAATGGCAAGAAGAGTGACCAGGTGAAGTAATCTCGAGAAGAGAGTACTGCGGCCACCCCCCGGCAAGAGACAAGGAGGACGACTGGAATTTAGTGGGTTTGTGGGTCCCACACTACCGTGGCTTTAACAACGATGCCCGGTGCGCATGACGCATTAACGAATTGATTTTCTCTAAAAAATACCAACACCTGTAAAAATAACAGCACGTCCGAACTACACATCACCTAGGTTTCCTGCCGCTGTTTATTAAAGAACATACATCGGGCGCTATGTGAAAAAGGCTAGGTTCAGTTGCTAAGTCGCTTCCCTGTTGTGTCGCCTACGACTTCATGTTGCTCCTGGTCGTTGTCATAATATTTCCTCTGTTCTCTGTCAACGTCACGTCCGTCTCCTTAGTCGGTGAGAATTTGGCAGTCAGCGCTTTGGCGACAACATTTAGCGTGCACTTGACCTTCATACGCACTGGCAATTTCGCCAGCTGTGTTCAGACAAATATCTGCTGGCGGCATGGCAAAATGTCTCGAAAACTATATAGTTACAGTCCCTATAGGCCGGATAACCTTTACACTTTCCAATAGCAGTTAGCATATGTAGGCTGAAGCTCCGGCCCCTGGATGTTCGATCATAGTGGATCACTGACCTATACATACAATTTGATTGACTAGCTCGTAAGAAGTTTAAATTTCAAGGGTCTCCATCACGTCGAGCTCATCCACACTCTGATCATATTCGGTCGACGTTGTTTTCTAACGGTATCTATCGATATTCTTATCCCCCACAGCAAATTTACTTCTAAGTCTCTGAGTTAACTAAACATCAAAGTGCTGAACACGATTACGCAGCGTGGTTAGATATGGGGCGCCGTAAGATTATATAATACGCTAAAACACACAAAAACAAAATTTAGTCCAAAACAAAACAAACATAATTTATAGAAATGCTTAGCAACCATCCCTGTTATATGTGTTTGTATGTTATTTGAAACAAGAAACGTTATTGACTGAAGCCGCAATTACGATCCGTAGACGCACTGGAAGCGGAGCATGTGTTGGTCTGCGATCAACGCAAGGTTACTATTAGTACAGGCAAATTACGAATTACAGCTCCGGCTATTACAACTACGGCAGCTACTCCTACTATTACTAACTATCACTAACGACTTTTTGCGTCAATGGTGGTTTTATTTGAATTTGAATGACAAACGGGTTTTAGCTCAATTTATGAGCGCAAGTCTTATTGATAATTTCTTTCAAGTAAGGCCGAACAATCGCAGAAGTCAAGTAATGTATGTGCCCCGGTGCGCTGCAAGAACGGAGCACATCAATAACATGTTCGCCTGGGTATATTTGCGACAGGACAACTGCACAGGCCCCGTCTACAGCCAGCCATCCTCACCCTTTTTACATAACTAAAAGAGCTTTTTATTCTATTATATTCGTTGTTGAATTACCATATGTAACAAAGATCTATCTACCTGAAGACCTTTAGACGAGAGTTTTAACCACAACCCTATACGCAAGGCGATATAAATATATAGATATATATACACACGTGGGCCGTTCACCACATAACCAAAAATAGCAATAAAGCCACCTAATATCCGTTTTTTGTTCATTTTATTTCTTGACCTAGTCTCTGTGGAGCTCTAGACATTCTTACAAACATTTCTGGCGTAGAGATTTTAACTGGACGTTTAGGACGCGCTTCTCCTTTGCTTGATGCTTGACCACGTTTAAATTAATAAATCCAAAAATAAATAGTCGACAAAGCTGGTGCAGAATAAACTTCCAAAATCAGAAAATAAACTTTATCCAGCTGGGCATTGATTTGCGCAGCTGTTCACCTTTTATATTTGTATAGTAACAGTTAGCCGGTAACGTGAGCTAGGCTACAAATATCTATCACCATCTCCTGCAAAATACGTAGATAGTTTATAATATAAACAACTATCTGTGGTAATTGTAAGCAAACAATACTCGTCTCGTATTTGTGTGTCCCCTGGAAACAACTGGTAATATATATATATATATATATATATATATATATATATGTGTGTGTGTGAGAGAGAAAGCGTTGGGTGAGCAAGGATGAGTTTTGTTTTGTATTCTGGTCGGTGATCCGATTTAGTGTGGAGCGATGATAGACAGTGTGTCGGCTAGCCGCGGTCGCTCTGGGGGTGACCGGCCAGCCAGCCAGCAATGAACGGTCGTCATCTAACAACTCCGGCCGTCCTCGTACAAATCATGGTGGTCGTAGTAGCGATGGTAATAACAATAAAAATTGTCGTCCGCCGGATAAAGTGCATAACGTGCAATGATTGCAGAAATAGCTAATCTACGGTAATGCGTTTTGAATGATCACAAAACGACCGCAAATAACTGAGACGCAACGCCATTATATATATATATATATATATATATATATATATATATATATGTATATCGTATATATATATATATATATCAAATCGATAAAACTTGTTTCACACTTTGTGGCCGTTCTCTTTGAACCTTCCCGCAGGTAATGATACGAAACATCGTCCAAAAGTGGGATCCAAGTCAAATTCGGTCGGTTCCATAAAGTCGAACTAAGACTATTGTCGAAGTCCCAGGTACATGTCGACCTTCGGCTCGTCGTATATTTCCTCACAGAAAAGTGCGGCAAAATACGACATTTGGGAGCCCATCTACCCTAGGAAATGTTTTGACATACACGGTTGTCAATCGAAGCATGTGCGTTACGTTCCGTCCGTCGTCGCGGCCCATCTACTAGAAAGGAAACTGCCCTACTTTGTTTCTCTTGGTTGCGGTTGGCGGCTTAGATCGGAAACTGCTCTAGACCCAATGGGCCAATGAAGTAGTTGATCAAAACGTGCGATATAGGGAGGCGTCTTCACGCTCTCTCCTCAGTCGTCTCATCGATCACCACTCCCGCCGATCGCACAGGTAGAGTCTTAAAGTTGAAGCTTATTTGGAACCATGTGCCCCGCCAGCATACGGTTGGGACTACCAGTAAATCGAGTGTAGGCAGCGTAGCTAACCGTCCATCCATTCATCCACCTACCCATTTCGACCTACAACTACTGTTAACCTTTACAGCAGTCACAACATCGTGGCCGAACTACACAGCACAAAGCCGGCGCTTGCATGGCCGCATGCGAACGCAATGGTCTACCACGTAGTCGTTTCCGACCCTCACGGCGAGAAATAACAGCCAGCTGGTTTATACTGGTAAGCTCGACCTCTGAAACCTAAAACCTGCTCGTCTACGATTCGTAATGCGATTGCACAAGCACGCGTATACCATGCTAATCTACATCGTTCAAAATATTTAGCGTACGCTATAGACCAGGTGCTGCTGTGCTGTTTTCATCGGCTACGGCATCGTCGAGCTCTGCTGTGCGCAGCGAGTGCCTACGGGCCGGACAAACAGCGGACGGCGCATGGTTAGACAGCCGCCGCCGCCCAGTAATGCGAATCTGATGCACGTTTGATGCACTCGTCATTGACAGACTGATGCGGCCGGGTGCGTTTTAACGTTCGATCCGCTCTGAATAATCTGGCGTTTTCGGCGGCCTATTCCCAAAAAGACCGGCAGGCTGGCCGGCCGGCCGCCCATCCCACGCACGACAGGCACGACAACTCACTGCACCGAGACGCTCAGAAAACGAACTCAACTCGAACAACAGACGACAGAGATCAGAACCGAGAGACAGAATCAGAGATCGAAAAGGAACGCGAAAGAGAGACGGGAAGAGAGAGATAGAGCAATCCGAGAGAAGAGGGTGAGAGGGAGAGAGAGAGAGGTGGAAGACTGTCCCAAAGCACCGATCAGGTAGGCAACATTATGGACGACAACACTATAGACGACAGAAGCAGCAGCAATAATCGACAACAACGTCGCGACCAACGGATTGCCCTTGAGGAGTCAATTGTCATCAGTAGATCAGCCGCTGGAGATCGCCTGCCTGAAGCCTGCGGCAGAAACTACAAAAACAACACCAACACCACCACCACGACCACCAACAACAACAACAACGAAAACAACGACAATAACAATAACAACAGCAACAACAGTAAAAACAACAATTCTGTCAGCAGCACTTCTACCACCACCTCACCTGTGACGGTGGACCACTGAAACCTTTACTACCACCACCGCCACTACTCCCAACCACCACGTCTACGGGCCCACAAGCAAGTTATACTAGATTCACTACAATTACGGGCTGTAGACCCAGCAGCTAGAACTCCTCCTACTCAAACTGCTATCTCAGCCACTGCACAAATGCTGCAGTGCTGATGGGACAGGGGGTAGACAGAAGAACATGGCCCTCGACAGGGGAACTCTGGTTAGACAAACCGGCTACGTGATATCTGCTGAGTGAGCGCGACCATTGCCCGAATCCACCGATTCAGTCGTCGGCTGCAGCTACGGAAAGTACGGACAGGCCACCAGTAGTAGGTTGGCAACTAGACAGACTAGAGCAGCACGATTTCAACTCGAATATGTATGAAAACGCAAACCGGCTAAAGCTGCAGCCAGTGCCGCATCACATAGCAGCTCGTGTACATGTCCTGAGAGGCAATGAGTGTGAGGATATATATATATATATATATATATATATATCGACAAAGAGAGAGAAAAGGCGGGCAAAAGGCGGTAAAAGAGAGTGAGAGAGAGAGAGAGGAAAGTATGCTCGCCAAAGTCGTCGTAATAACAGTAGTCGTAGTAGTAGTTCCGCTGACCAAAAACCAGTGGCGGCGTTGCCTACGGCATGTAGTCGTCGGGTAGAGGACCAGGAATAGAGGACCAGATATGGAGAAGAGACGAGATGCGGTGAGGGCTCGCTCGGGCCAGCCGCCCAGGAGATGGGGGTGGGTAGGGGCGGGGGGGGGGGGGCGTCAGCACTAGGAACGGCAACATCTCATCAACAAAATGGACATAAATTATTTCATCACCCGATTTATATCGCGCCTTTATGACGCTCCTATCTCAACACCAACGCCTCGTCGTCCCATGACAGAGCCTAGGCCCAGCTTTCGTGACCCAACGAGCCCCTCTCGAGCTGTGTACGCCGGCTGCACCCCAGGCGGACCCCCACCCCACAGGCAGGCGGTCTACGAAGGCCGTCCTTTTTCGCCCTGCCCGTAGACTCATCATACAGACCGGACCAGACTACGCGCTTCGACAGACATTGGTCGACATTTGCGTTCTGCTCGTTGGATACACAGATAGATAGACAGATAGGTGGATAGCAAACGAACGAACGGACAACGGCAACTAGCGCTTCTCTCCTTTCTCTTAGTCTATCCCTTCCCTTCTTCTCCCACGCCACCCCCCCCCCCCCCACCGGCCTCTCTTTGCCTATTCCACTGTCCTGTTTTTCCGTCGTCTTCTCCTCCCCGTCTCCTCCTCCCCTCTCCCCCTTTGTCTCACGCCCGCCAAACCCAACAGCAGCAGCAGCGGCAGCAGCAACATCCCATCGTCCGTCTGGGGTGCAATAAAAACATTACCTTGCCCGGGGCATCTGCCTTGCATGCTGGTCGTGGTTTCTGGCGCTTCCGTACCAAACCTCTCGCGCCACGTGGCGTTGCTGGCTAGAGCCCCCAGCGCACGCCGGTGACGGCTGGCTGGTTGCCCGCCGGCCCGCTTCTCTGCCTCGATGACCGACTGGCCGAAGGGCCGTTCGGAGGCGGCCTTCGCAGACTCGTTGCTCTACGAACGAACTGGACAGACAGCTAGAGACCCTTCGACTGCGACGCCATCAACGGAAGGCCGCAAGAAGCTCAGGGCCTACAACACTCACATACAAACACCCCTATTCTATTACGATGAAAGTCATCGGTTTCGTCCGCAGACCCGTCAACCCCCCCCCCCCCCCCCCCCCGTGTACTTGCCCCAGCTACCGCTGCAGTTACTACCACCACTTTTAATACTACTACTACTACTACTTTTTTCATTATATACACCGCACGGTATGATCCCACGATATGCTACTAGAAATAATAATAGTCATCATCGATAAACTTAGAACCTACAATAACGTCTAAAATAGCGACGCTGTGGCAAAAAACGACCAATTTATATATATATATATATATATATATATATATATATATCAGAAAAGGAGAATCGGATTTATTTTTATTACCTTTAAGGTAATAAAAATAAATCTGATTGTGATCGAGATCCGCCCTAAGCATCCACCAAAAACTAACGTTAGGGTTATTGCGTTAGTATTTAAAACATATAAAAAGCGTTTACTACATGGTGAGCTGTCAAGTTAGTCTTTGCAATGTTGGAAAAGCAATTGTTCAAATACTTGAGACTAGCTCATTCCCGATGAGAGAAACGTGCTATTTTACCAGGCGCCGACCCGATCTTGCGCAAATTGCCTACCTAAGTATTTCTCTTCTTTCTGTAAACAAGCGAAAAAACCCTCTTCTACCACCCTAAATCCTTCTGACTAACAAGTCGCACTTCATAATACCGATAATTGAAAAAGTTGCAATCTTAAATGATCACGATTTTAGGGTTACGTGTCTACGTGGACGACAAATAGCTAAATCTCCTAAATGAAGCCATCGTACGGTCACGAGACTAAATTTAACGCCCCCTCAAATCTTCCCGCAAATGTTTCGCTTTGCCTGATGGATGTAACAAGCGGACATCTCTAGCAGCTAAATTCGCTTACGCAGTGGCTCTTACTTGTAGGACCTAGGCTATAAAATCGTCTGCATTCGTCTCTATTCTCCTTCGCTCTCTGTTGTTCTCTCTTTCTTGATAAAAATATACATCAAGTAGGGTAATTATTCCAGTCGTAAAACTTGTCATTAATATCCTGAACAGAAATGAGCGAGGCCAAACTGAGTTCAGATTATACAAATATACATGCGTTACATGTTTATTGCCTAGAATAGTAATGCACTCTTAAACTTGTGGAAGTCATCGCTCATTATTTATTAATGTATATTTAAAGTGTTCCATATTCGTTCACAATAATAATAGTAATAATAATAATAATAATAATAATAACGGTACCTATAAAAGTAGCACTTCAA
This sequence comes from Dermanyssus gallinae, assembly GCA_003439945.1. Classification (NCBI taxonomy): domain Eukaryota; kingdom Metazoa; phylum Arthropoda; class Arachnida; order Mesostigmata; family Dermanyssidae; genus Dermanyssus; species Dermanyssus gallinae. The sequence goes on from QVRM01004845.1 coordinate 314,120, forward strand.
GCAATGGCAATACATAGTTACACAAATAGAGAAGGCAATAGCAATAAATCCTCCGTAAAAGTGACCGTAGCGATCGATCGAAGCAGCCATATTAGAAATAACATTAGAAACCGCCGTATTACCAGTAGTAATAGTGTTATTATTATTAGTATTAGCACCGGAGCAGCGACAACAATAACAGTCCTATTGACCACAATAATCGTGCCCGGTTGTCAAACAGTAGAGTCATTTTTGTTATCGCCAAACTATATATATATATATATATATATATATATATATATATATATATATATATATATATATATATATATATATATATATATATATATATATATAACTATTCTCTATCTACTTCCTTACTGCAGCTTAAGCTCTTGTCTCCCGCAGTTTTCGCCTCTCTTCCACCTCCAGGTTCCGGGGAAGAGCTCCTACCAGCACGAGAGCAGCGTTTGTGCTAACTGTGCAATACCCTGGAAAATCCCGATGGCCGTCCCTCCCTGAGTGCTTCTAAGCACCCTTCATGTCTTCTTCGTTTTCAAAGAGGCCTTGGGCCAGATTGGGGACCCAAATAGCGCTATAAACTCGGCCACTAACATCAGCAATCTACGCCTGCATTATCTTGGTTCGTGAATGTTTGGCAAAATTCTTGCGATTGCATTGACCGCCTTAGCCGAAGAAATCTACAGGTGGCCGAGGCCCGTAAGGCTCTTGTTCGAGCGAATCCCCAATTTCCGGGCCTCTTATTTGCTGCTCTGGCAAATTTAGTCTGTAGGGATCCAGATATGGCCTCGTTTTTCTATGGAGCGAATAATAAGCCGGCTTCATCCATCCATCTTTTCGTAGGCGTTAGTGTTTTAATTAGCGTTGAGTTGCAATTCATCCGCAGGTTTTGCCCGTACTGTAATGGCCAGATCATCTGCGGCCATCCTGGTAGAGAACGTCATCATACGCTGTGTTCCAGAGCAGGGGACCCATAATCGAGCTTTGCAGAACTCCTGCTGTCATTTACACTTTACCTTTGAAAACATTTCAGTCTACGAGGTTTCTTGAGATGACCCTGGATGAGAAAATTTAGGTCCTTGTCGTCACTAGGGTGTCCAGCGTTTTCCCCCACAAGATACTTGTTGAAGGTGATCTGGCGTCTAGAAGGATTACAAAAAACAGCTTTCAGGTGCGTATGGTTAATCTATGTTATCGCTGGGGGCTCTTCCCCTTCTCCTGTACGTACTTCTCGCCTGCTATATGTCTCCCTGTCGAAGCGAGTGTGTTTCGGGAAGAGTTAGTTCAAAATCTGGTTAATTTGCTCCTCTGTAACCACAGCCCTGGGCTTTCGTGCATTACCTCTCTTTACTCGCCTGTAGGGCTTTCCTTAAGAAATCGCTCAATATGTGAGTATTGGCCTGCCCTGTGAAAGGTGGGGTCCTTGCCTTTGTTCTGTACGTTTGTGTTATTAGCTGCCCAATCGAGTAAGGTTCTTCCTCTTTTATCACTTTTCTTTGATCCCCATATTTAACTTGCTGCCCTAGCGTCGCCAGGGAGTAGGGTGCCCAATCCGATACTGGTGTCACGTATTGAGTCTTCGAGTTCAGTAAGAAACCTTTCAGATTCCTCCTCTTAGGGCTGGTGTAACACAACTATAGTCTTCACTTGTTGACCACGTCTACCCACACGTATTCTGCTCCTTTCCGTGTTTAGTTATTGGTAGGGGACCGGTGTTAATAATTGTAGCGCTAACATTCGTGCGTCATCATGGTCGTGTACCTGCTTTACATTTATTAGGTTCACCGGTAGCAAAAAGGCTTGTTTTGCGTCCAGCTACTATTTCCTCTAGCATGCCGTGTCTGCATGTCTGTTTCTATTACAGTTTACTTGCAATACATTTATTAAAAATGTTTAATTTATTCTTATGATTTACTATAATAAAATATGATATGCGCTGTTTCCTGCACCCGTATGCATGCGGAACATCATATACCATAGGTTTGTTTTTAAGCTTAAGTCGACACCGTTATGCCCGTGTAGGTTCGTTATCTTCTGGGCCTAGTCCTTCGCGTATATCATAGCCGTTCAGATTAATTGCTACATCTTGCAAATTTGCTCTACCACTGTGGTGTTAGATATACTTGTACGCAGCCCACTTTATTGCATTTAACTTTAACGAGAATTATGCATCCTCAATCGTAGGCTTGTGGCAAGTCGGAAGTACGCAAATTGCAGAACTACTTAAACTGAATAAGATTGCCTTGTTAATTTAGTTTTATTTTTCACTCTATGAAATGAATTTGTGCCAACAATGTTTAATGATAGATAGTAAAGCACAGCGTGATGTTATAACACTTATATATACAGTTAATTCAATCTCTCTTTAGATAACTGGATATATTGAAATCAATTGTTATTATTTATACTAACTCCAACCGTAAGTGTGCCATTATACCGAAATGAAATTTGCTTGCAAAATGAATACTGATATACGTACGGACTAAACCCCCAACTCTTGGTAGTAAGTCGCTGACAGTTGCCACATTTCATAGCACTCGCAAATTCAAATGTTTGTTGTATTGTTGCTGTTCTTGAGTTGAGGTGCAATTGTAGGGTGTGAGCGTTTATAACGACGTTTTATATCGACCCACTGTTACGGCTCAGTCGGTAGTACCCATAAGAGAAGTCGCATTCCCTCTACCAAAAGAGCCAACGTCTACAGCACACGTCTTGCAAAACTCGTCAGAAACGTATTAGTTTCGATGGTGATAAAACCCTCTGTCTTCAAAGTAATGACTACAAAGTGGAAGCTCCGTGACAACTTGAGGTATTTCCTCGCTGCTTTGAGTCTGCGTATTCTGCGACCCATCCAAATTCAACTGAGTTGAAGCGCCGACAAGGAGCAAGGTCGCCGCCGTATATGAAGTTGCTACGTTCCAGACTAGGCTATTAGCTGAAGCTAACTTAAAATAAAGGTTTGTTTTTGCACTATTAAGAAAACTGATACAATACTTTTTGTGTTCTTATTTTCTTGTTATGAGAGTGCATATGATTGAAGAGTAAAAACAAAGAACCCCTGCACTCATGAAGGTATCTCTCAGAACAATGATTTGAACCGTAAGACACGAGCGTTTAAAAAGCTACTAACGACAATTGAAAAAGCACTGCAATTTTCATACATAAATATTATTGCTAGAGTAAATCGTTGTTATTTTGAATGATATATTTTATATTGTCCGGTGTTGCTGTGGTTTGTTATATTCTACTGAACGTATCTCAGTTCAAAAGCGCCGCGTTTGCGTCTGCAAAGGACATATGACACTTAAAGCGATTAATTTGCGTAAAATAGTACTTTTTCACACCACGAAGATCTGAATGCAACCGTCTCGGCGGCGCAGATTTGCATTGCCTACGGGCTTAACACTACACAGAATATTTTAATATTTTCTGCGGAAAGTAGTAGTTTCGTAGTGGAGACTTTGATATAATGAATGGACCCCGAAGGGCCGGCCTTCATGGCAAATACGAGTAAAATTATTATTTTTCGTGAATGTTCTAATACACAGTTGGTAGTCGACCATATTAAGACATAATATTCACAGTTCATGAATTGGTTCAGCCGCAAACAATGCGTTGTTCCTGGTATAAAGGACAAACAACTTTTCAAGAGACATTTAAGCTTCAGTGATTAGTCGTGGATCATCTATAACAACATAATTCACGCCATGGCACAGTCGAAGACACAGAGGCTATAAGATTTGCAAAACAGACTTTCATGTTAAAATTGTAGAATAGCAGTCTCCGTTAAGCTGCGCGGGCATAGAGTAGCGTCGGTTGGCCGCAATGCCGAAGCAAGCTAAATACATGGCGCCAATTAGAAGATGCCGCCACCCTACTAGCGAAGACGCGGGAAATCACTAAATGCGCGGGCAATCTGTGAGTATATAAGGAGGCATGAGAATAAATGAGTCAGTAGTCGTTGGTGCGAGCCAGGCAGAGGACGTGTGTTGTTTGAGCGAGAGAATGGCGAACTCGTAGCGGTCGCCGCCCGGTCATGGGGGTGGTGGACACTACAAGTGGCGCAGTCGACAGGATCCGGAAGAAAGAAATGGCTGTGCAACAATGCACACAGGTCTGCCACCCCCACCTCCGGTTCTGCGATCCATGGACCGGCCAACAACACCGTCGTAGAAATGGCACCAGGCACGGAGCCGGAGGAAGACGGCGAGGTGACTACGTCAGGATGGTGACGAAGCTGTTCAACGGAGATGTTCAAGAAACACAAGGGAACAGCCGTTGCCGACGACGAATTTGGCAGCCGTTGCCGGTGAAGACAACGGTGAGTACTTAGCGGCACTGCGGTGACTGGTGGTGAGGTGCAAGCTTGACGTTCGAACCCTGGTGTTGAGGAGCCACCTCATTCTGGGGCGACAAGGCCACAGGTGAGAGAATAGCTCCTCCTCGAAGAGGCCTTGCAGGTAGAACGGCCGCGCTACACGAGGAGAGGTGCGTCACGGATGCCAGATGGATCGCAGGAGGAAACGAGTAGGTGAACGAGGTTCGGGAAGCGAAGGGCCGTCGGAAAGAAGCGGACCAAGGCCGTCGGCAGGGCGAGAACGCGGAGCGGGTGGAAAAGCCACGAGTACGGGACAGTCGAACAGGCCGTAACGGCCGCGTTAAACGTGGAGAGGTGCGTCAGGGAGGCCAGTATGGATTGCAGCACGACACGAGTTGGTGAGCGAGGGCCGGCGGAACGAAGCGGAATTAGGCTGGCGGCAGGGCGAGAACACGGAACGGATGGATGCCAGGCGTGCGGATGGACGAGACACGAGTACGGGGCCGAAATGTGCCCGCCAAAACAAGTGAGGAGCCGAAAGTGTGGCAAGTTTGGCCATTTTGGCCGGAAGTGTACGAGCGCGGCAGAATGTGCAGGCGATCGGCGTGAAGGAGCGGCCACGCTGGGATCGTTAAGCCAACGGCGAATGCCTGGAGGCCGCGGAGGATGCACATGAGGATGAACGAGCGCGAGTAGACGAACCGAAGGAGGACGCAGACGGAGAAGAACGACAGTCGAGACCAAGTTCGTGCGGTCGTGCCCGGCGACTGGGTCAGTATACGGAGGCCAGCCGCCGCCGGGTGCGCCACATGATGAACATAAAGACGACAGCGCACCGCTCTGAAGGACGTCCACGGCGGGTTAGACGCGCATCAAGCCATTTTCGGGAGTTAGGAGTAAAGACGGGATAGAATTCAAAACAAGCCTGTAAAGGGGGGGAGAATGTAGGATAGCAGTCTCCGTTAAGCTGCGCGGGCATAGATAGCGTCGGTTGGCCGCAATGCCGAAGCAAGCTATGTAAAATACATGGCGCCAATTAGAAGATGCCGCCACCCGACTAGCGAAGACGCGGGAAGTCACTAAATGCGCGGGCAATCTGTGAGTATATAAGGAGGTATGAGAATAAATGAGTCAGTAGTCGTTGGTGCGAGCCAGGCAGAGGACGTGTGTTGTTTGAGCGAGAGAATGGCGAACTCGTAGCGGTCGCCGCCCGCTCATGGGGGTGGTGGACACTACAAAAATAAACATGGTGACATTATAGAGGCATGGAAGCTGCATGGTCTACAAAACTACCAACTATGAGCAGTGCCGCCGGCAGCTTGATGCGTTGAAACAAGTCATCGTTTCAAAGCATCAACGTGCCGGTAAAAGCAAAAACGCCCTGATATATGCAATCGTAAGCGAGGTGTATTCGATCAGGGCAATGCCCGTCGTCAGACATTTTTAGCTACTTTCCCGAGGGACTGCATTTGTTATGGTTATAATTATATGTATATACTTCCGAAACAGCTGGCTTCTTTGTCTGGTTCCCCCCGCATCCCGTACTCCAACAGGTCTAGCTTACACAGGCACTATTATTGGTGATCACACAGGAGACGTTCGTCACCCGACGCTTCTAGTCAATTATCCAACCTTAGGCTTTGGAAAACGCTTTTCCCACATCCGTAATTTGACTAGTCGAATCTTCATATCCCAAGTAGCCACTGCACCTCCGGTTCTCATACCACAACTGACAGCTATACCTTGCGATCCCGTCGAGCCACAAGACCAACAAGTTGTATATCGCTGGATATACAACGAAGGAACTTAAATACAGTGTCCGAGATCCTTGTAAATGGGTTGGCACCGGGGGTCCCTTTGGTTCAGTCGCCTTATATCACACATATATTAGGACACAATTCGTAACGTGCAAGTAATTAAGCATAGGTGATTACTATATATAGATATATTTATAGATGTGTGTATTTGTTTGATATTTATATGAAGACGTACTTAGGCACATCGAGTTTAATCACAACACTGCGCAGTATGAAACTCGCTGCCTGTGCATGGCCGATCGTGACGTAGTGTCGGCGTGTGGTTTTGCCTATGGTTTATTTATGTTTAATGTTGCAGACGATATTTTATAGGGCAATTACTCAATTTCGAGTGCTTGATTATTTGATTTAATAACCTAGTTTGTCACGCTGAAACGAGCTGAACTACGGATGGAAGTCATTCATCGCCGATCATTTGCTGAATCCGGTTTGCTACGCCAATATATATATATATATATATATATATATATATATATATATATATATATACAGGGTGTTTTAGGAATATTTTTAAAGCGATACATGCGTTGTAGAGCTCGTTCAAGCAAATGTTTTTTTCAATGGAACATGATCTCTAAGAAGTCTTGTTTCGGAGAGAGAGTTAAATTACTACAATTTGTGACACTGATGTTTTTGCCCGACATAGGTGTATAAAATGTGCTGTTGCGAGACAACCAGTCCTCCTATACAGAAACTAAGCACCTCGACGTGTTCGTGAAAATTCTGCTTCTTCTGAAGAACATATAAGGCCGGTCAGAAGATGTGGCATGGTCGCTTAGAAGAGAATTCGCAAAAAATAAAGTTATTTATTAAATTTCACGCTAAATACCTCAAATTCATTACCCTACGACCACTCACGGCGCTCAAAACATAGCATATTTAACGCACATTCCGTGACGATCACTTTGGTACCAAATAAATGTCAATGCGAGCTGTGGTTGCGGAGTACTTACGATTTGTCGGAGGGCATGTCGAGATTGAGTGCATGTATAAACTTTGCTCATTTGAAGAGCGATATATGGAATTGAAGAGCTCGTTAAAGGAACTGTTTTTTTTCAATAGAACATAGCATCTGAAAAGTATTTTTTCGGAGTGAGAGTGATATTGCTAAAATCCGTGACACTGGTAATGTTGCCCGACATTGGAGCATAAAATGTGCAATTTCGATACAACCGAAATGCAGTTCGGTTGTATCGAAACATCATATACAATGTTTCGATGGTATATGATGTTTCGATTCATATACAATCGAAACATTGTATATGATGTTTCGATTACATCATATACAACGTTTATGATGTATAAACATTGTATTATTTTTCACTAGAAGGCTAATAGTGAATTTTAGCCTTCACGTTCAATATCTCAAAATCATAACCCTACGACCGATCACAGTGCTTAAAACTAGCACATTCAGGCAAATGCGCACATTTATGCCGATCATTTTAGTACCAAATACATGGCAAATCTCGACATGCCCTCCGAAAAATCGTAATTACTCCGCAACCACAGCTCGCATTTACATATATTTGGTACCAAAATGATCGCCAAAATGCCGGAATTTGCTAGTTTTGAGCGCCGTGAGTGGCCGTAGGCTAATGATTTTAAAGTAATTAGCGTGAAAGCTAATAAATAACTTCTTTTTTTGCGAATTCTCTTCTAAGCGACCATGCCGAATATTCTGACCGGCCTTATATGTTTTTCAGAAGAAGCAGAATGGTTGTCTCACAACAGCACATTTTACGCTTCTATGTCGGGCAAAAACACCAGTGTCACAAATTGTAGTAATTTAACTCTCATTCTGAAACAACACTTATTTGAGACCATGCTCCATAAAAAAAAACATTTGCTTTAACGAGCTCTTAAATGCATGTATCGCTTTAAAAATATTCCTAAAACACCATGCATGTATATAAATATATATATATATATATATATATATATATATCTTTTTGTGAGATAGCACACACAGCCCCAGTGAATATAAAAGTGTTAAGGAAACAATTGCTAAACGACCGTTAAAGGACAACCAACCATCCCTAGCCTCTGATATGGGGGCCAAATGAAGGCTTTCGGCCTCGTTCAGAGAACCACTCGCCAAGATTTTACATGCTTGACTACTTCAGGCTTAGCGGTTGCATGCTTTTTCAACCGCCCCTCGCTGTCATACCGGTGTGTTCCTCTGATGACCTAGTGGGTAGCTCACATCACTCTGCAACGAAGATATCACCGGACGCTGATGATAACCAGCGCAAGAAAGGGCTTTACCTCGGTCAGAATACAGCCAAGGGGACGCCTCGTCAGGTTCTGCGTTACAGCTTAGCACCTGCAACTTATCCCTCTGTATAACACTTCCCACGGCAGATGACAAAGTTTGAGTACATACGGCTATTGGAGATGGCAGAAGAAAACACTGACACGCCAGATATTATATTTTAATACTATCCAAATTTAAATAAAGCATATAAAATCACTAAAGAGGTGTGCCAAGTACCATGCAGTGGAATGCACAGCGCTGGACCGAAAATCGTTGCACTACTACTCTCGTCGGAAGCGTGAAGAAGATAGAGCTTCATGAAGAAACATTTTAAATGTATACTATGCTCAATTTGAGTGAAATAAACATAATTTTATTTGTATAAAATCACTAGAATATATGAATATACACATATTTATTCTTGGAGATTCTGAAAATATTCTTGTTTATTATACATTGTAAAAGGCCCGGTTTAGCTGCGTAGAGTGCCATTGGTCATTAAGTTAGATCTATGAACGGCTATGAGCTGTCGTCAAAGAGCCTTCTTCCTGAGTATAGAAAAAATACTTCCTGCTTTCTCACTAAACCTTTATACTAACCTCAAGCGTGTCATGCAATCACCGATGCTTGGTTGCCGGTTTTGCGCAAACACTAGTAAAAGCTGCTGGAATAACTCTTGGTGCTAACAACAAGAAACACTGACAAGCAGTTGCCAACGATCAAATATTTAAAATAATTGTGTAGACTACTTATATTATTTTGTGTATTCTTAATGAGGCTGCCTGCAAAATGTGCTCAAAGGTAGCAACAGTGGGTAATCGCGCTGCAGGCAAAGAAAGAGGAAATAACGTAAAGTGCCAATATCTGTTTTCTTGGCGAATAATTAGTCAGAACAGATCCTTTGTCCTCTCAAAAAAAAGCGGCATTATTTTGGAAAATTTTAAAACCTCGAACTGTGCCAGCAGAGGCGCATATATTTATCTATCGGCGCATATCTTTTATGTATAAATACGTTAAAATTACTGACAAAATACGGGACACCTCTTTGTACTATTGGGTATTTTGACAGATATGGCACCAGCGGTATATGTTCTCTCTAATTTTGCCTGAATCGCCTTCCATTGTATGTTCACTAGTTAAAATAACACATGTCGTTTCCATTTCATGTAACTACTGCTTAACAGGACGTATGATTAATTAACGTTCATGCTCCTTGGGGACAGTATGCTTGCGCGTAGAAATAGCAACGGAGCTGCTGCAAAACGTGTTTTGTCAAATATAATTCTGTTGTTAGCAAATAATGGACGCTTACGAGTATAAGAGCCTATATTTTTGTTATCAAAACCACATTTTCAGATGAAGTGTTCTCTATAATCTTTGAGCATGTGATATTTATAGATTGTTTCGACAAAGCGGTACCCCACACCCAAAACAGATTACATGCATGGAAATGGAGGCAGACGATTTTCCGGATTCGGTCACAGATGAAGTAGAAAATTCATTAAATACAGAAAAAGACACAGGAACAGCAACAACAACAGCAACAACAACAACAGCAGATCGTGAAAGCCAGCTACCGGAAACGCGAACGGATTTTAGGCCCGCCACTTACACCAACGCTAAAATGTGCGCACGCGGGTGGAAAAGTTGTGCACTTGAGTGGAAGTAATGCGCGTGTGCCACGGTGGAAAAAGGTGTGCACGAAGCTGAGACAGGTATGCAAGTGACTCATGGTCAAATTTTGTGGCCACACACTTTCTAGTGGTTTCGATGTGATTTGCAAATCAAAAACAAATCGTTGCCTTTTGTCTTCGTCCCTCGACGACGACGACAACAGCAGCAGCAGCAGGTGCGTTCAAGCTGGCTGGCTGTCTGAATTCGGCCAATTTCGGCTTTGCAGTTCGGTGAAGCAAATGCCGCAACGGCGCATTGACGCTCCTGCTGCTGCTGCTGTGCTTCCGTCGTAGCCTGCGACGGATCGGCTCTCGGCTCTCGGCGATTTCGACGCCTTTTTCTTGTATGCATTTCGTTTCTTTCTTCGGACGCAAAAGTTGGTGGCCGGCCGAACGGTGGCGTTCACGGGTACAAACTTTTTTTCGGTGTGAATCGAGACGACGGAAATCGGCTTACGCTGGCGAACCAACATGCTTGCCGCCTGCCCTGTCATATCGACACACCAAGCGTAGTATCTAGAGGGAATGAAGGACGAGGACGAGGAATTACTCGATGGATTTGCTGCACATCTATTTCCTACGTTCCATACATAGATGTGTCTATGCGCAGCTGCTGTGTGCTGTGTCGCTGTCTATGCCGAACCAACCACCCAAAGTTGGATATCCATCGCCAATAGTCGATGCCACTGAGGTGCCCGAGGTGTTGGCTGGCGCAACTCGTGCACGTGTTCACTATACGCGGTGATGGTGATGAAAACATATAGCGGAGAGCCGAGTGTGCAAACGACCCTGTGGAGGACGTCCTCAGTGACGGAACTGAGCGTCCTCTAGCTATTTTGTCTGGCTGGTTCAACGTCTCTCTATCCCTATTTTCATTCTCTCTCTCTCTCTCTTTCTTCACGTGCTCATCTATGTGTCATTTTTATGTCCTTTTATCCTGTGCCGATTCTCTACCACCACATACATTTTACTTATGGGCTCTATATTCGCAAAACTTTTTCTTTCGTAGACCTTTCTGCTGCCATCGACAGCTGCCGGCTCGTGACTGTTGATATCGTTTCGAATTCTGATTCTTCTTTACAATTTTGCCGTATGTTTTACTTTTTTTTGTATTTGTTTTGTTTGAGAAGTAGTGGTAATTTATCTTGTTTTGGGTAGATAACTATTGCCTCTATTTCGACCTGATTCGCGATGTGCGCTTAAATTCTTCGTTCCTTTCATCTTTTCTTCTTTCCTTTTGGTCTTAGTGAAACGCCAGTTTAAACCCGTCGATTGTTTCTGTAATGTATTATGTTTTTTAAGCGTGTACAATATAGCTATTTGTGCCTACATAATCAGTACTGTCACGTATCTGCAACTTTATGCAAACAGCATATGACTCACTTGGGTCACCGTACGTCATGAATATAAGGCGAATTTACATATTTACGGCGCATCACGAGACTATTGCTATTTTTGAATCAGACATTTTTAAAATACAAATCGGCATGTATAGCCAGCAACTAGAAACAACTCACAATTTAACATGATATAATTTTTTTAGATACTGCGTTGACGTGTAGACAGGTTTACACTGAGGTCTTGCTATATTTTTTCAGCAATTCGAGCTTACATTTTTGTTCTAAAATCTGCACCTCATACGAGCGAAACAGTAATATTCACAATGTAAAATGTATACTGTTTGACGTATATAGACGCGTTCAGAACTACAACAAGTAAGTGCAAATTTCAGTTACCTGACATTGAGCAATTTGACACAACGTTTGTAAATTGATCGCTCAGATAAGCGTTTCCGAGAATCGAGAAATGTACTCTTGTATGTTTTGTGGATTCGAATTTTCACAGGGGAGTACCGACATGTCTATATAGCCCGTTTACCTATTTTGCACCTCTATCGTTAAAATGCTGAATATGTGCAGTTCTAGTTTCAGCCCCATATTCTTCAATCATTGCATTCGGCCGTAATGTACAGATTCCAAAATAATTGCCTCATTTTTGTCTCATATATATATATATATATTTTTTTATATGTAATAGTCTATTGAGAGCAGGATATCATATTTGGTTTAATCTACTTTGGGGCAGTCCAGCGCTACGTGTAACGGTAAGCCGTCTGCAATATATGATTCTTCTAGATTCGGCCTATGCCGCCTTCACCTTAAACGCTTGTCAACAACAGGTCAGACATCTGTTCGGGAATGTTGGGTCCTACAGCTTTACACCGAAATTAATTGCAGATTGCAGGCGCTAACACGGGCCTACATGACGGGCCAAAGCTTGCCTCCGTGTGTGCACAAGCGGCAACCAAGGCGGTTATGTGTATAAACGATATTCGCGCTTTCTGTAATTACCTATTCGTGATCCGTGCTATCTGTAGTAACCTACAACCGTAATCACGTTTAGCGCGTAGAGTAGTTCGAGTCAGTTATCCTAATACAGACGACGGGTAGAAATTCAGGCGAGAGTTCATGCTCTACGTCGTGATTTTTTAACTCGTCGTATACTGTAACTCTACGTTGCGTAGTAAAAAGACGTAGAGACCGTTTTCAATCGTAAGTACCGAACCAAGTGCCAAAACAACCGAGCGGTCTAGCCAGAAATGTTTATTGCCTTTATCATAATCTCACAACTTGATAATGTTGATGATATAGCGCCTCTTCAAACGTCGAGTATGGTTTACAGAAGCTCTGAACGTTGCTTAACCGCTGTTGGCAGCAACGAAACTTGGTACGATAATTTGTTCGCTCTGCTTGTCGCAGCATGCATGATTCTAAACATGTTTAGCACGACGTCAATGCACATGTTTCTAAAAACGAATTCTCGATGACAAGACGTAACGAAACCCACTCCTCTTTTTATCGCCTTATGCGCGTTGCCCCTCTGCGACGAATTCCATGGCAACTGTTTTATTCTAGTTAACGCCTAGGCCTCTATCATCCCTAAACTTAACAAGGCGATTTAAAGGCCTACAACCTACCAGACCAATTTAGACCATTAAATCATCCACCTTAGATTTATCTAGGACAGATGTTCTTGTATTTTTTCTATGATTCGCGAAAATATCTTTTTATATACTGAATGCATGCAGTTCAAGCTTCAGCCCAATATTCTTCAATCACGGCATTCGGCCGTAACGTACAGATTCCAAAATAATTGCCCTACCTTTGTCTCGTATAGGCCTGTACAACGTAACATCGTATATATATATATATATATATATATATATATATATATATATATATATATATATATATATATATATATATATATATATATATATATATATATAATATATATATATATATATATATATATATATATATATATATATATATATATACGTTAGTTATATGTACAATAGGCTCAATGTCGCTATTCTCCTTTCTAAAGTCCCCTTTTGAGTGTTCGTTCTCAATCATATTTCTATGGGATTTTCTATCCGTTGCTCTCGGAATGGCTTCCATCACTTTATATGTTGACACCTTTTTCAACAGCACAGACTTCTCCACTTCTGTTAGCTAGTCCCGGAATCCAATTATCTTTGGAAAATTTTTAGGCGTGGTGTCATCCCTACCTAATACCCTGCTCTACCAGTGTATCTGGTTCTACCGAGCAGCCACCTATATGGCTTGTTCTCGGCTTCACGAAGTAACCTTTGTTCTTCATGCTCTCTGAATGTTTCATTTTTTTTCACGATAAACTCGCTTGGCCACCCTTTTGGCAATCGATGCTAGCGGCCGGACTACCGGAAAGACCTAACAAATCATTTACATCGTATGCTGGCTTATTTTGCGACCCTGCATCTTTCGTAAAAGCACGCTCGTTTGCTCCTTTCTTGGAGAAATATTTGTGCACCCTAAATCAGTTTAACTAGACTGCGTTCGTACGTTTTGATTTTTATCTCTTGGGTGTGGGTTAAACCTCTCCCAATCCCCCCAAAACCACCTTTGCATCAAGTCTTTTTCCCCGATCATGGCTTACCGCACACGGGTTGCTGTGGGACTTTATCTTCAATAGCATACCCACTGGTATGTGTTCACTCAACCCCGTCTTCTCTTGCCACGGAGTTCCCCTCGTGGGAATCTAACGTCGCTAAAGTGTATATCACGGACGTTCCCAGGTGGTATTCATTGATACTAACCTCCACGCTGCTGACAATCTAACTGTCTGTGTTTTTTCCTTCCGCCTTTCCAGCTTAGCCTTGCCTTGAAATCTCCGAGTATAACCGACAGGGTCTTCCTTAGTCAGGTGCCTAAATCTGTTATGATGCGCCCTATGATAGATTCTCTGGACTCCACGTTTGCTGGTTGTACATAGGCCGCTATTTGTTATATCGTTTTTTTAATCCTAGCACGACTAAATTATCTCCGTGCAACTTAACCCTTGTTTCTCCCAGCTCCAGTTCTATAAAAATGTATACCTTTACACTCGGTCTACCACTCTCCTCCCTGCCTATGCGTCAGTGCGTGACACCCATAAGGCTCTAATATCTTAAATGGTTTTCAAGACTACTTTCTGTATGAGATAGTAAATGCACTTCCTAGTTAGTTCACACCCAGCATCCTGTCCTGTAACTTTTAGTTGGCTCTCGTGTCTTCCCTGGAAAGTCGTACAAGCGCCACTATTCCAGCGTCAAAGGCAACAAGGCGGCTTGGACCAAACCGAGCTTAATCTAGTGGCGTCTCCGTTATCCACTGGGCGGCTCCGCCTTTTTACTGCTTGGTTCAAGACTACGCGCTGTTGGACTGTGTGCGCTGTGATGGCACTCCATAATGCGTACGAGGATCTCTTGCAGGACCCTGCTTATGGTTTGTGCGATGAGCTCCTTCAGTCGCGGCATAACTGTTGCGATTACTATTTCAACTGTCTCCTACTATCAAAATGGGAAATGGCAAAGTTTGTTCACCTCGTCTGCTGTTCAGGGATCCGCCGTGCAGCGAGCGCTTTATGCTCAAACGGCACACGAAGACCATTTCGAATTACTGCAGTGTAGCTACGACTCGCGAACGAGTCAGTGGGGGCGACGCTGTTGATGGGCGAGCATAGGCGTCTGGCGGAGCTGAGGGTTTATCAACCACTACGCACAGAGCCAAGTTTTTCAGAGTTTCAAACCTACGAAGCCTGTGAGGACAGGCTCTCTGCGTCATCTTTCATAAAATCAGGAGTAGTCATAACAGCTATTGGAATTCTTTCGCAAGCGATCCATGGAGCCTATGGATATTTCGTAAATGTTCAAAAATATAAATCAAACAGTACAGACATGCACTTTGGTGCCGTCATCGCAAATGCAAGGTTTCGTTGACAGCATAATTTGACGTACCGGGATCCCTTGTGTAACTGATCGAACTGTACCAAAAACAAAAGGGCAATCATCCATATATATAATCACCGTTATATAGTTAATAAACGAAATTAATAGAAGAATACATAAAAACGAATAGGAATACTATTATCATGTAATACACTTCCCATGTTTGTACATATGTGTGACTTGACAACGGCTTTGTAATGTATTATATTTTTAACCCACCTTTCAAATCGAGAAAAAGATCGCATTTACAGGGTCCTTGTGTGTCTTGTCGGGATAGAACCCAAGGCTCTTGGTGGCCAAATCACCGCCTATCTCATCCATTGATTGCCATTGATAGCATGCATTCATCTGCACATGCATATTTGCATTTGGACATGCTTACAGGCACACACATATCTGCACAATGGATTATTTTTCCTCTGCTATTTACCAGCTAAAGATGCATACAGGTAGCCACAATGCAGAAAAGACAGTGTTTTATTTGTTGAGTATCGAACTGAACTATTTCACTTCGTGCTAAGTATAATTTTAAACTTTTCCTAAGCTCTCCAGAGTGTGTATGGTTATATGGTAGGTATTTATGCTGCCACAAGGACTGTTGGTCAAAGGCTAGACATCTCAATATTCGGCTCCTTTGATGTGATCTTTTTATATATTTGTTTATTGGACTTAAATTATATATATATATATATATATATATATATATATATATATATATATATTAGGTAAGTCAAAAAGTTCGTCGGCTTTCTGGGACCACATTTTTGAAATTCCCGCGCTCTGCAGCAGGGCCGCCTGAGAGTGCGGCTGGGTGTTTAAATTCAGGAGCAGACCCGTGGCGGCGCGACGGTATACCGGCTCCAACTTTACCGTTTCGTTTGCGGAATTGGCAGCTGTTTGCAATGGAGGACAAAAATACGCATTTTCGGCACATTATGTTGTTCTCCTACCGTGAAGGCATAAGTGCAGCGCAAACAACCCGGAGGATATGTGCAGTCTACGGCGAAAACGCAGTACACAAATCCACAGTCGAAAAGCGATTCGCCCGTTTCAAAGCTGAAAACTTCAATCTCGAAGATGAACCGAGGTCAGGACGACCCAATGTTGTGGCGACGAAGTCCTAAACCTGGTTACTTCGAACCCAGGTTTGACCATAAAAGAAATTGAAGATGTAACGGGAGTCTCCCACGGAACCGTTTGGAATCGCCTCCATGATGCAGGTTTCTCGTGCAAGCGGAATATCTGGCTACCACTTGACCTCAATGATGGGCAGCTTGAAGGGCGAGTCGATACCTGTCACGCACTCCTCCGGAAGAACTCGAATGAGCCATTTCTGAGGAGATTGATAACCGGCGATGAAAAATGTATACTCTACAGAAACGTAACACAGAAAAGAAGTTGGGTCCCCAGAGGTTCTCAGGCCGCAGCTATCCCTAAACCCGAAATTCATCAGAAGAAGGTTATGCTGTGCTGCTGGTGGGACTGTAAGGGCGTCGTGTATTTTGAGCTGCTTCCAATGGGCCAGACGATCAACTCCGTCGTCTACTGCAGACAACTCGAATATTTGAAGGCTGCAGTAGCAACGAAGCGCCCGGAATTGTCAAACAGGTGGGGCGTCACTTTTCAACATGATAAGGCGACACCACACAAAAGTTTGGCCACCCGACAAAAATTGGCGGAGTTTGACTGGGATGTGCTGCCGCACCCAGCTTATAGTCCCGACCTCGCACCATCTGAATATCACTTGTTCAGGTCTCTCCAGAACTCCCTTGATGGCACAACATTTAAATCTTTGGAGGCTATAAAAAATCACCTCACTCAGTATTTCGACGAGAAGGACAAGACGTTCTAAGAGAAAGGAATCATGGATCTACCGAGGCGATGGGCGAAGGTTATCGAACAAAACGGTAAATATATCATTGAATAAAAATACTGTTGTCTGCATAAATAAGGCTCTTTAAAATCGGGTAAAAAAGCCGACGAACTTTTTGACTTACCTATTATATATATACTATATATATATTAGGTATATATATATATATAGTATATATATTATATACTATATATAATAGGACGTCACCTGTATATATATATATATATATATATATATATATATATATATATATATATATATATATATATATATATATACATATATACATATGCTGTTCAAAACGTATCGCGACTGTTGTGTTTTTCAAAAATTATTCATTTATTCATGAATATCTATTTTGTCCCCTTTAAAGTAATCCCCATGAGATATTATACACTTGTGCCAACGGTTTTTCCAATCTTCGAAGCACTTCAAAAAACCATTTTTTTAACCTTGTTTAGCTCCTCCTTCGATGCCGTCTTTATCTCGTCAAGCGTAGCGTAACGTCGTCCTTTCATGGGCCTCTTCAGTTTAGGGAACAAGAAAAAGTCACAGGGGGCCAGATCTGGGGAATACGGTGGCTGCGGCATCATTAGTGTGTTGTTTTTGGCCAAAAACTCGCGCACAAGCAACGATGTGTGAGCAGAGGCGTTATCGTGGTGCAAAAGCCAATTTTTGTTCTTCCACAAATCCGGGCGTTTCTGGCGGATTGCTTCGCGCAAATTGCGCATAACTTGCAGGTAATATTCCTTATTGACCGTTCTACCCTGTGGCAAGAACTCATGATGCACCACGCCCCTGCAATCGAAGAAAACTGTCAGCAAAACTTTCACATTCGACCGAACTTGGCGCGCTTTTTTCGGTCTTGGTTCGTGCGGCAGCTTCCATTGAGATGATTGAGCTTTGGTTTCCACATCATAACCATAAACCCACGATTCGTCACCAGTTATGACCCTCTGGAGCAAATTTGGGTCGTCGCGGACAGAGTCCAACATCTCATTAGCAATGTTCATGCGATGCTGTTTTTGGTCGCAATTGAGCAATTTTGGTACGAATTTCGCGGCGACCCGTCTCATGCCCAAATCATTGATAAAAATCGAATGGCACGAGCCAATTGATATGTTTAGGTCCTCAGCAACTTCTCTAACGGTGATTCGACGATTGGCCAATACCATTTTCTCCACTTCATTAATTTTTTCGTCTGTTGTTGAAGTGCTCGGGCGTCCGGCACGCTCTTCGTCGTTCACATCTTCTCGGCCTTCTGAGAACATTTTGTACCACCGATAAACGTTGCTTCGGTCCAAGGTAGCTTCTCCGTATGCCACAGTCAACATTCGGAATGCATCCGCGCACTTAATTTCGTTTTTCACACAAAATTTGATACAGGTTCTTTGATCCATTTTTTTGAATAGGTAAAAATCGAAGACGATCCAAAACACGTGCAAGCAAAGCAGCTGTCAACAATTAAGTGAACATTCAAAATGGCCGAGCTTGTCGGCATAAGTGAGAGACATGAGTAACAACCTAACGTCACAAAAAAATCGAAATTCGAATATACGTAACCCGCGAAAATTTTTCCCCCCGCGATACTTTTTGAACAAACGGTATGTACAGGTAGTTCGACAGGTTCTTAAAATAAGCTTTTTAGAATTCGAATTTTGGCACGCTTTCACCGCTATTGGAAACTGAAACTTTTCGACTTCTAGCAGTAAAAATATTATGGTGATTGGCCGTTGCAATCTCGTTTGATTGCTTTTCCCGTGCAACGTATCAGCGTGATTTTGAAAAATTAGGAAAAAAGAGTTTCGAGTGGTTATCAAGCATTTTTATTTCAAAGGTTGGAATGCGACCCAAGTAAAATTTGAGTGCCGCAATTGCTCAGCCAAAGCCAAAAAGACGCGCGTGTTTCCGCTTTACAGCGAAATTTGGTTTTTCCAGCAATGAAGAGGTTAAGGCTGCTGTCAATGCCTATTTTCAGTTTAAAGCCGCGGAATTCTACTCAAGAGGTATAAATGCTCTGAAATCTCGGTGGGAAAAGTGTATTGAGCTTCTCGGGGAATATATCAAATAAGAAAAAATTAAAAACAAGATTTGGAAAATTCTTGGTTTTCATTTTAAGAACTTGTTGAACTACCTGTATATATATATATATGCCACAAAAAAGCGCCGGGGCGGAAAGTAAAAAGTTACTGGCTCACTTTATTGGCTGCCGTGCAGATGCGACGGATACGGAGTTGGTGCTATGCAAAATCACGTAACGCAGAGGAATTGTCAGTAACGTTACGTTCACGACCACCGCGCTGCCCCAGTGTGCAGTTCCCGTTCAGCAAGTTGCCAAAGATAGGCATCCTTCGAATTGATCGAATCGGCCCACCTGTAGTTCCAACCGCCAACTAAAACAACAACAGCAATAACGACGACAACATCAACAACAAAAATAACAGCAGCAATAAGGACGGCAACAACAACTACGCCACGTCCAGAGGAAAAATAAATTACGATTTAAAAACTATTATATGTATATATATATATATATATATATATATATATATATATATATATACATACATAAAGTTGCACAGACTAATCACTAATACAGTTTTATGAAGTCTCTTACTATCGTGGAGTTGCCTTCTGCCTCGCCTGCCTTGTGAAGCAAACTCCGTTTCTACTCACGATGCAATGACTGATTGAAACAAAAATGCCATAGGCGCGTGCAATCTTTATTCTAAATTGGATCAATATTGGAGCTTTTTTTTACGAAAATTAAAGTAAAGCAAAACATAGAACATATTTGAACCTATTTGGGTCTGCAATGAAGTTTATACGTGGACACGTATGCAGTCGCTATCTAATTAATAATCTAAAATAATATAAAATATCTAAGCTACCGTTCACTCAATGTGGCCAGAGGTTACGCCTGAAAGCTGTTGGAAAAGCGATGATCGAAAAACAGATATCTGTACTCTGGCCGCTGTAAACTATACTTCTAAACCAGATAGAAACCCCGTGGTTTGACTATTCGCGCGACTGTAGGCACATCAATTCTTCTTCCTCCGGTCGGTTTGTGTAGTTTGATTGCAGCACGGGGCACTGTAACGGCGTAGTATAGTGGACCAGTCATGGCTGACGTCTACCGGAGTCTCGCAAGTTCGATCCTTGTTGAATTGATCGAATTTTAGCTGAGCGATGCTTATTCATATTATAATATGCATTTAACTATACCTCTGAAAGTAAGCGACCAAGCCTCGCCACCACAACTGAGCTGTTGGGGGAACCCTAGATATCTCAGCATGTCTTATCTAATGCTGCCGCCCTAAGAGCCCCCTAATACAAAAGGGTGACAGTGTATTTAGGTATACAACTTAAGTAATTAATATATCCATCCATCCATAGACCGAAAACTGAAGGAAAGCCGACTTGACGATGAAAATCAGCGGGGTGGCTAAACAATATGCGGTAACAACGAAACGCCGACTATTATTATTATAGCCACGTGATCAAAAGTCCCTCTCCTTCGACGTTTAGCGTACCGCTGTAGCAATTCCGGTATGCTAACCGGAATTACAGAGAAAGAGTACCACTTTGTGCTGTGAAATATTGCTTCATTGAGAGCGCTGTGTCGGCGTCGTCAATGTAATGATTCCCTGCTGATCACTAAAGCGGTAGCAGCTCATCTATAAAGAAAATATTGTGTTCAGTTAATAGTGAGCGGGACTTCTTTTGGCCTCGCGGTATAGAACCGAGGAACCACTAATAGTCTACTAAACCAATTCTTTAGTTCCGATATTATGTTCGCTATATATAGAAATTATTTAACCACATATTTGACTCAACGTGGTATATGTAGGTGGTCTGTTGATATTGATTCTGATCGATATCGTTGCTCCTGTTAATGCTTAGGAAGTTTAGCGACAACGACACCTTGTAATGACTGACAACGACCCTTAGTATGTTGTCTTCCCTTTATTACACATGGCTAATAACGACAGTATGGCGGCGCATGGTAACAAAACTCTCATTTTGCTGTATACAATTGAACAGCAGCAGCAGGAAAATCAGCGCAGTTCGTCTCTTTTGTATATGAAAATCTTTTGGTTTTCATATAATGAAGAGTCTGCTTGTCTACTCATCCTATCTGCGGACCTTTTACAAGTAAACATTAAATGTTTCTAAGACAATTTTTTAGTATGAATTAAATATACGGTAGTGCGATTACATGTTGTGTAGACGTGAGTCCCTAATTTCGTCTAGTTTTTGTGCTTTGGTCATCTGTTATCCGTTAGCTGGCTAACGGTAACATTGTTGTATCCTATACTAGGACTGACAAGTTCTGACACTGATAAAAGATAGTATTCATTACCTGGTCATCCGCCCACAAAAAACTGACATCCGTCCTCTTTCTCAACCAATAATTTATAATAAATATAAACCAGACAATTCAGAACCGTCTTTTTGGTTAGAAATCTGCGAGTAGTATCAATTTGAGCTGGCCGACGTACCGTGAAAACGCGGCGGACCTTTTCGGAGGATGTTTTTCTAGGAGGGAGTCAAAGTTGATGTTCTTCGGACGCATGAGAGCTAAGAGAGCTGGTCGGATCATATTCCTCAATACCGGGCCTCAAACTTTTCAAAGGAACTTCCTCTTCGACTTCATCAAACTATAGTAAAACACAGGCTACATACGGTCATCCTATTTCCAAGGACAAGCACAACCATACTATTTTTCAGTATGTGTTATTTGTTGTAGTTAACTTAGTAATAGCACAACTATTATTGTTTATCGATTTGACGCAAATCTGCCGCATTTAAGAAAAACTGCTTCGAAAGGGCATTATGGGTCGCCCCGGATGATTGCACCAATACGGCTTCAAATTCGCGCGGATTCCAGTTGAAATCTCAATGAGAGCCTAATAAGCCGCGCTATCATTTGCATTGGCAGGAAGCAACGAGCGTTGGGTTTTTACAGCCGTCCACGTTAATTATGATGTTTATGTCAGCGATTTCCCGGCTTTACGCCGACGGAGATGAGTAGTTTGAAACTTTCTGATGATGCAATAGCCATATCCAACAAACGCACAAATATTGTGCCTTTCCTGTCAAGTCTCAAGTCAAGGGGGGGGGGGGGGGTTCGCCCTACTTTACGCATAATCGCGCTTCGGCTATGCGAATATTGCGCGAGAAGGTCCGACGCAAGGAAGCTTTAACTCTGGGTAAACAACTATTGGGCCCTCCATCACAACAACGCACGTGCGCACACATCATTACTAATTTAGGATTATTTGATGGAAAATTCGATTTTTATATTTTCGCAACCTTTTTATTTGCCAAACCTGACTACGGACGACGACTTTATACCGTTGCCCACGGATAAAAAAAATGTGAAGAAACTGCGTTTCGAGCCTATAGCAGAGATAAAAAAAAAATCGCAGGAGCAACTCAACTCGATCCCAAATGACGCGTTTTAAAATGCTTCAAAGAGTGGGAAAGCAGGTGGCACAGGTGCATTTCAGTGGGCGGGAACTACTCTGAAACACGGTTTTGACAGAAACAAGAACACTTTAAAAAATTAAATGACTTTTTTTTTATAAATATGTATTAGGACTTTTCGATCTGCCCTCGTACTAGTATTTATAATCTGCAGCATGTAGTCGCATAACCGAAGTGGGAGACGCACGACCGGAGACACGAGACTCGACGGGGGCAGCACCACATTTGTGCTGCCACATTGTTTTTGTTGGAGAACAGTTTCACCACCTTTGCAGTTTCGAAGTCTCTCCATCTCTATCCTTGGAGTGCAGTAGGCGGTCTATAGTTCGGAGCTTAGGAGCCTCAACTGGCTAAATACAAATGCTAACTAATACCGAGGCTAAGGTGTCCCGAACAGATTGCCACTGGCATTCATCCTAGATTGTATTTACTAAATAACGAAATTGAGCCGCGATATGACAAGTTTCACAGTTACACCTTGAAGGTAGTAGCTACGTCTGATTACATAAACGGACCGTTTCTACGGCGGATTGTCGGATTGTTGTATGGCTTAACTGACGCACGTACAGCTTTATTGAGTGCAATTATTTAAATGAATTGTATTCCAAAATGAACGCATTTGTATTCTGCCTTATTCAACATCGCGATGACGGCAATGCTTTAGCTGCTGAACGGGATCAGACGATCCTGTCGAAACGTTTGACCGACCTGTGCTCAGCACATGTACCTCGCTAGAGCTATATATAGTACACCTATTGATACGTCTACAACCAGACAGCCAGTGCTCGCATTTCTAGTCGGTTAACCAGGCATATAGGACATAGACAGAGCCGCGATATTATGTTCTATTTCACGAGTGGGTGGAGTGTCATTCAACGATAGCATGATTTTTTTTTTATAAAGGTCTAGCATATATATATATATATATACTAGGTAGATCAAATAGTTGGTAGCA
>QVRM01004846.1:0-47500 GCA_003439945.1 Dermanyssus gallinae
TGGTTGCAAGTGACTATTCGGTCCGATCTCGGTTAGCATTACGAACCACGCCGCACCGTTTCGCATTGTCCCTCTCACCTCTTGACCTAGTTTATTTCATCGTATAAGTTTCACTCTTGTTCTCTACCAGATTCGAGTTTCTTGTTAGTGGCGCGTGGTGTCGTCGTATTCTTACCTGAGGCCGTTAACCTGTAGCAAATTGATCATATCTGGACGAGTGGCGTCCGCTGGCGTGCTCCAGAATAACTAATACTGCGGCGCCAAATGCTCAACGCTCGAGATCAGAAATGTTGTGCGTAACACTTGCCACCTATGCGGCGATATCCTTTATCATATTACCGACTAGATCTTTCTTTGTTGCTATAACGTCGAGTTTCTTGCGTACCCGGAGCCAGGCGGAGCAGAACGAGACCTCATGGTCGAGATCGTACGGCTGCCCCGACGTGCAATGCGTGCACGTGTCCACTCGCGACGTTCTAATATGTACCATATTAGTTTTGAGTTGGCCGTGGCCCATGAGGTCCTGGACTAAAAAATACGTGAGTGGCCCCATATCAACGAGGTCCAGTACAAAGAGGGTGCAACCCTTCAGGCGCATTCCAAAGCGGGCATGGCCTACTCGTGAACCCACGCTTCAAGCGCTGTCGGCCTTGCATAAAATCCGTTTACGCTTCCTTCCTTTTTGTGCCACGAGATCGCAGGGGAACTGGTGAGGCAGAACAAGAACTGCCTCTGTGCTTATCGTCCTGTACGCCCGGGAGACCCGAAGGAGTTCCGCGAAAGAATTAGATGAAATTTTTAGTTCACAGCAAGACGAAACTACTGCGAGAGCATTTACCAAGGTCTGTTCGCGGGCGGGCATGCAGAAATAGATCAGCGCTTTGCTGGTGTCGCGTACATTTCCGAGCACTCGAAGACAGACGCTAGCAGGCGACGGATCTGGCGTCCGTAACCTCCCTTTTACTAAGGGTGGATCCTGGGCAGATTCTGAGCGACCTTGCTGCCCTTCTCCGACAAGAACCGGAAAAAACTGCACCTTGTAACCACAGTGAACCTTCTGCAAGCTAAACCATTGCAACTCTTTTAGAGCGCTCTGGCTACCAGGACAATGTTAATTAAATGTTTGACCAGCTTTATATTTCTTATAGATGAGTGTCCCTTCACCGAGTAGGGGCTGTGGAGCGTCTTCAATGCAGGACGACTTGACGTATTGGAGTGGCAATGGATCTTTTAATCTATGTACAGTTGTTAACATACTCTGGCCACAAGCTGCGTTGCTGAGGATGAATTTTAAGTTCCTTAGTTATTACCTAATATGTCAATTACCTAATATATAATAGTGCTGTACATTCTAGTTAAAATGGGTAAATTACGTTACGAAAAATAAAAAAGATAGACACGGTCTTATTAAAAAATATGAACCATGAGTGCAAAGATAGTTTCGATTATTATTCAAGGGGAACACTTATAGGTTTAGAATATAAATAATCACCATCAATCATGCCAATAAAAAGTTTGCTAAAGTTCAACTAGTATACTGAACTTTGTTGTTTGTTAAAGCTGGGAAACACTTAAGTGTTTATTGATCTAACACTATTCTACATATGTTAGTTTGTAGATAAAGTAAAGCTATTACTCAGGGCCTTTCCAGTAAGTTCTTAAAGACGCACCGGACTTATCTGAGAATAATTTGTTGTTTGTATCCTTAATGAATTGCCGTTTAAATCAATACTGTGGCAAAACTCAAACTGATACGCTGCTTCGATATACTGTCCATTACCAGACACGTATATTAGTGATTGACAGTAAAGTACTTATATTAGAGCTTAAGTGCTGTTTTTTGAACTGTTATTGATGAAATAATATTTAAAGAATTGCCGAGGGTGAAAAAATAGTAATTAGTACTTGGCGGTATTTCTTTGCAGATGGTGAACTTTATCCAGCTTTTGAAGAACCGCCGAGGAGTGTAAAGTATTTACGTATAGCTCAGCTTTGCAAGCCGTGGTCTTTGTATTTTCAAAAACAGTACGTTATCAACGGCGAACGAATCGCTCGCTTTGCCGGAGGGTAGCGATCTCTTTAATGAGACCGGGAACCGCGAAATCGATGAGTATGTCCTTTGTACACTGAAAGAGCATGAAAGCATTCCATTGTCTAGTGATATTACTAAGGAACTGTGAGGCTGGCAAAACTGTAGACTATCTGGGGAGTTCGCCACGCATATGTTTCCTAGTTTCGTTGGTTGGCTCAATAAGGCTGCAACTCCACAGAGTATGTATCCCTTAACAGCCCAAAGGCCACAAAATAACGAGGTAGATTTTTACCGTACCATTGCAGCACGTGACAACTCTTTATACAAAGCAATACTCATCATCGTATTTATTTCACTCATATTGAGTATGCATATAACATGAACAATTATACATATTATACAATTATACACTCAGCTCCTCGCGGCATGTTATACGAGAGAGGCAGTGCAGTGATCTCTTCGCAAGGGCCAGGCAGGCAGATGCATGAAATTTTGTACACGCCTGAGAGCACAGTCGACAGACGCACTCGGTGTATTCTTCGTGGAAGCTCGTATTCGAACAAACCAGGTGATGATAGCCATGAACTATGTATCTGGTATAGACGTGGCGATTGTCACACGCAAGACCAGACCAGAGGTGAAAGGCCCTGAAAACATCCAGGTCTCCGACCTCTCGTCGGACTTGTTCAACTTTATTTTCCCATTCCGAGATAAGCTCTCGAATGGTACTGTACGGGGCGTCTTCAACCTCAATCGAATGATCTCAACAACTGGTGCATAGCCTGACATGAGGTACACAAAGCGGCTCCTTGCCCGCATTGACAGGCAAAGTACTCGCTTCATGTACATTGTAAAACACCTTTCAAGCAAACCAAAGTTTGCCCGAGTGAGGTGTTCCCATACTCTGTCAAGACCATACATCAGCGCCGGAACAACCTTGAGGTAGAAAAGCGCCACTGCCGTCGGGACGGACAGTCGCCGGACATCGCCTATTTCTCCATAAAGAGAAATTAGGGCTGTGCGCGCTGTCTCGACGATGTGAGCAGTGAAGGTCGTCCCAGTATAATGAAGCCGAAGCCCCAGATACCGGAAAGAGTTAACGAATTCCAAGGATTGGCCGCCGCAACGTATAACGTCTTTAGCAGCCAATCGACCTCCTCTTCTGAATTTCATAGCCTTGGTCTTCATGGCGTTTATTTCCAGCCCTCTTGAGACAAGGAACACCTCCGCCAGAGAAGTAATGCGCTTGATGGCACCCAGGTCGTGATGAGCGACCACTATGTCATCTGCGTACATCACAACTGTGGCCTTCTGGAACTCTTGTCGAATATAATCAACAAAATCGGCAAGCAGAAGAGTGAAGGAGACGCAGCTCGATGGGTCGCCTTGCGGGGTTCCCACATTTTGCCTTACCTACAACACTTCCTGCTCACCTTGTACTAGTAAGGTGTCCTCATCAAAGAAACTGGAAATTACTCAGAAGAGAGCCACCAACCCCTGCGTATCGGAATGACTTCACCAGGAGATCTCGAGGTGCTTTGTCGAAAGCCTTGACGCAGTCTATAAAGACTGCATACAAATGGCCTCCGGGCTTTGCCACAGCTCGCTCTATCTCTGACTGAAGCACATGGATTGCATCACGCGTTCCTCGACCTCTTCGAAAGCCGAATTGCTCCGGTGGAAGGGTCTGGTCGACAACGTACTCGATCCGTTTATAACCAATTTGCAGAAGATCTTCTTCAGCGTCCTTTCAGACGCTATACCGCGGTATAAGTTTGGGTCTCGTTTGTCATCACTATGCTTACCCTTAAATAAAAGAGAAAGCCTGGCGATATGCCAGGCTCCTGGCATTTGTCCCCTCTTCATGATCTCGTTGAAGAAATCACAAAGATGGTTTGCCAAAAGTGGCTCAGACTGCACCCAGTGCTCATAGTACACTTGGTCAGGCCCCGCACTCTTTCCTCTCGGAAGAGAGTGCAGAACCTGACTTACTTCTTCTACCTCAAAGGGCAGATTCATAGTATCCTGCTCCAATGTGAGCGGGTGCTCAATCATTGGAGCCAGGCGTACCGTCTCGCGGTTATATAGAAGACCGGTCAGGTGACTCGTTACCTGTTCGTCGCTGAGCAGGTGGTTCGCCCCCCTACGAGGCCGTACGCCGTAGGCTGAGGGCTTGCGCTCCGCTCTTTCGAGCAGTCGGATTTCCTCCCGCCTAGCGTATTCACGCTTGTGGTCAAGGCATAGCTTTATGTAAGCTTTTCTACTATTGAAGTAGTCAAGCCTGCGTCTGGCTAGCAGCTGTGGTGGTGCCTTTACCCTCGCTTGGCGCAAAAGCTCGAGCACCCCACGGTGGGCGAGATAGCAAGCCTGAGAAAACCACTGTCGTGATCTCCTCTGCCCCGGTCTCTTCCACCTGACTGCACTTCTCATGGTTATCTCTAGCAGTTCACAACAAGTATCCACATCACAGCCCACCTCGAGGCTATCAACCTCTAATAGTGAAAGGTCAACACGCCTCGTGGCAACCAGGTGTGGGTCGCCTTGCTGCTTAAACCAGATATCTGGAATATTTGCGACTGCTGACACCGGTAGGTGCTTCCTTGCAGCCACCTCGAGAACATCGAAGCTTTCAACTTCGCCATCAATTACTGCCAACATTATGAAAGTCGAACGAACGTTCGAACTGTGCGGTCGTGTTTTAGCGTGCTCCCGAAACTCACTCAGTGGGCGCATGCCAACGGTGTTAGTTAGGAGCTTGCTAGGTGTCGTTCGTCTCGCCTCGACCCCGCGCATCGCCTGATACGGATGTCGCTCGGTATTTCTGCGCGCCGGCGCCGATCGGATCACCCGTTCTGAATGTACGGTAAGGAGATCTGAGTGCACTTACGCACGACTTCTTCAAGTGTCAGTGTTGACAGTCTTATCATTGGCAGTCTTCCGTCGTTTAAGAGTTTCTTCTACCTTGTAGCTGGTCGGACCGGTTCGAAAAATGATAAACGACGGAATGGTTGGTGAGGAATCTTGCGATGCACAAAATCAACAAAAACAATCCCAGCTGGCCGGCAGCTCGGGAATTGCGTTAGCTACTACTAATCGCAAACGCACAACGTCCCCAAGACAACATCCGCGCGCAAAAGACAGTCGATTGTGTGACACTAGAACCTGCTCGAGGTGCGATGAGGAGATTCAAGGTGGCCTCATCCTTTGCTGCTCCAAGTGCAGAAGAGTGTTCCACACAGCTTGCCGGGTCAGTGAGGAAGCAGACCCGTCAGCTGGTCCTGCGGCCATCTGGCGGTGCAGAGTGTGCAGTGTCCCAACGGCTGATTGGACGATGGAGCGCTTCATGAAATGTTTGGACGCCTGTTCACTCGACACGGAGGCTATGGGATGTGTGTCATTTCTCTTCCACCGCGTACTAGCGCTCGAGGCAGAGGTGGCCAAATTAGATCATAGACGCGAGGCTACCAGGACAACAGGAACGGACGTTGAGATTATAGATGGCTTTGTTAAAGCTGCCAGAGCCGAAATCCAGCGCCTTCCAAGGAAAACGGTATTGGTAGTTGGTGACAGTGTAGTGGAGTCACTGCGACCAGCGCTAAGGAAACTGTTTCCCAAAAAGACGTCTATAGCAGTCCGCTCAGCAAAAGGAATGGACGCGAAGAGCATCGTTGAAGAAGCTGAAAAATATATCAGCAGGACGGAAGGTCCGGTGGCCGTCTTTATTCAGGCCGGCTATCATGAGTGCATGGAGTTCAAAAAAGACACCTACATTGCGACGGTGGAAAGTTTTGGCGCGAAGCTGAAAGCGAGTAGACCCGAGTCAGAACTTCATGCCGGAAATGATGCTATCTCTTCAAAGGCGGCTGACGACGATACACCCTTTTTTGCACTGCCGTTGACTGTGATACAACGACAAGTTGTTAAAAGCGGTCGGTACTCCTACAAGGGAGACGTTTCCATGAAAATCGCGGCAATCCGGGCACGAAGGATAAAAGCTTTTTTAGGAGTAAAGCCGCTGAAGCTGAAAAAGGTACTGACGTCCGAACCGGAGAATGCAACATTCAAGAGACCTCCGGGGACCAGCGGGCTACGGGCGCATCAGCACCCGGACAAAGCGGCCCACCCTCCCAGTGCGTCTCTCGCGAAACCGCCACCCACGCCTCGCCGCCCGCTCTCTAACCCGTGCTCGGGCCACTCATCACAAACCGCGTCCCGTCGACAGAACTTCATCCGGTCAGAAGGAATGGTCTCCAGCTACACTCTCGTCTCTGGGAGCAGTACTGAAGCAAGTACTCGCGAACATGCAGTCGCAACGGACGTCGCAGCACAACGATCCGCACTTCAGCAGAACTCACGGTCGTCCACAGAGCAGAGGTTGGACCCAGGGCAAGCAAGTACTCGCGAACATGCAGTCGCAACGGACGTCGCAGCATAACGATCCGCGCTTCAGCAGAACTCACGGTCGTCCACAGAGCAGAGGTTGGACCCAGGGCCGTCGGTTCGACTGAAAATTGGCGCAGACCGCGGAGAGTTGCTTGACAAGATAACCATCGTGCAATGGAATGTGGAAGGCGCTTCGCGGGCACTATCTTTACTGCCACAATCTGCACTTTCAGGCATTGATGCCGTCGTTCTTACGGAGACCTGGGAAACAAAGCCATTTGAATTACCGGGTTTCTACGCATTCCACTGCTTGGCTCGGCCTCCCTCAGGGCGAGGTCGACCGAGCGGCGGGGTATCGGTGCTGTACAACCAGAGGCTTGGGGATGTCAAAGTAGTACTTGCAGAGGACGATTTGTTGGTACTGAACGGCAGCAGATGTAGTATCATAGCCGCTTATGTTCGTCCCTCACCCAGTGAGAATACGACGGTTCTGATTGACAAGATCACTCGCGCAATGCATGCCCTTCCTTCTCTGTCCACTCCACTCAACCATTCAACACTAGGCCTCTAGTGTTCACCCCCGGGCAAGGCCCACTCCTTGCTCGGTACTTACTCGTAGATTAAGGAAAGGGTCGCAGCATGGGTTTCGAGGTAATGGTTCTCTCGTGATTTCGAAGTAATGGTTCACAACTTCGAACCAGGAGAAGGTGGGCGAGGTGGTTTTTCGTGGGTAGCACGTGCGAATTGGATCGAGTATTATACTATCCCTCGGCGTTAGTCCCACACTAGCCTTCGTTAACATCCGAGGGTGTGCGTAAAGCATTTTCCACCTCTACAACAAAAAAGTACACAAAACGCCTCCTTGTCCGCATTAGCAGGCAAAGTACTCGATTCATGTACAATGTGAAACACCTTTCAAGCAAATCAAAGTTTGCTCGATAAAGGTGTTCCCATACTCTGTCAAGATTATACATCAGCGTTCGAACAATCTTGAGGTAAACCAAGCGCTATCGCCGTTGGGACGGAAAGTCGCCGGACGTCGCCTATTTATTCATAAAGAGAGATTAGAACTGTGCGCACTGTCTCGACAATGTGAAGGTCGACCCAGTATAATGAAGCCGAAGCCCCAGGCACCGGAAAAAGTTGACGAATTCCAATGATTGGCCGCCGTAACGTACAACGCCGTTAGCAGCTAATCGGCCTCCTCTTCTGCGCCGGCGGTAAACGTTTATGTAGGTAGATTGATAATCCACCCACTGGTCTACCACGGCCTTCAGCAGATAGAACTGCCAGCTGGTGGAACCCTTGCATATTATTGATATGCAGTTCCTCCCGCTGGTAGGCCTCCGCAAGGAGTGCCATGTCCACCGACGTAAGTATGTCAACTGGCGCTAATGCTATTGCTTCTCAGAGTCCCTTAAAGTTCCAATAAAGCAGCCTCTACGGCTGCTCAGTACCTAGTACTCTCCACGTTAGCATTTCTAGGTCTGTTCAGTCGCTTGCAAACAGCCTTCCTACAACCATTTTCTCATAAGGAGCACCATCAGCCCAACGACGAAATAGAATACCTTTGGGCCAGAATTAACTTCTGCTGCACTTTGCGTACTTCGCCGTCACCCAGCACAAAACAGAACACGGCGTCATTTCCGGTGGACTCTTTTCACATCCCACTTAACATTTGGTACCTGGACGACAATGGCGTGCTGGGGGACGATGCAGACATGGTTGCCGACAACATTTGGCGCGTGCTTGATTTCCGTGAGATACTGAGTTTGGGGCAGAATCCGCAGAAATGTGAGATTTATCTTTCAGAAGATAGTGCACAGGTCCCGGACCGTCGCACACTCTGGGTCTTATTGGCGGGATGTAAAGTTACCTTTGGGAATGACCTATAGCTTCTAAAAGTTCCTCTCCTGGCCGGAAGCAGCCTGGTTGCATACGCTTCCAAGTGCTGCATTGGGCACCCTCCTGGAACAATCCAAATCGGGGCAGGCCTTCGTCTCGGCTGTGACTTTTTCTCCCATATCAATGTAAATGCGGTCAACATGTTAGCAAATCAGCCCATCACGGCCTGCCAGGCATGCCGTTATTAACGACTCCTTCGGCCGAGCGCTTAGGCCATGTGGATTCCCCTGCATTATGGAGCCCCAGGACATCTCTGCCGACGATGGTAAGCGTGACTCTTACCCTCTTCAGTAGGGGCAGGATGCTTGTCTGGGACGCCACCGTCACAGACTTAATCGGTCGCATTCAATGGTCAGTGGCGGGGCGATCTCGGCAGGCCACGCTGGTAATCTAGCTGAAACGAGGAAGCTCGCATAATACGCCGGAATAAATTACTCACACGAGTTTTAACCGCTAGCGCATAAAATCATAGGCGGCCCAGGCAACTTTACATGCAAACTCCTCCACAGGGCCGGTGAGCAGCTGAATTTCGCAACCAGAGACAAGAGATCTGCGGCTCTCTTGAAACAACGCGTTGACTTCGATGCTTACCGCGGGTACGCGGTATCCGTGCAGGGCGCGTTGCTTAAGTGGTCCTAACCCACTTTATACAAGATAAAGTAATCTTTCTAGTGCACGCGTTCTTCTAAGGCAATTGTCGCTCCATGTTTATTTTTATAAACATTTAAACGAGGTCATAGAGATCTACGAATTATTGATTTAGGTATGTCTTTAAAGGCCATTCCTTGATTAGTAACCCGTTGGGGATTTTAAAAAGTCATTGGCTATGGACGCAGTGCATTTTTTTCTAAATATTATACATTAAGATTGCTGCATAACGAAAAACCACCTAGCTTTAGTCATCAGGAAGGGCTTATGTATGATCTCTCCACTACCAAAACCAACTGATTTCCGATCACAGTCCTGATAGGATCTTTCATAAAACTTACCTCGAGGGCATTTGTTCTACTGACAGGATTCTGTTTTAAGATCCGTTCAAGACGTCAATACTGTAGAGTAATACTAACATTTTATGAACTTCTCACACACTTTTATTGAAGCGCACACTCGTATGGTTTAGTAAATACACTTCAGTATATTGCTCTGTAATGTTGTTCACTTTGTTTTGTACAGGTGCCTTAACGCGCAACCGACACACATAACTGGGACGTGGGATGCGAGCCGGTGTAACACGCATCTCGGCACTCAATACTTCCTGAGTCCAGTTGTACTAAGCCTACCTCACTTTCTTAACGGGGACCCAGCTTTGCTAGCCGACGTCAATGGTCTTAATCCTGACTCCAATAGACACAACTTTTACATTGAAGTTCACGCTGTAGGTTTTATCATACCACTTTACCACTTTTTATTCATTAACTAAGTAAGCTTGTACTTAATTAATTAAACAGTGCGTGACTCTTGCATTTAATTAGCTACCTCAGTTTTTATAAGTGTATAATAATAGTCTAAGCACCATCTGTCACATACTTTTTACATAATTGTATGTTATCCGTGTTAAATCTATATGTACATTTTATTATTGACAAGGCGACGGGTATTATTATTATTATCATTTGATATAGTTAAAAAAGGTTATCTATTTGAGATCAAGGGTTCGAGGTTGGTTGCCTACCAAATCACTTACCCCGTGAATCACAAACCTGGAAAAACTTTTCTAGTGGATTGTACGTCATAAACTTCAAGCTCTTAGTCTCAGCTTGTAAACTCTCGGGTACAATTGCATATACTTTATATGTATAAGAAACTGATGTATCGAGACAACACTAACTTAGATGTAACAGGGTTGTCGATGAAAAAATAACAGCGAAACTTGCAACAAATAGTGTTTTGCAAAGCCAGTTTTGCAGAGCGTACTTATCTGCTACGTGTTACTTAAAAGAGCTATTCCCACTTGAAAACATTGTCCTTATATAATTAAACTGATTCACCTATTTTGCTTTCATACGTAGTCGCGTAGAATAATTCATCATTAATCTTCGCCGTCAAAAATATCTCCTATCTCGATGTCAACAGAATAAGCAGAATACCTGGCCGGTTTCTCTCAAAATGGAGAATTTTGGCTATACTTGACGCTTATATGGTTTGCATGTACTACAATCCTGAGGTAAATTACACAAACATAAGACAGTTTATTCCTAATTTAATGGAGTCGTCTTCTTCATACGGCAAATGAATTTGAATTTAATAAGTGCCCACAGAGCATGAAATTTATATTATTGCACAATTCAAACAGTTGCAATAATTTAAAGCATTTCGCAGAAAAGGCTTTCGATGGCCCGTGTTTACCCACTTGTGCCACACCTGTTACTAGGGAGTATGGGAGTTCATCTAACCAATTCCAGCATGAACTGAATTACATCACACTCACCTTGCGCCTTGTTTTACCAGACTTTTTAATGAGGTGATGAAAACGGTCCAACTACCCTCGGAATGGAAAACCAGTCTTCTTAGCATTATCCCTAAAGGAAAAGGAGATCCGCTAGCACCATCGTCTTACCGAGGTATCGCAAAGAAGAGCGCAATCTACAAACTTCTGTCGGCTATCCTAGCCCGTAGATTAAAACATTTTCTTGAGATTAACAGAAAGCTGCCGGAGCAACAACATGGCTTCAGAAGGGGCCGGTCAACAATGACAGCATGTGCTGTACTTCTAAATTCGATACAACGGGCACTTCGAACTAAGGGGGCGTATCTATTTGCTGTATTTGTAGATTTTAAAGCGGCCTTTGATACGGCCGCACGAACAATTATACTTGACAAGCTGGCTTTTTGCGGGATCTCATTGAATATATTTGAGCTCATTAAAGGTATTTTACAGGAAGGACAAGTTATTATAGATGACGGAGGCGCTAAACACATGGCGATCTTACAGACCACTGGTGTTGCCCAAGGTGATAATCTTAGCCCCCTGCTGTTTTCGGTGCTGGTGAGTGACCTTCCTGAAGAGATACGGAGTCGGCACTCGCAGGTAGACGTCCTTATGTATGCAGACGACTTGGTGCTATATTCTCGCAGTCGATTCCATTTGCAACAATCCCTTGTGACCTTGCAGCATTACGTTCATCAAAACCAGTTGGAAATAAATTTAGAAAAACAAAGGCAATGAAGTTTAGACGCGGAGGGAAATTGGCTGGAATCGACGAACTACGGTTAGGTTCAAAATCTATAGAATTTGTCTCGCACTTCTCATACCTAGGGGTTATGTTCTCGTCTCGAGGTACGAACTTCTCGAGGCACATTGATGAACGAATTCGGAAAGGACTACAGTCCTTTCATAGCATCCGAGACCCTCATAAACTATCAATGGACGTTGCCGTTCATCTCTTTAACCTGAAGATTGCGCCTACTGCTTCTTACGGTATACAGGTGATATGGCCGCATCTGACGAAGTTAAACTTTAAGGCGCTTGACCAAATCAAGGCCGCTTTTCTAAAAAAGGCGCTAAGAGTCCACCGCACTAGTCTCAACAGATTAGTCTATTTACTGGCGTCGACTCCGCTATTTGTTGAGAATTTACAAAAAATCCACGTGTTACCGAAAACGGCAGCTTTCAACGAGTACATGTCTGAATGGGAGAATAAGATGGCAGACATTGACCCGCTCTTTTATGAAACCCAGGCAATGACGTGTACTTCATGGAAGCGCTGCAACTATGAAAATAGACACCCAATTGCACGATTTGCTGTACATGGCTTCCACATGAAGATCTGTATTCGAGAGAAGTTCCATGAAATTTCCTCGTTATGCTTGTGCAAACTTTGCGGGAGACAGTGTGACTTATATCACCTTCAACGATGCGATAGAACAGTTCCGTTGACTCGACTTTTAGAACCGTGATGAATATATGTATATGTGAATGTGTGCTTTCTCTGTACGCGCAATATTGTAAACCAACCATCGGTTAATAAAGCTATTATATATATGTTAAATATTACGTTCATGGAACAACCGAATAAGCTTCAGGTCCCTTAAAGGACTTGAAGAACACATTTATGGAAGTGTTTGACATACTTGTATTTTGTGATTTACATAACCTATTTGCGCCTGCAATAATTTGACTTCTAGGCACACACCTTCCATTAGCGCTACATAACGTTGAAGTTAATATGCTACTCCGCAAAGTAGTTATACCACGGTTGTTTGCAATAGTCAATTGTGGAAGTTAACTATGGAAAAAGCTAGAGTCAAGATGCAGCCTTCTTTATAGCAGATTGACTCGACTCAATTATAGGAACCTTTTATAGATAGCATTATACGTGTTAATTATGTAGAGCCTACAGGGGATATCCTCTTATTTGTGCTCAATGATCTCATCGGAAATTGGATAAATAACGTCTCAATGCAGAGAAGCAAGAGTGCAGGGTTGCTGCCCTGGTCTCACTGGGTTCCATTCTGGGACCTGTTTTCTGGAACACGGCCCTACACGGCGTGGCTACCGACATCTGACCGATCGAAGGTGTCTGAGTGGATAGACTGCAAACATCTGACCCTTGCGCCCGATAAGAGCGAGACACTGTATCTGACGGGCCAGTGAGATGGCGGGCCACTCAAATCGAAATTTGAAAAGGAAATGCCTTGGGGTAAACCGGAACGGCACATTTAAAACACGTTGCGCGGCTAAATAAAGCACGGATTATGCTAAACAATGGAGTAGTGTCAGGGATCCTAGTAGTGTAAGAGCTTATTAGAGTCAAGAGTCCATAAAACGCTGTTCTGCGAGTTTGTTTAGAAAATGGGGTACGCGGTCTCCACGTTCGTGTGGGACCGCCCAATTAGAGAAGTGGTTAGCTCCATCATGGCTTCGGCAAAAGCCGAGTAGACGCAATAGACACTATCTTCTTTTATTATTGGAGATATACTTAACCTAGTGCTAGAGGTATTTGCTGATCTTAAACGCATATAATTAACCAGGCGTTTATTCGGTTCTTCTAGTTCTTCTGTTTATTTTTTATTCCAGAGATCAGGTCTGACAGTTGACATGAGGCTACGAGCTCAATTCAGCATGAAACTACAATCTTTAGACGCGGAGCGACTACCCAAAATATTGTTGCCTATCTTTTGGTCGGAAGATGTAAGTGTTCTTTTAGCTATTTCGACCGCGCACAAACAAACACAATTGTAGTTATGTCTATCGTGCATGAGTATTACCATATATTGCTATTTATATTAATATAACTTTGATTAGTAATTAGCTTGTGTTGTGCGATGGTAATTTAGTTCAAATGCTTCTTACTTCTGTCAAGTTAATAGGCCATTTGTGCTGGACCCATTATTTTGTGACTGATTTCATGCGTGCACCGTGTTTACCCTCTACTGTCTTTGTATGCGGCTATCAATCTTGATGCACCATGAACACCGTGGCCTGTGTGCTTTGCTGAAATGGCCTGGACTGGAATTGGGTTCCGCTTGCACGAATGTGGTGTAGCGGGCATGTGATGTTTCAACCAACATTGTGCTTTCCGAACAACAAGGAGTAACTGCCTTCTGAGAGGACCTCTACTAGCGCCAACTTGGTATTTTTTATAGAGAATGGAAATATTTTTACGTACTATTGCTGTGAGTCGAAAAGGAGAACAATTCATCAGAAGAAGTGGATCAGTGAGCTTCTCTTCTGTCTCTCTCATTACTTCACTTATTCCAGATTTTTGCAATTGCTGTGGCTCTAGCCTGTTCCAGTACCTGGCACTTTTGAAGAGTGTGGGTCGGGTCATCCTCGGTTCCTTTCTAGCAGTAAACACAGCTTGCTGAGGGAGCTTTTCCAATTTGAAAAAGGTATTTCTGAAAGTCCTCATGTCATGTCAAGATCTGCGTGAGGTAATGGTTTGGTCCTCTACCCGGCCGCTCAATCAATTTGTTGATACTTGGGATGCGGGATCGGAAAGTGAGTGTGCCCCGGTGCTCTAGAAGGAATAGTCCCATTTTGGAAAGGTCTCCTGCCAGCACGAAAGCAGAGGTTGTGCCAACCGTGCGATACACCTGGATAATCCTGAGGGCCGCCACTCTCTGAATGCTTTCAAGAATCATTCTTGCTTTCTTTGTTTTCAAAGAAGCCTTGAGCCACACTGAGGACCCAAATAGAGCTATAGATTTGGCCACTGACTTAGCAATCTACGTCTGTACCCTCTTGTAGTCTCCTTTGTCAAGGATATTTTCAGGTGGCCAAGGTCCGCAAGGCTTTTGTCCAAGCGGATCCCCAAGTACCGGGCCTCCTTGACCTGCTTTATTTGCTGCCCTGCCAGGTATAGTCTGATGGGGTCCACCTTCTTTCGTCCCGTTAGCAGTGTGGCCTTGATTTTTCCGGAGCAATTGCTAAGCCGGTTTGTCCATCCACCTCCTCGTCGACTTTAGTGTTTTATTAGCGACAAGTTCCAATTCTTCTGCAGTCTTTGCCTGAACTCTGATGACCAGATCATCCGCGTATGCGATCTCTACCCCTCGAGGAAGGTTATCCTGGCGGAGTACGTCATCGTACGCCAGGTTCCAGAGCAAAGGATCCAAGATCGAGCCCTGCGGAACTCCTGCTGCCATTGATATTTCCACTTCATCGTTAAAAACATTTCGGTCTTCCGGGTATCCTGAGATAGCCTTGACGAGATAATGTGGGACCTTTTTCCTCACTAGCGTGTCCAGTATTGTTCTCCACAGGAGGCTGTTAAAGGCGTTCCTGACGCCTAGAAGTATTTTCAGGAATAGTTTTCTGGTGCATATGGTTAAACTATGTAGAAGGTCAGCCTTGGCTGTAACTCGATCGACAGCAGTGAGCACTGACCGTTTTTTTCTGAAAGTCATTTTGAGAGTCCGAAAGGAGTCTGTTTTTCTCCACAAATGCCCTGAGCCTTTCTTCAATGATTTCTTCGTGTCCTTTTGCCAGGTTATTCAGTAGGCAGATGGGCTTGAATCCTTCGTTGTATTTGGGGATGAGGATAACCTCAGCTTTTTTTCCACTTTGCAGGTATTGTTGCCCTTCTAGTCGTTGTAGTGAACACCTGTGCAATTAGATCTGGATACTCCATAAATAGTATTTTTACTGCCAGGGACGGGATGCCGCCTGGTTCTGGAATTTTTCTGGTTTAAGTCTAGCCGCAGCCTTCAGCACTTTTGCTACTGATATCGCTGGGGGCTCGTTTTCTTCTTCAGAAGGTGTCTCTCTTGCTTTTAATAATTGCTTGCTTCAATGGCTCTCCACTTTCGATAGTTAACCAACGCTCGAGCTTCATCCTCTGGGGTCTTGTGTGGCTTTTTTAGTTCACGCCTTGCTCTGTTGCAGTCAGACCTTTTTTGCGCAATGGTAGTGTTCCATTAGTATTTTGGCTGTACGTTCGCCCGCTTTGGATGTATGGGCTTCATAGCTCGAGCACATGCCATTATCAATTATTCTTGGAGCTCCTCTGGGGTTGGGATAGTCCCGCTTTGGTGACTGCATTGCTGATTTCTGTCTTAATGGATTTCTCATCGGAGTTGTTGTAGCGAGCTTTATTGCTTGCGGGTGGCCTGGGTGTCTGCGCCTCTAACGTAATTTTTATACAATAGTGATTGCTGAAGTCTTTTTCTTTTGTAAGGACTTTTCAATCCGTTATTTTTCAAGCCAGCATGTCATCGCAGAGTGTTAGGTAAATATGAGAATATTGGCCAGTCCTGAAAATGTAGAGTTCTTGCCTTTGTTCTGTACGAATATGCCATGACTAGCTGCCCAATTGAGTAAAGTTCTTCCCCTTGTATCCGTTTTCTTTGACCCCCCGTGTCCCGCTTGCTGCATTAAAGTCGCCCGTAAGTAGGCTTCCTAATCCGTCACTGGTGTCGCGTACTTGAGTCTCCCGGTTCAGTGAGAAACCTTTCCAAATTCCTCCTGTGAGCAGTTCGGGCTGATGTAGCAGGGCTGAGTACACTCTCCACTTGTTGGCTACGTCTAGCCACCCGTATCCTGCTTCTTTTCCAGCGTTAATGATAGTAGCGCTAAGCGTTAAATCAGTGTACCAACCTGCTTGTGTGCTTGCTCTACCTTTACTTGGTTTACGATTGCAACGAGGCTTGCCTTGCGTCTAGCTGCTAATTCCTCTAGCTAGTCTGTTATTATTAGTTATCCGCTAGTCTGCTTCTATTACGGTGTTCTTGAATTTCGCTGATCTCCATTTTTATTGGTTAGCGAGGGTTTGTCCGTCCGTGTCTTGAAACCGGGCGGCTCCTCGAGCACTCTGTTCCGTCCACCCCTCGTAGTTTGTCCTGCTCCGGCGAGCCTTCTTTTGTAAAGCCTTTTTCTGGTCCGCAGTCAGTTGCTCTCCTCTTTCTATTTGTTAGGAGGTTTACTGCTCGGTCTCCGTCTCTTAAGCAGCCGACTCAGTTTTGCCACCTCTATTAGTTTGTGCTGCCTTAGCCGCATGTATTGCTTGTTTCCTTTCCGTCAGGATTCGGGGGTAGTTAGAGCATGCCGTAGGTCTGGCACAGTTACCTACATTTCCACATACATAACACTTGGGGGCTTCGGCCTTGCAGTCTCGGGCGACGTGTCCGGCTTCCCCACACCTGTAGCATATCTGAATTTCGGCTTTGTCGTGTCTGCATTTCCTGGTTGTGTGCCCTATGTCGTGGCAGTTATGGCAAATTGGCAGGGTGATCCATTCCTCAGGCCTGCTATTAAAGCCACCTAATTTGAAGGTTTTCCTCGCCAGAAGCTTGCGTGCCTCCTGTTCTAGCAAGGTTACTAGACAATGCCAGCTGCCCTTCTTGTTAGGTCGCGCAGCCTGTGCGCATATGAGTCGACTCGTGAAGATTCAATGTCTTCCGGATCTCTGTCTTGATGGCCTCCGCACTTATGGAAATGATTAACATCGCGCAGGACAACCGTCCTAGTAGGGCCAGTGACCACTCTGGCACCAACATCTACCCCAGTACCCCAGGCTATTTTTGATCTTACTATAAAACCGTCGGCATACCGCAAGCACTGTCAAGTGGAGTTCAAGTTACACCAAACACAAAAAATGGCCACACCTTTAATTATTTAACCCTCTCGCTCATTGGATGCCCACATACTGGAACAAGCACTACAATTAACCTACGGCACAGATGATATAAACTGTATTGAAAGAAACGATTAAGTGGTCGATTCACATGGCCGCAAAACCAGAGAGCGTGAGACTGCAAAGGCACAAGCCGTGATTCGACAAAAAATGCCGACAAATAAAGCCATGGCTACTTCTTCCAAGAAGACCAGTGCCTTCAAATCCACTGATAACTGATGATTTGAATGAGAGGCGTTATATTGCCAGCTCAGATCCATTTAGAAGAAACCGTTAATTTTACTGAAGACGAAATCAAAGCCGCAATTTTATCGAAGCAAAACAAATAATCAGCAGGACCTGATCGTATTCTTAATGAACATCTGAAGTCTCATATTGACGCTTTGTGCCGTATTCTGACAAAACTTTACAATGATTGTGTTCGACAAGGGAAATCCCTAAGGAGTGATGGAGAAGCTATCTGCAGCCTATATTTAAGCGAAAAAGGGATGAAACTGACCCAAGGAATTATAAAAGGCATCGCACTTCCTTTCCTCCCTCCTTCCTCCAGTCCTTTACAAGGTATTAAAGTCGCTTGGTCGATTTTACTCGTACGTAGAAGACAAAATCCCGGCACAACAATACGGTTTTTTGAAGAGGCGATTGACGTCAGATGCAGTTGAATTTGTTTTAAAGCATGTATCAAACCGTCCTTCTAAGAAGGAAAAGACATATGCGGCGCTTATTGATTTTCAAACTGCTTTCGATTGCCTGCCAAGGGACCGTTTATTAGACGCGCTTCTCTAACCTCGTTCATAATATATATGCGCACAATATAATTTGGGTCAAAAACGGCGACCACTATGAACAAACGCCCGTAACACAAACTATCGGCGTAGCCTAAGAAGATTCAGCTAGTCCATTTCTTCTATATCTTGTATATAACTGGACTCGCAGACTTACTGCGTAATCTTAACGCCCATTTTGCATTTTATGCCGACGATCTAGTTATTTTAGCAAAATCTCGTAACCATCTCCAGTTTTACCTTAACGAAACTGCGAAATGGTGCAAAAAAACAAGCTCAAGATCAACGCCGAAAAGTTAAAGGTCTTACGTTTCAGCAGAGGAGGGTCATACGCGGCCAGGGACCATGGTCTATTAGTTTATGGAAAACCACCTTAATTAATTACCTATTTCTCGCATCTAGGCGTCACACTAACCCCTAGACTCTCTTTTAGCAGACATATCGGGGATACAAACAAAAGCTACGCCTGCAATGTTTTTGAAAGGCAAAATGCATGAAGTGAACGTTAAAACAGCTATAAATTGCTTTAAAATCAGAGTACTCCCTGTAGCAACATACTGTCTTCATACAATTGCACCACACCTGACTCTGAGCCATATAAAGTCTGAACAAACTGAAGGCCTGCTATGTTAAGCGTATATTACGGCTTCCAAAATGCGCATCGGCAACACTTGTCTTAAGGATTACATTTTGTGGCGGAGAACTATACTGATGACTCGGCGCTTTGTTTACAGAATTGGAAAGGATGGATTCTGTATAGAATGTGATACTGGACGCTATCATATACTTGTATGTGCATAAATTTGTGGAACGTTCTTATCCTCCAAAGTTAGATACATAATGCGGGACCGAAGTGTCACATCGTGACACCTTGTGAAACATGAATCAACTTTCTACCAATTTGTTGGTGAAATAAATACTGAAATGAATAGAAATTAGTTTTAGGAATAAATATATGGCGTAAACACTCGCGTGACGGTGCGTCTGTTTTCTCGTCATAAAATCGTTAAATTTCGTAGACGCTGACTTTACTTACCGGGTAAATACATTTGTTAACTTAATTTTTAAACAAGACGGCTTTTGCCGTGTCTGCTGTTTTAAATCTGTTTCGGAGGACAGTTCTCGAGGGGTGAAACGCACCCACGATATGGATGTCAGTATAAACGCCTACTGTCGAGTAGACTGCCCTGTGATATTGGTCGGAGCCTTCACCGTCCCTAAAATTGACTGGCAATCCCAAATTATGCTCACCGTCTTTATAACATTGATATTTAGGGCCTGCTGTTCGGCAAATGGACCATCTTAGCTAATTCGCCTACTGATGCGATACTACTCGCGTACTTATCAGGGTCTAGACTTGATCTTCTTCTCACCACTGACTTGCATTTAGAATAATGCATCAAATTGAAAAATGTATTATTATCACATGCCACACGCTTTTTATACTGTACTTGCGATATTACTGCTAGAGATATAATACTGTGAAACGCTCAGTTTGATAATAAAATAATGGATGCGGTTCTCATTACGAGTCATCGTGGATGGTGTTAACTGGGCTGGCTTTGTGTGGATTCTCTAAATGCAAACGTCATGTACACCAGATGTATTGGAAATTATTTATTTTTATTTTACACGTTTACTTTGCTGGCTGGCCAGTGTAGTCCCATTAAGGAGATTGAGACTTACAAAAATCGTCTTTCTTATAAACTAATCGTTGCGTAGGATTGCAACGCAGTTCCCTTAGCTAACGGAAGTGACTATAAGACTTTTCGCTTGTTTTTTTCGCTACGCCACTAACCGACTAAAGTGTACAGAATTGTTTTCAGAATAGTTTTAATGATGACGCTGCGCCCAACCTTTTTAGGCTCAGCCTTATCATACATGTTCACAAGAAGGTTTTGAAAGCGATCCCAAGTGAGAACTACCGACAAAAGAAGAAGAGAAAGCTGTAATTATCTACCCTATATATATATATATATATATATATATATATATATATATATATTAATTTTCTAAATGCAAGGTCGTTATAATTAA
This sequence comes from Dermanyssus gallinae, assembly GCA_003439945.1. Classification (NCBI taxonomy): domain Eukaryota; kingdom Metazoa; phylum Arthropoda; class Arachnida; order Mesostigmata; family Dermanyssidae; genus Dermanyssus; species Dermanyssus gallinae. The sequence continues at coordinate 20,217 of QVRM01004846.1, forward strand.
AACCGTTAATTCGTTCCGCGGCGCGAATACCGTGGGTATGCAACCTCTTCAGATTCTACTACTGGCATGCAAGTTATGCAAGTTCTCCAACAAGAGCGACTAAAAAGTATCAGGAATATATCTGTGCCTTGAGGGTTCATCGTCAGTCATTCTACGTAGGAAAACTAAACTAAAGGTGGTTGCTAATCGGCCTTGACTTGTGGGTTCCTACAGGAACCCTTTCTATTGGGATCCTTTCCTCCAGTTCCCCAGCGTATCCATCTCCCACTTGGTGCAAAGGTATCTGGCTGCTCTGGCAATCTGCAAGCACTCAACAAATTAGCTCTGTCCCTTACGAACTAACCCCTTGAGTTAATGAGTAACTTAAGGTTGCTTATACGACTACAACAGCTGGAGTCCGTTTCTTAAAATGCACTAGATTTCTGACCTTTTGAATTTAGCAGGGCTCTCTAAAGATTTGTTTCTCTCGGATTCAAAAGCGGAGTTTTCCCCCTACTAAATTCGGCTGGCACCCTGCAATTTAGGTATCACATTGCTCGCCTAACGGTTAGCCTCGAGGTTTCTACGACTGATAAAAACGGCTCAATGAAATGACGCTCACATTTTTTAAGCGAGATAAAATGGGTTTTGGGTGCAACTGCTAGAGACTCGTTATCCCCTTTATGGATAGTGGTGACTAGATTAAACTTTCAAAGGCACATTTGCTTAAACAAATAGATTTATATTTTAGTTTTTGATAGTTTGCTCACGAATCTCCCTTCACTGCCGTTCGTCATCCTATCTTAGATTCGTATAAATATATATATATATATATATATATATATATATATATATACATATCATCAGTCCGAGTTGCCTAACTTAACTACATATATAGTTTAGTTAGGCAGCTCGGACTGATCTACAACTCATGATCACCCCAGGGTACACCTTCAATAATAGTAATAGACGACTAGATTTCCACGAGGAGCAAGAGACCCTACCCAATCATTTCTACGTAACCTTCTCTGCCAATCAAGTTTCCTCACGGTCTAGTTTTCCTACACAACGGCAACTCTTTTCCAGGATTAGTCATATTCGCCTACAGAATAAGCATTATAAAGGAGAGTACTCCTTTATAATGCTTATTCTGTATCATTGAATAATCGGCAGTGGAAATATCTACACTACTAGAGGAAGCCTGTTAAGAGTCCAGCTCCTGTCCACATCCTAAGATAGCCAATTGTCTACCGTGCTACTGGTGGAATAGTTAAGAATGCCAAAAGGCAAAAGATTTGCCACAGCCTATGACGAGTGTGCACGCGCCGCAGAGCAAGACACCGACAGGGACTCTTCTATTTATAGGAAGAATACAAAGGAGCGCCAAGAGCCTTACATAAGCCCATTATTTATAGTAGAAAAGACCACTGGAACTCTTTGTGTGAGGAGGCACTGACGGAAAACCAGCATGGTTTCCGCGCTAGACACTCCACACATTCGGCAATCAGCAAATTTTCATAAATAACTGCTGAAGCATAAAGAAGTTTACCGATAACAACTCGGTCGCACTGTCTGGCCGTCCTTATTGACGTCTACAACGCGTTAAATACGCTTCGATGGGACGCCATAAACCAACACTCGGAAACAAAGGTGTGCTCCCCTACTTACGACATATCCTAGCGTCGTACCTAAAAGACCGAGCATTTACATGCGAAGGCGTGGACTACGCAGTCACAACCGGGGTTCCCAAGGGCCTCCACAGCAGCCACACAGGTTCTCTCCAGACAAATTTCCTCTCACCTCAGAGTTAACGAACTGGCATAAAGAAACTCCTTAATTAATGTCCGGACGGAGAGCACACTAATCAGCAGAACAGACACTCTGAGCAAATGGAGTTAACAATAGGAAATAATTCAGCCGGGCCGTCCTGGATATTAGGCAAAATCAATACTTCCTGATCTCAATGAAATGGTGATCTCAAACACAGCTCGTTTATCTACACACTTGCGCAACTGCTAACAGGACCTGGTAGCTGCTTTCAGCAATACTTTTTTTATTATCTGAGAGGTTTCTGAAATGCATGATGGACATTCGCCACTAACTGCCTGCGTGACTAGTGTGACTCACATACCCACAAAACCCGGATTCCTCTCCAGCGTCCCCGCCCCCACAGCCTCGGTATTACATTGGCATTACTTTGAAGCCGTGGGAGAATCGTCTCTGCCGTTTAAATCTACTCAGTTTTATCCTTCTTCATCATCCCGCATGTTACCTACATCGCATTGGTGTAGCTGAACCCCCTGTATGCCGTATGTGCAACCCAGGGGAGGCTGACGATGTAAGGCACTGCTATGAACGCTGCGCCTTTTTCGACACCGAGCGAGAGCTGCTGTCCCGGAACTTACGACCAATGAACTTCCTGACATGCCAAGTTCTTGTAGAGGGGCTCCACTAGTCTCGTGAGTCCTGGGTTAATATAAGAATCGCAAAACTGTCTCCGCGGCGAAGATAACCGCTGCACAAAGTCGAGCCGCCTTAAGGGCAAAGAGAGGGGCCAAGTAATCTCGAGAAGACAGTACTGCGGCCACCCCCCGACAAGGACCAAACAGTACGACTGGATTTTAGTGGGATTGTAAGCCCCATAGAACCGTGGCCTGGCGTGCATCATGCATTTTACAAGTTACTTTTAGATAGTCTAGATGACAAACCTAGTTTAAAAAGTTGTCGTACGTACTAATGGGAGAATGAATTTTTAGCGATTTCAACTGTTAGTTTTGCATGAAGTAAGGCATATTGAATTATGAATAGATAATGTTAGTGATTTTTCACATTTTACATATTTTGTTTACGAAAACTAAAAAAAAGTCTCTTAAACAAAATGTTAAGCGTTGTGAAATTTAAGTTTAATAATGAATATATATATATATATATATATATATATATATATATATATATATTGTATATTCATTATTAAACTTAAAGTTCACAACGCTCAACACTTTGTTTACGAAAACTAAAAAAAGTTTCGTAAACAAAATGTTGAGCGTTGTGAAATTTAAGTTTAATAATAAATATACAATATATATATATATATATATATATATATATATATATATATATATATATATACATTTATTTATTTTATAATTCCATGCCTATGGATCTTCACACAGAGATGCACTCTTGGCGACGCTCAAGCATTGCAACGTTATATCTTGGACGGCGCTGGCCGCCTGTTTGTGTTTGCTCGCGACGTCTGCTTTGCTCGCTGGCCTTCTCTTGTGACTACCGTCTAGACAAACAAAACATACTAATCTAGTTAACTACAACCACGGCAATAGAAACGTCTTAGCTACGCAACGCTCCCTTGGTGTATATATGTCTACTGCGTAACTTCCCCTTTTCTCTCCCTCAAGCTCACAGAAAAGTATATATATATATATATATATATATATATATATACTTTTCTGTGAACTTAAGGGGTATACATGGCCTCGAGATAACTGGTTTCCTAAAAATACAATTATTTGGCGTACCACTACGTGTTGGAAACTTGTCGAAAAATGTGTATATATTGTGTATGTGCAGACTGAACATTTGATCTACAGTAGCACGATAAACCAGTGGATTTGGCATAGCTTAAACAGAGTAGTCTTATAGTCATCTTTCTAAAAGTTAAAGCCACGGCCGTCAATGATTGCGACGTCTGCTTCCGATATAACATTGAAGGCAAGAGCGTTATGATCAGATCAACAGATGTTTTTATGCTTCTCTCGGCCAATAAGGAAAACCGCCTCATCTTTTTCGGAAGCTAGCTCGAGGCCGTGAGCTACCACCCAGGTGTTCGTCATATAGATGGCAATTTGTGTTTCACCTTGTAGCGTGTTCTGTTCGCAGAGACACATATAGGAAATCGTGTACTGATAATTTGTGAAGGGCGTCTAGACCAAGCTACTCCTCGCCAGAATGCGCGAGAAAGACACGCTACATCGAGGAGCATCAGTAGCCATCGATACAGTAAACGACCTTTTATGTTTCGTAAAAAATGCCAAGAGCAATACGTGACAAGTTCACGGCATAAATATAACGAGAAGCGTGAGGATGTGCTTAGGGATAGCCAAACGCATCGTAAAGAAGTGCAAACGAATCAACGACAGCGTAAACAGGCCCAGAGTGGTGCAATATACCTTCAATCGACGGCCTATTCCCGCTCAACAACTTCGTTCCAGAGTCTTGGCGTCAACACTGTCTTAATCAGCGCGTAAAAAGAGTCTAGCATCACATAAGGAAGAATAGGGAACAACAAATAAGACAATACGATGAAAGACAGTTGCAAGCTGCATGCATTGGTCATTGGTTGAGGTGTCTGAATTTCGCCCACGACCCAGGGGTCTCATCGGTGCTATCTCTTTTGTCTAAGGCTTCCTCTAGGGGAAACGCTTGAACCCGGCACGATCGAACGGCAATTGGTTAAACGCACGTATTTTGAGCTCAAACTCAAGTGAACAGTATACTTTTTGCGCATCTGTTAATGCAGACTGCGCTGAGGGGCACGGCAAGCCTGGTCATCTGCGTGGCAAGCAACAGCCACAGTAGCAACAAGCAGGTGATTCTCAAGAACAGAGCAACGCCATCAAGCTGACGTGTCTGCCACAACATCAGGTCTATTAGCTCGCTATACAGCACCATGCAATCTAGAAGACAGAAACGAAACAAGCTAGTTTACACATTTTTTTAATGCATTTAAACCACTTCACATGCTGTAACAAAGACTAAAGACTCTTAGTCGATGCTATATACGAAACGAGCACAGAGACGTTTAAGAACTCACTCGAAGGAATATAACCGCAAATAAATTATTAGCAGCTAAAGGTTAGGATAGCAGGCAATAAAGTTCAATCTAAAAGTTGCTTTCATTAGTTACTTTCCTTAAAATAAGGCAGATGTCAGTGATTGTTAACGTTAATTAATCATTAGTCAATTGGAATCATCATGTCTCTCTTAATAATGGTAATAATACATGGGCGTTGAAGAAAATGCCTATTGCATGGTTCGATTTGTGGTTGCAAAGTAACCAAGGTTTTCCAAAGGGCCTGCCTCAGCCAATCCTCCGATCCCCAAACGCAGGTCCGTACCGCAAGGTCATTTATAAAATTTGTACGGTAGTATTGTTGTTGTTGTTGTTGCTGGTGTTCTTGTTGTTGAGGCGGCTTGGAACTCACCGTGTGGTACAGAAAGAAAGAGAGTCAAGAACTGTTGGGAAAACCCTAAATATCTCAACATGGATATGAAAATTACCATGTTAAGTTTTTGCGTCATCAATATCTGCTAGTGGGTAGTAAAGTAGGGGACTTGCAAATTCACTATACCCACGTTCGTCTCCACCTTCTTATCTTTGGCAGCGTAACGCGTATGGTGTGCTTTAGAAGACTAGCTTCTGCAAAGTTGCTCAAAATACTTGAGCTTATTTCGCCTATTTTAAAATTGCACGCCTAGAACGTGACAGGATAGCATCCGTGTATAGTAGTGTAAGGTTTTACGTCTTGGTTTTACGTGCAGCAAACCCTGAGACCTACTTGGTCCACTGCCTCCGTCGATGCGTGGTACCTCTAGTCCTTTTGCTAGACGGTTATGGTGGCCTCCTTGATAGTCGAGTGCCCGGTCTAGGAGTTGGTCGCATTCTTCTGCTGCCAGCATATCCCAAGCGAGCATATTTTACAGACAAAGAAAGCCACAGTCGAGGTCGCACTGCTCACTTAGAGGATTACCATTGCCTTATGTGTCGCCCACAGAACGTGCTGCTTTTCGGCCGTGCAACGTTTGTTCAGAATTTTTTTCTTTTTTTGTTTGTACCATGTGGCCCGCAAAGGTACGCTTACGCTTGTGGGCAACTCGGTATATATTACGTAGTGTCCTTATCAGTGGAATAGGTTGGCTTCGTTATTTTTGAAGCCAGCTCCAGGGGCTCTCGCTGAATCTACGCCGTCGCTCTTGGCAGTGTCACGGGCGCGACTTTCTCTAGAGATTTTATTTTTTGAGTGGCCGCTACAAGCGCCAGGCTCTGCTACCTTTATGGTAATTTTCTATCTCGAGGATCTCGTCGTATTGCAGGTTAGTACCAACGGAATATTATCTTACTTGTACGAAGCTGTACAGCCAACACCCTCCCCCCAGGACTTTTCTTGATATTTGTCTTCCGTGCTCGTTCTCTACTTTGATGTTTACGTTATAAGTCCGCCATGTAGTTTTAACCGCTATTCGAAGGTCTCTCAGTTGACTCTCCCCACAGTTTCCGTCGCATTTAGCGGTGGGCTAGGCTGAATGCTTTGCGCCACTTTGCATCGTTCGCGCCAACTTAAGACGCGAGCCAAAACGAATTACGACCCTATATAGTACCCACAATAAGGAGCCTGTTGTAAACCCAAACTGGGGCATTTAAACAATGCTCAAAGATTAGTTTCGTTATGAAACATGTGCCCTGACGTAGTTGGTGGGAAAATGCTGCTAAAACCTAATTTCTCTAGAAGCGTCAAGTTGCAACGGGTAGTTCCGCAGGCTCGGAAAACACTAAGCTTGTCCTATTTTCAACTAAAGCTGCGTTTATAAAAAGAGAGGAATGTGCACATAAAACTGTTTGTCTATTCAATTTAATATATGTCTGTTTCTTTTTTATCATTAGTTAAATTGTTTTTTATTAGAAAATCGTGCGTAATTTCTGCCACAGCTAATCGCCAGTCGTTTGCAGTTCTATAAAGTGCTAGATATTTTCCTTCATGCCGATCGAAGCACTATTCTAAATAATTATTTGTTGCATAATGATATGTGTAACTGCAATAATTACTTGCTGATTCATACAAAAACAACCGGAATGCTAGGACAGCTACTAGTTCATGTCTAAAAATTATAGCAGACATACTAAAGCTTATATCGCCTACAATTCGCCCATTGTCGCCGCTGTTAATTGTCAGGCCAATTAAATCGAGCAATTCATTTAATTTAGATGTCGCCAGTTATAGCAGCACTTTACAGCCCTTCAGCTCTCTGAGTTGGGTCTTCGAGTTGTCTAAGTTGATGCCCCTTAAGTTGCCCGTTCCAGTCCTATCGGCCCAGGCCCTCTCTGGCTTCTGTCCACGATCTGGTCTGGCTGCTTTCCGTTATCACCGTAGCATTAAACCGCGGCCGTCTTACTGGTTCTATAGGTTGACTAGAGCTTCGTTTAGGGAGGGTGATCGTACAGTCCAATACTACAGGACGCAAAATAGATGCGCGCCCTTGAGAGATAAAGGTCGACCACAATACTAAAGAGGTCTTGGGCCCAATTGGTCTGTCGACGTGCGGCAGACCTCTAAGCATAGCTCCGCTCGTCGATTCGGCGATGGGTTGAGTCAATTTTCGGAGTGTTTCTTATTGTATGCGCATTGCAGCGCTGATTTGTCTCCTTGAATAGTAATCAAATAAAACCAATACATCATATTGGATCTATTTAGAGATGCAAAGCTAAACAAAGTATTTCACTAATTTTTATACATGAATGTAGGCGATACAGTATGGACTCGACCACACGTGCTTTGTATTCTAATTTGTCCGTACATTGTCAGCCCTACAGAGAAAAATGGATATCTAAAAGGCGACATAGAGAATTGTAGAGCTCGTTAAAACAATTATTGTTTTCCACTAAGATTGGGTTGCGGAGGCATCTTCGACCAGTTATTGTAAGGTGCAAAAATGGTTACGTGTGATTCTCGAGTGATTTATCCAATGGATCATTTATGCAAGCATTTAATCCTCACACGCACGCCGAAAAACTTTACCTACTCCACAACCCCGAATCGTCACGAAATGAGCACTTATCTTACTGTTTTACTTTTGAGTGTAGTTAATAGTCGTAGGGTAAGTTGAAGTATTGAACGTAATAAGTAAAAATAGAGCTTCAATTTCTAAATTCTATTTTACGTCGATCTTCTAGCTAGCGTCGTACGCTCTTCAGAGAAAGCATTTTTTTCGCGAACGCGGCGGAGTGTTTAGTTTTGTTATAGGAGGTTGTTTGTCTCGCAAGCGCACATTTTCAAATATGCATGAGACACCCTAGCGGCATGATCGAGGGGGCCAGTCAGGGTTGTTATCTACAAGAGTATAACTGGTTCGATCCCTGTTGTTCGATCGAATTGTCTTCGAAGAATGTCCATTGGAAATAGACAATAATAAACCATACCGCTGGCAGTCAGCGACCATCCTCTCAAAATGACTGCTAACCCTATATACTTCAAAATGTTCGCTCCTTAGAAAAATTATGACATATGTATTTCGGTATACATGTCAAGCCAATATATAGAGGCGGAGGAGCTCTTTATCTCTCTTTCCTTATATATATATATATATATATATATATATATATATATATATATATAACTCGTTTAACTGTACAATGATGGGTATCATGGAATTTTAATACCCGTAGTAATTTGGCCGTATGATGAGAGACATATCTTGCATCGACGATAATTTGCTGCTTGTTTACTTCAGCGGAAGACACGGATGTGTAGTTATACCTCTAAACGCACACATTTGAGAACTGCATGCTCTAGCAACTCTGGGACCATCTTGAACGTTGGTCTTCGTGGCCCACAGTTTGGGGTTCGCCCAAAGAAGTCTACCGCCTTCCTCATAATGAGTTAACATGAGTAAATAAAGGACAGCGTAAACAACACAGAGTGGCGCAATATACCATAAATCAACGGCTATTCCCGCTCAAAAACTACGTTTTAAGAGTCTTGGCCTCAACACTGCCTCAACTAGCGTAAAAAAATCCAACAACATATTAAGAAGAATTAGGGAACTCAAGGAAGACAATGCGATGAAAGACAGTTGCAAGCTGCATGCATTGGCCATTAGTTGAGGTATCACAGTTTAGCCCAGGGTCGTGGGACCCTGAGCTCTCATCGGTGATATCCCTTTTGTCCAAAGCTTCCTCTAGGGTGACCGCTTGAGCCCGGCACGATCAAACGGCAATTGGTTAAACGCACGTATTTTGTTGTTGTTGTTGTTGTCGTTGTTGTTGCTCTTGTCGTCGCCGTCGTCGTCGTCGTCGTTGTTGTTGTTGTTGTTGTTGTTGTTGGTGGTGGTGGTGGTGGTGTTGTTAAAGAGGTGTATCAGCCTTTAAGACTGCTGTCACTTACTGTGAATTAATCCGTGCGTAATGGAGTCTACGCCGGGCACAGCAATATTGTGTGCTCCTCCGTTGTTCCTTCACAGTGCTTGCAGAGTGGCGTATCTGCTTTTCCTGTTCGATAGAGGTACTTCTTAAAGTTGCCATGTCCTGTGAGCACTTGAGTCACGTGGCGTGTCAATTTGCCGCCGGGTCGGTTAATCCACGCTTTAATGTCCGGAATCAGAGCCTTTACACGGGCCCCAGGTGCTTCGTCCTGTATGGCGTCTCATTTATTTTGCCAAGAAACCAAATATTTTATTCTTTCTTCTTTCCTATTGCTTGTCAGGTTCCGCCCGCAAGCGATGACGTTCGTCGGCCTTCAGGTTTTGAAGGAATTGTACCGGCCAGTGCATGGACAGCCACCGAGCTGACCGTCTTTTAGGCCATCGTAATCCGTAAAGGCGCGATACGTCGGGTCTTGTGCATCAGCGCCCTGTTGCGGGCCGGAGTGAGTGAGGTTAGTGGCCACACCGGGGCCGCAAATAACATAATCAAATCGGCAACCGACATAAGAAGGCGTCGTTTTGATTCTCGCTGTCTGAATGTATTTAGCATCAGCCGGCCGATGTCGTGTGAAACTTTAGTGGCTTTCTCTGCAGTCAAGCGTAGATGAGGTGTATCTCGCAAGCCTATGTCTAGGTACATTCCCAGATAGTGCGCTGATTGAACCACCCGAATATCCTGGCCGTTCAAGATAAGCTTTGGGAGAAGACAGACTTGGGCCAAGCAGGACTTCCGCTGTCATTTCAAATTTGGATCTCTCATTGTGTACCCGCCGTTCGTTAAAGTAGTCCGAGAAAACTCGACAAAAGTAGTTCGGAACTCTCTTTCTCTTGAGCGTCTCCAGTATCACTCTCCAGGATAAGCTGTTAAAAGCATGTTTATGATCCAGCAGCACGACAATGAGAAGAGCACTGGACCTTGCTGGGGATCTTCTGCCTTACCAACGACCCGCTGTATTATGGACAGGCACGAGCCGCATTTGCGAAATCCGAACTGGTTCGGTAAAAGAAGGCCGCGTTCTTTTGCGAATAATCGCAAACAGTTTTCTATATTTGCCTCAATACCCTTGGCCAGTGTACTGACTAGACAGATTGGTCGGTAGGTGCCGTTCACTTTAGGAATATGCACAAGCTCGGCTTTCTTCCAAATCAGAGGCGTCCGGATTTGAGTACTCGTGTGGCAACGTGAGACAGTACTTCAGGAAACTCTTTAAAGATAACTTTTGTGGCGAAAAGCAGTATACCATCAGAGCCTTGTGCTTTTCCGGCCTTCAGTCTCTCACGCGCTGCACGCAGCTCATCTAGAGTCACCTTTTCGGCTGGCCTCTCGCACCCGCTTCAAAAGACGTCCTGTTAAAAGAAAGGATGTCGGAGGAAAAGCGCTTCAATTACCCGTCGGAGTTGTCGAGGGAAGGTTAGCGCTCTTTGTAGTTTCTGTTTTGCTACGGATCAGCTTGTACGGTCATCCCCACGGGTCGTTTACTATATCCGACAAAAATTATTTCCAGCATCGTTCTTTGCTCTCTGCTATAGTTTTGCGTAGAGTGGCCCTAAGAACTCTAAATTCTATTTTCAGTTGCGCAATGCTTATCTCACCTCTGCTGCTGCGCCTTGCCCTGGTGAACCTTCGCCTGGCGTGAATGCAGCGTCAGCGGCCTTCCGCGATCTCTCCGTTCCACCAATATTTCGGCAAAACTAGAGGCTGTCGTTTTGGATTCGTTTGCCTTTTGCTTGGCGCCTTGCACGATTCCTCTAGAACGTTCTGAAGATCTTGAGCGCTTTTAGGTTCTTCTTTTACTTCTAATATCCTTGCCAGCCTCCCTTGTAGCTCCCTTTTGTCAGGTGGTTTTGGTCGGGTGGCCTAATTAGGGACAGAGAGAGCTGCTAATGTAGTGGCTCCTTTATCGTCAAATTCTATACAGAAGTGATCGCTAAGGTTCTCTTTCTCAAGTAGTATGGTCGAATTTAAAGGCTTCTCTTACAGATCGTCAAATCGATGTGCGACTCAGTTCCCCCGCAGTGGAAGGTAGGGTCGTTTTTTTTATTAAGAACAACAAGGCCATGTATCTCTAATCACTCAAGAACAACTCTGCCTCTTCTATTAGTGCTGGTTGCCCCCCATGTTGTCGAGACTGCGTCAAGGACTCCAATATAGACTACTAGTGGTCGAGTGAAATCCCTCGCTGACAATGTCATGTCCTCGAGAAGGCCCTCCAGGTCGTCCAGCGTGCCGTTGGGACTGCTGTAGAAACAACCGACGCCGTCCACGTCTATCCATGTAAAGGTTGATTCTCTTCCACAATCTGTAACCCGGAGACATGATGGCAGGTTATGCACAATGCAGGTGCTGGTCTGAGCATCCACAACGCTGGTTCTTTTTTTCCAGTTTGACATTAGGCTCGCTAAGCAGAGAGAGTGCAGTGCTCCTCCTAGACACTATTTCGTCTAGCATTAGAGGAGCGGCATAATCTGCGGCTCCTGTTACAGTTTAATTGAATAACCTTATGTCGCATCATTTGAGTTCAGAGACTTAGCTAACCGTTGATCATCAATCGGGGATTGCTGTCCTCTTTTGCGGTTTTTCCGTGGGCTCAAGGATAGGCGACGAGTCCGCATGGGGACAAGGACGGGTTTTCTCGGTTTTTGTTGAAGAATAGTTTTGCATTTTCCTCGAGGGCTTGCATGGTCCAAGTGGCGCCTGGCCTCGACTATCTTCATCCTCTATCTTGGGCAAACTGCAGAGTTGGCTGCATGCCCGGATACCCCGCAGGTATAACATGAGAGGGACCCCCATAGGACTACCAGCCAAGCAGCCAGGCCTACAACGGAAATGAAACCGCGGTTACACAAATCCCTGGTTTGATCAAGAATGCAAGTACATGAAACATATTATATGTACACATATTGACATGAGCCAATTAGGTTTCCAGGAGTTTGGTCTAAAAGGCCTAAAAAGATTACTTAAGGCCATTAGGAAAGAAAAAAAGGCTCCGATTAGACGAAAAACAGAGAATGCGTCTCATACAAGAGAGCGTATACAGGCCGTGGCTTTTGCTTCCGACACGTCCGACCACAGGTAATCCGCAAATGAATGACATAGAATGGACGACACATTTCACAAATCTTCTCAGTGGTGAGACGACCCTCTTAAGAAAAGACCCCGAATCTGAGTTCATCCCTTTTACGAAAGCCGAACTAGCAGTTAAATCAAAGCAAAATAACAGGTCAGCGGGGCCAGACCAAATCGTGTACGAGCATTTACCCCCCCCCCCCCCATTAACGAAACTTTACAATATGTGCCTACGCAATGGTAAAATACCAGATGAGTGGAGAAAAAGCTACAAGGGCAAATGAGATGCTACAGACCCAAAATCATACCGAGGCATCTCCATAACAAGCGTGATGTACAAAGTGCTCACGTCGCTTATCGCCTCGAGGCTCTACGAACGCACAATCCATAAACTCCCAACTGAACAACACGGATTTCTTCGAAAACGCCCAACTGCAGACGCTTTGAACCTTGTACTAGACCATATAGAAGAACGGAAGATTCAAGGGGAAATGACGTACGCAGCATTTGTTGACTATAAAACCGCCTTTGACTGCGTACCCAGGACTCATTTTTTGCAAGTAATTCACAGCAGATACGCAATTACGGGCCCGATGTATAACCTCTTGCATGACATGTTAGCTTATAACCACATTTTTATTAAAAACGGCGAAGAACAGGTGTCGCCCAGAGAGACTCTATAAGTCCGTTTCTATTCATCCTATACGTGGCAGGTCTGGCAGAAGTTCTACGAAAAGTAAAAGCACCACATGCATTCTATGCTGATGACCTGGTCGTTCTCGCAAAATCCTGAGACCACTTACAGTTTTATCTCAGCGAATCGGCAAAGTGGTGCAATGAAAATAGACTGACAATAAACATAAACAAGACAAAAGTCCTACGTTTCAGTCGCGGAGGAGCATATGCCACCGCAGATCGCCGTATAAAGATAAACGGCGTCCCTGTAGAGCTAGCAAGTTACCTCCCATACTTAGGAGTGACGCTAACTTTAAGGACTGTCGTTTGGAAGGCACATAGAAGAAAAACGGGCCAATACAACGGCAGCTATAATGCTTCTTGGCGAAATTCGTGACACTGACCTAAAAATTGCCGTCAACGTTTTTAAAATTAAAATTGCACCAATAGTTCGATATAGCGTACAGGTGATTGCGCCTCACCTTAAGCTGACAGGCCTCAAAAACATCGACCGAGTTAAGAAATGCTTTATACAACGTGCACTTGGACTACCTAGGAATGCATTGGCGACATTAGCGTTAGCACTATGTCGATAGAGAACCTTTACGGAGGACCTCATATCTTACGGAATGCCATTTCGTGAAGATGCCTTAGACTGATACTTATTGTTTAGATAAATAAATATTAATTTTGTGATGCAGAACTATACAGAGGGACCCGCGTTCTCCACATATAAGTGGAAAAAGGCTCTACAAATAAGTCGGACACTGTTGTGTAGGATAACCTTATATATGTTATATTGTTGGTTATCGCCATTATATATGTCTGAAAAGAGCGTGTTAAGAAAATGACGAAAGTGTGTGCAAATTTTGTGGAGAATGTAACATTAACCGCTACTGCATGACACGACGCGCGTCAATTGACGCACAATCACTGCAGGTGTGAACGGCAACGTGTGAAATACCTGCTTAGTTGTAACAGTGAATTATAAGACGTGCAAATTGTAACTTGTAACTACCAATGGTAGGGTGAATAAACTGAATGACTACCAGCCAATTTGGATTCGTCCAACCCTAATCAGCTGCGAAGTCGAATGAATTATTCGGGCTAGAGCCGACCACGGACGAAGAACCACAGAAAGAAGCCAACGGGCTCCTTTCTGTGGTTCTTCTACAAATAAGAAGCCAGCAACGCTGGCGGCATGCCTTACTGCTTGGTCGACATCTTGTATATGTGTATAAGTGTATTATATATGACGCATTACATATATCAATATTGTATTACACAGTGTATACACGTAGTATATAGTATATATATAGTAGTACTGCACCGAACAGTATATATATATATGGATCTGTATATGCATGACAGTTCTGCGGTTTCAATATAAGTATATGTAAGACATAGGTGGAGAACACTCATCGCTTTTGCCTGCCAGGAAACCTATACCCCGATAACGGACTAAGGAGAGGCCTTAACAAGAGCCCCGGATGCCAGCCGAGTGGGAGCTCATATGGAGAGAGTGATGGCGGATTAGAGACAGACTCAGTGGCCACGACTAAAATCCCCAATGATCAAGAACGGCAGGAGCTGGGGTGGAGCAAATGTTCCAGGACGCTCTAGAGAAGCCCGAGATGACGGGCCGTAAAGAACTAAGAAAGACGGCGGCAAAACAGCTTGTTGATTAAACTCCATGACAGAAACACTTCAAGAATTTGCCTCCGAATTGGAAGCTCTTACCGTCAAGCACACTAAAACCCAAACTGACATCAAAAGGGTATCAGAAAGGCTTCACAGTGCGGCCGAGAGGCTTCATAAAAAAGACCGTTTCGAACTAACAGAGCTATGAAGTAAGCTAAAAGAGGCTTTAAAGCTGGAAGCGGAGCTCCAGCCAGGAAATGCTTAAGAGCCGACCCTAGTCACAAAGGCATTTAGAAATCCACAATTCTGCAACAGATGTAAGTCGAAGATAAGCGCTAAGGAGATTAATAAGGTGAAAGAGAACCACAGTGCAGCAGAGCTGCACAGGTACATGAAGGAGGCAACGATTGAGGAGAAGCCAGTCACGCTGATTAAAAAAATTGTCCAATACGGCTCTATAGCAAAGCCATGGATGCTCACGGTAGCATTTTGACTGAATTAGTAACGTATGTGAGGGCCGTGGTGATACGCGACAAAGCGGCCAAGGACTCAGAGCTCGTTGCTAATGCCGCAGTGTCCGACGGTAACCTAAGTAAATGTCGTCAAACCTGGAAACGTGGCAGTATTTCGAACGCGGGCGGCAATGGTGACGAAAAACTAAGATCCTGTCGCAGAGGAATTACCAGTGATCACTAGGACTCTCGTAGTCGGAAAATTAGAGGAAAGATAAGTTATTACGCATCGATAGCGAGCCCAGCAAGACGCAGAAACGCAAGAGCGGGGTGCCAGTCAAACGGGCTGGAAGAAACTCCCGTTAGCGTTCTACTTCCTGACAAACTTAAATACAGTGATAGCCTGGAAGGCATGTTAAGGAGGACAGCTCGGCGCCCCAGTAGACTTCTGTCTCAAGAAAGGCCAGAAAAAAGGACAGAGGAAGAGAGAAAGTGTTGGAAGCAAGCACAGAACCGCCAGGTCGAACACAGTGGTTTTCCAAGTAGTTGCCCCGTTTATTGCCGGGTAACTCAAAATAGACTCGTCGTAATGCTCCTTCGACACTAAAAACAGCTCAGTGGTAAGAGCTGACAACACTGCTAGCTTTGCTCAGAGTGATCGCCGCGGTGCACTAGATATTCGCGGGAAGTAAAAATGATCTATTAGCGGTGACTATACAGACCCCGCCGTCTGTATAGTGAGAACGATGGTGATCTAGTTATGTACGCGTCAAGTGGAAATACCTATGACTTACAAGAAACATTTTGCTACTTTCGGAATACCAAACGGAAGCCTAGTATATTGCAAGTAACATAATATAATCGATATCATAGGGTTAGGTTCTTGCATCTGGCTAAACAAAGGCGTGAGCCTAAAATGGTATTTTGTTTGTAACAACGATATTTACCAGAACGCTAATATTGAAACGGTTTCTAGTCATTTGTGTGCTCCCACCTTGTTATCGTCAGCCGCCGCGCTTGCATTTTAGTGATGAAGCCATGCATTGTGCAGTTTGTAATGTTTGGTAAGTGACCCAGTGTCTAAGTGACTAAGGAACACGAATGAATTTTAGTAAAGCCACGCGGCTCTGAGTTTTAAACACTCTTTAGAAAATTAAGAATATCGCCACATAGGCGCATTGACTCAATTGATACATCGCTCCAACCAGCCGTGGCCCCTTTTGAGTTCGTAAAGCTTCTCTCATTATTATTATTATTATTATTATTGGAAACAAATTGAAATTGGAACATCGAACGTCTGTTTCACAAAAAGAGCAGCAGCAATGGCTAACGAATTTCAATGTCCGTGGTGTTCAATGTGCTTCCCTACGAAGAGGGGTACGCAAATTCATGCAGGAAGGACTCATAAGAAGAAGATAGTAGAGTTTAGTGGAATAGCAGCGCTTCGGCAGGCCGCTGCCACAACCTCACAACCGCTGTCTTTTCTTCGTGCTCCGCTAATAGAACCTTCTTCCTACCCCGTTAGTCAACCGCCAGCGAACGGAGGGCCGCCACTTAGCCAACGCCTGCCACCCTCTTTTCCCTTTTCTCTTCACCGCCTACTAGCCAACGTCAAGATGCGCAGGATTTCAAAGGGAGCCAGAATCCCTCTGCGCAGGCTCTTCCACCGTCTGCTAAGAGATGTCGTAGAAAATAATGACGAAACGAGCTGGACCGCGCTGCTCACCCTCGCCCCAAAAGTCCTGCATGTCCACAAAGAAACTCAACGAGGCCATAGTCTGGCCAGCATGGTCAAGAAAAAGGTGGCCCTTTTCGGAGGTGCAGATCTCAATCGCGTAGAAGCCGAAGGTCGAGGCAAACGTGTTATGACGGATAAAGCCCGCGCTCAGATTCCTGCTCATAAGCTCTCCATGGATTTTAATGTGCGGAGCGCCATTAGAATATTGTCTTACGATGACACGATTGCATTTGTAACGGAGAAGTCAATTCGTGAGATGATGGCAAAGCACCCTCCTGCTCCTGCAGGGGACGTAATTCCACCGTCCCCTATCGGCTTCTCAGCGGTAGCGTCGTGCTCGAGCGAGGATGTCGCCAAGGCACGTCACACCTCTCCATCTGGTGCGGCAGGAGGACTCAACGGCCTTACGCCCGACCATCTAAAATGTTTTCTTGCTGCCAACGGAGATCACAAGGATGTGCTGGAAACACTTGTTAAGGTAAGCGACATCATACGTAACGGGCAAGTTCCCGAGGCTGTGAGAAGCGTCATATATGGCGGGTGGCTCATCGCCCTGAAAAAGAAAACTGGGGGATACCGGCCCATAGCCTTGGCTGCACTCTACGTAGATTAGACACAACGACTTTGCTTACCCAGGTCAATGTGAAAACCTACCTGCAGCCACGCCAGATGGGGTACGCCACTGATAATGGGGTGGAAATAATTGTTCATACGGCTCGCACCTTTCTCGAAAACAACGAGAAATGTTGTCTCCTAAAATTAGATTTTAAGAATGCTTTCAACTTAAACAAACGCGGGCACCTCTTAACAGAGGTTTCCAAGCACGCCCCGGCTCGCTATCCAATGATGCACGAGGCGTATAGCAGGCCGACTCCCCTGATTTTCGGTGAGACTAAAATCACGCCATCGGCCGGTTGTCAGCAGGGGGACGTAGCGGCTTTCCTTGCCTTTAGCCTGCTTCTACATCAGTTTGTCAAACAGGTGACATGCAGGTTCCCTCTGTTCTACTTCGACGATGGGACCCTCCTTGACAACGATCCGTCGGTGTTACTCAGAGACATCAAGGATCTTAGAGCGTTTGAGGAATGGAGCGGACTGCAGCTTAACCCCTCTAAATGCGAGCTTTTCTTTCAGGGCTTTGAAGACGAAGAAAGACAGCAGGTAATCGCGGAATTCAACAGCAAGTTTTCGGGCATACTTGTAAAGGACCGGCGTGAACAGGACCTGCTGGGTACGGCGGTGCTCCCTAACATGATTGGCCCGGTACTGGCCGGGAAGGGAGAACAACTCTCCCGTTTTTACTAGCGACTGGGCCATCTCGGAAGACAACAAGCCTACTTTCTGCTCCGGCACGCAATGGGAGTGCAAAGGGTCTTGTACGTACTACAGACTTCACCTGCCTTCTGCTTGCCATGAAACTTTGGATCTCGACGACCATGTGAGGAGAGCCTCGGAAAGCATTATTGACCTGACGCTCGAGGATAAGGCATGGACGCAGGCAAGCCTATCGGTCCGGCTGGGTGGAATGGGTCTTTGCTCGGTCACGGAACATGCTTTGCCCGCCTTCCTGGCCTCGTCACATAGCTGCGCCTCCGCAGTGGCCATAACTGCCGGCGGATCTATCAGCCACCCACAAGACGCCGTTCGGCTCTGGAACGCGCGTCAGTCTGGTCGTCCTTCTGAGGAACAGGTCACTAGACAGTCATCACGGACTTGCGCAAATGTATACGGCACAAGGACCAATGACATATTACGCTGCCCAGGCGCTGAGCGGACATGGTCAGTTCCAGGCGTACATGATGAAGATCGGAAAAGCCGCGACGGACATATGCGTTCTCTGCGAAGCCGGAGTGCCCGATTATGCCGCGCATACAATTGAGATATGCACGGCGTTGTCTGCGTACCGCGATAGCTCACCGTTTACCCTACGGGCATCTACCGCGCAAGTGATCGTCACGCACATGGTCGACTCAACGACTAATTGGGGTGCTGGCCTAAAATACCTCGACGGGCTCATGCGCGAAAAGATCCGGCTGGAAGAATAATCGCCGGGCGCGATTCGTCGCCCGGAGCCCCCCTGATTTAACCCAGCAGGACTTACCTGCTCGGGATGCACCTACAGACTAAGGAAAGGGTTGAAGCGTAAGACTCCTCCCTCCTGGTCTCGAGGTAATGGTTCACAATTCCGAACCAGGAGGGGGTTCCGGGGGGGTGGTTTTTAGTGGGTAGTGCGCTCGGATTAGAGTGAGTCGCGTATTCCCTCTCCGAGCGTCTAGCCCCACACTACCCGTCATTATATCGGCGGGTGTGCGTAAATGCATTTTCCACCCCTTTAAAAAAAGTCACTAGACAAAAGGGGTGAGACCAACTAATAATAATAATGTTGGCAAAAGCTTTACGAACTCAAAAGGGGCTACGGCTTGTTGAAGCGACGTATCAATTGAGTCAATGCGCCTGATGGCATCTAGGTGACGATATTCTTAATTTTCTAAAGAGTGTTTACAACTCAGAACCGCGTGGCTTTACTAAAATTCGTTCGTATTCCTTAGTCACTTAGACACTGGGTCACTTACCAAACAATACAAACTGCACAATACATGGCTTCATCACTAAAATGCAAGCGCGGCGGCTGACGACACCAAGGTGGGAGCACACAAATGACTAGAAACCGTTTCAATATTAGCGTTCTGGTAAATATCGTTGTTACAAACAAAATACCATTTTAGGCTCACGCCTTTGTTTAGCCAGACGCAAGAACCTAACCCTATGATATCAATTATATTAAGTTACTCGCAATATGCTAGGCTTCCATTTGGTATTCCGAAAGTAGCAAACTGTTTCTTGTAAGTCATAGGTATTTCCACTTGACGCGTACATAACTAGATCACCATCGTTCTCACTATACAGACGGCGGGGTCTGTATGGTCACCGCTAATAGATAATTTTTACTTCCTGCGAATATCTAGTGCACCGCGGCGATCACTCTGAGCAAAGCTAGCAGTGTTGTCAGCTCTTACCACTGAGCTGTTTTTAGTGTCGAAGAAGCATTACGACGAGTCTATTTTGAGTTACCCGGCAATAAACGGGGCAACTACTTGGAAAACCACTGTGTTCGACTTGGCGGTTCTGTGCTTGCTTCCAACACTTTCTCTCTTCCTCTCTCCTTTTTTCTGGCCTTTCTTGAGACAGAAGTCTACTGGGGCGCCGAGCTGTCCTCCTTAATATGCCTTCCAGGCTATCACTGTATTTAAGTTTGTCAGGAAGTAGAACGCTAACGGGAGTCTCTTCCAGCCCGTTTGACTGGCGCCCCGCTCCTTCGTTTCTGCGTCTTGCTGGGCTTGCTGTCGATGCGTAATAGCTCTTTTTCCTCTAGTTTTCCGACTGCGAGAGTCCTAGTGATCTCTGGTAATTCCTCTGCGACGGGACCTTAATTTTTCGTCACCATTGCCGCCCGCGTTCGAAATACTGCCACGTTTCTAGGTTTGACGGTCTTTACTTAGGTTACCGTCGGATACTGCGGCATTAGCAACGAGCTCTGAGTCTTTGGCCGATTTGTTGCGTATCACCACGGCCCTCACTTACGTTTTTAATTCAGTCAAAATGCTACCGTGAACATCCATGGCTTTGCTATAGAGCCGTATTAGACAATTTTCTTTAATCAGCGTAACCAGCTCCTCCTCAATCGTTGCCTCCTTCATGCACCTGTGCAGCTCTGCTGCACGGTGGTTCTCTTTCACCTTCTTAACCTCCTTAGCGCTTATCTTTGACTTACATCTGGTGCAGAATTGTGGATTTCTGCCTTTGTGGCTAGGGTCGGCTCTTAAGCATTTCCTGGCTGGAGCTCCGCTTCCAGCGTTAGAGCCTCATTTAGCTTATTTCATAGCTCTGTTAGTTCGAGACGGTCTTTTTCATGAAGCCTCCCGGCCGCACTGTGAAGCCTCTCTGATACCCTTTTGATGTCAGTTTGAGTTTTAGTGTGCTTGACGGTAAGAGCTTCAAATTCAGAGGCAAATTCTTAAAGTGCTTCTATCATGGAGTTCAATCTACAAGCTGTTTTGCCGCCGTCTTTCTTAGTTCCTTACGGCCCGTCATCTCGGGCTTCTCTAGAGCGTCCTGAAACATTTGCTCAACCCTAGCTCTTGCCGTTCTTGATCATTGGGCATTTTAGTCGTGGCCACTGAGTATGTCTCCAATCCGCCATCACTCTCTTCCATATGAGCTCCCACTCGGCTGGCATCCGGGGCTCTTGTTAGGGCCTTTTCTTGAGAGGGACTTTCTTTGTTCATACAGGCCACGATAGAATCTTTGTTCATGGTCAGATTGAGTTTATTCACTCCCTAGTCCCTTATCGGGGTCTAGGTTGCCTGGCAGGCAAAAACAATGAGTGTTCTCCATCTATGTCTTACATATACTTATATTGGTACCGTAGCACTGTCATGCATGTACAGATACATATTTATACTGTTCGGTGCAGTACTACTATATATATTATATTACGTGTATACACTGCGTAATACAATATTGCTATATGTAATGCGTCATATATAATACACTAATACACATATACAAGATGGTGACCAAGCAATAAGTCATGCCGCCAGCGTTGCTGGTCTCTTATTTGTAGAAGAACCACAGAAAGGAGCCAACGGCCCGTGGTCGGCTCTGGCCCGAATAATTCATTTGGCTTCGCAAAGCTGATTAGGGTTGCACGAATCCAGATTGGCTGGTAGTCATTCAGTTTATTCACCCTACCATTGGTAGTTACAAGTTGCTATTTGTACGTCTTATAATTCACTGTTACATCTAAGCAGGTATTTCACACCTTCCGGCAGTGATTGTGCGTCGATTGACGCGCATTGTGTCAAGTGGTAGCGGTTGATGTTACATTCTCCACAAAATTTGCACACACTTTCGTAATTTTCATAACACGCTCTTTTGGGGGGGGGGATGGAATGGCATGCCCTAGCCGGCAGATGTACACAAGATACATTGTGCATGGCTATCATCACTTGGTATGTTCGATCCAAGGATTTCACCAAATTGGCGATCAATGTCGTTGCCGGTTCTGCTCGCAGATATGCGCTAAATACCACGCAGGAGCGCAAATGTCAGGCTAGCGGGCATTAGCAGTCTGCGTTAACGTTAGGGCGTACCGGATAAATAAGATGCTGTAACAGAACCTACTAATATGAGATGTAAGATATTTCTGGAGAAAGATCTGGTTCTTATTAGAGCCAAGAGTCTATGAAACGAATGGACACACGCTGTTCTGCGAGTTTATTTGGGAAGTGGGGTACGCGGTCCTTACGTTCGTGTGGGACCGCCCAATTAGGGAAGTGGTTAGCTACATCATGGCTTCGGCGAAAGCCGTGTAAGACATTATCTTACTTTATTATTGAAGATAATTTTGCTAGAGATATTTGTTTATATTTAACGTATATAATTAACCAGATGTGTATTCGGTTCTTCTGGTTCATCTGTTTATTTTTGTATTCCAAGAATCAAGTATGACAGTTGACATGAGGCTACGAGCTCAAATCAGCACTGAAACTACACTCTTTAGACTTGGAGCGACTACCCAACATATTGTTGCCTATCTTTTGATGGATGGAAGATGTAAGTGTTCTTGTAGCTATTCCGACTGCGCTAAAATAAACACAATCGTAGTAATGTCTATTGTGCATGAGTGTTGACATACATTGCATAATATAACTGTGATCAGTAATTAGCTTGGTATTCACTTCGGTGTTTCTGTTGTGCAATGGTAATTCAAATGCTTCTTACTTCTGTCATCAAGTTATTAGGCCGTTTGTGCTGGACTCTGATTTTGTGACTGATCTCATGCGTGCACGGTGCTTACCGTCTACTGTCTTCGTATACGGCTATCATTCTTGATGGACCATAAACTCCGTGGCATGTGTGCTTTGCTGAAATGGCCCGGACTGGAATTGGGTTCCGCTCGCACGAATGTGGTGTGGCGGGCATGTGAAGTTTCAACCAACGTTGTTCTTTCCCAAGAACAAGGACTAACTGCCTTTTGGGAGGATCTCCACTAAAGCCAACTTGGTCTGCGGTTAGCTTGTGATAAAAGATTAAGCAACTGAAATCCAGTACCGTCATGATTACTAACAAACTGCTCAATCGAAGTTGGCGCGTCCCATAACATAGCACGGCAAAGCTACCAATCGAAACCCGCTTTGCTGTCGTTTTAGTCCTGCAACTGTACCACCACGTCCTGTTTTCAACAACATCTCGCTCGCCAACATACAGGGTGCGTCAGTTAACTCCGGACTAAACGTCACCGCCCGTTTCGCAATTTATGTCTAAAGAAAAAGATATTTTTTACGTGCCGTTAGGTACACTCCTGAGGAACATTTTTATTTAATGTAGCCACCACCAGCAGCAATTACACTTTCAATTCTGGCGCGAAAGCGCCCGCTGGCCTTCTTCAAAGTTAGCGGATTGAGATTCTTGAACGACTCGACAATGGCTCTGCGTAGCGCTTCTGTATTTGCATTGTCGAGACCTGTTAGTCTCTTGCTCAACAACGCCCCATACATAGAAATCTAGAGTATTCAAGTCTGTCTTGCTAGGGGGCCATATCGTTTTGTCCCAGAACGCCGTCATGTTGCCCCGTAGCCAATCCTGGACGAGATTATTGGTGTGGGCGGGAGCGCCGTCTTGTTGAAAGACATATTGTCTTCCATTGGACACTCTATCAATCCATGTTTTACCACGCTTCGCAGAACACGTAAATGCATTTCCTTTGTTACGGTTTCGTGTCTGTCAAAAAAGTGTGGGGGCATCACGTCTCCTTCATTCGACACAACACTTAGAACGTGCACACTGGCAGGATGTTTGATTCTATGCACGATTGGTACATCCTTAGGGTTCTTTGCGAGCCACCGGTCATTTTTCGGGTTATGTTTTTGGTCAATGGTGAAGATTTTTCGTCGGAGAAGAATCGAAGATGTCCCGCCATTTCGTGTTTAAAAAACGTGAGGATGAGATGGCAGTAAGTCATCTTGGCTCTTGTAGAGGCGTTCCTCAAGTCTCATGAGTCCTGGATTATTATAAGAAGATTCGCAAAAACTGTCCGCGACGAACATATATATATATATATATATATATATATATGATTGATTGATTTATTATTCGCTTGGCATGCATACCTAAATACACATGTCACCCTTTTTTATCAGGGGCGCTTAGAGCGGCAGCATATATGTTACCTATGCATCTGAATAATCAATGTACACTTCCATACCTACTGAGTATTTGCTTTCCATTGGGACAGCCTCTTCTTTGTGATATCGACCAGGTCCTTTCTAACGTTTGGTCCTAACGTTTGGAGCTAGGGCATCCGACAGCTCTATATCTCTGCTTCCCCCTAGGGCTGTACATTCTTTAACAATATGCTCAATTGACTCATTCCCTAGCCCACATGCTCGACATTCTGTACTTTGTCCCTCCATATATTTAGCTCTTTGTATCCTTGTATCCAACATCCCTGCCCTGGCATCTGCCAATAGCCCGCTCGCTCTTGAATTATCGTATACCCATTCTACCCCGCCCCTTTCCGTCTTTTCCTTTCCATATATACTTGCCAAACTCGATCTGGAACCCATCGCCAATTTCCATTTGCCTGTATATGACTTGTCCACCCTCAATTTCACAATTTTCTCCGATATTCCCGCTCTGGCCCACTGCTGACTATTGTACCCAATCTCCCTAGCTGCAAATTCTACTCTGCGATCCCACTTCGTTTTCATCTTTAGTGCCGTCTTTACCAGCTGCATCTGTTTAACCCATCTTTTATTTGTGACACTTTTAATCCTAACACTAAATCTTAGCTTACTTTGTACTTCCCTTTGTATAAATTTTTACATTCCTCCTTCGCCCTCAAGAAATTCCCTAGCGCAATTAAAACGGCAACCCAATGCAAATCTTATCAGTTTTCTTTGTATTGTTTCTAACTTCTTTCCTAACCCCGCGCTGTGGACCAGAGAGGCATTAGCAAAGGTCAATCCTGGCTCATACATGGCCTTCCATATATTCCTTGTTACTATATATTTGTTAAACCCCCAGAGGCCCTTACACCTTACTGCATTTCTTCCTCTTTCAGCTTTCTTCCTCCGTAATATCTCTTCTTTTTCTAGATAATTCCCCCCTGTAGTCATTGTCACCCCAAGATACTTGTACTCACTTTTATACTCCAATTCCTTCCCCTGTACTACAAGCTTTCTTTCCTCCCTAATTCCGTTAAATACTAAAATTGCGCTCTTTTTTTCATTAAACACCATGTCTAGTTCCTCCGCTGCTTCCCCACATGCATTCAACATTTGTTGAACCTCGCTAGTGCCCCGCCCTAACACTACCATATCATCAGCAAACAGCAGCACAGGTGTCTTGATATATACACCTTTTTCCCCTATCTGCCACCCTAAACCCGTTTTATTAATTCTTCGCGCTATTCTCTCTATATACATAAAAAAATAACCGATGACAACGGACAGCCTTGCCTGACCCTCTTAGCGACTATGAACTCTCTAGATTGTTCGGCTGCTATTATTATACTTACCGTGTTATTTCTGTAAATTTCTTCCAGCAACTCTACCCAACTTCTCTCCAAACCCTCCTCTAGCATAGTTTTATATAACTTTGTTCTGTCCACCATATCATATGCTTTCTTAAGATCTAAAAATCCTGCCACACACTATTGTCCCCGCAATCTCGATTTTTCGACAACTTGACTTAGTAGGAAAAGGTGATCGTCTAGCCTATATCCTTTCCTAAATCCGCATTGCCATTCTCCTATTTTCTCATTTGTCTCCAGAATACTCTGCAGCCTATTCTTAAACACTTGCATAAATATTCGATACGCTATAGGTGTAATTGTGATCGGTCGCCTATTTTGTAGAGTGTCATTATCTACCCCCTCCTTGGGAATAAGAGAAACTCTTCCCTTGCGCCAACCCTCCGGGATTCTGCCCCCTCCAAGTATATTATTAAATTGCTTCGTTAGATAATGCACGTACTCTTTTCCCAAAGCCTGTACAATTCCTACCGAAATCCCGTCAAGACCACACGCCGTTTTTGGATTCATTGTTTTTAACACGCTTTCGATCTCGTCTGCTGTGGTTGTAATTTCTGTGCTAGTTCTTGTCTTTTCTATACTGCTCACGTTAGTCGTAAAAAATAGTGCTTGTAACGCGGTGTCTATTTCATCTATTGTGTACGTTCTGTCCTGGACGTTATTTGTCATCCTTGTTTTTTCCTGTCTGACATAGTCCCAAAACTGTTTGGCTCGCTGGCCCTTGGGGGCCCCTAAAATCCTGTTAAATTCTCTCTCGTCTGCGTTTTTAATTGCATCCTGTATTAACATTTGAGCTTTATTCTTGGCTTCCTTGTAATTTCCCCAATACTTTTCTGCCTTGTCTGTGTCCCTTCCCATTACCTTTCTATGCTCCTTACTCCACCTTTTCCTTTCCATTATTGCCGTATTTATTTCATCACTCCACCATCCTCGTTCTCCTCCCTTTTGAACTCCCCTCCCTATCTTACAACACTAGTCATATGCCTCCTTAATATTCCTATGCATCTCGTCTACCTGCCTTCCCCCTTTGCCACTAAGAGCTGTTTTATATATTCTACTTTCTGTGCCCATTCGTGTTTATCCAGACATTTCTTTTGTACAACTACGCGTCCTGGCTTCTTCTTCCTCCCACTCACTTCTACCCATATATGATCACTTCCAACATTGTATGTTTTCTCTTCGTCTATCTTGATTTCTTCTACCCATTTATCTATTTTACCCTTCGTCAGTACAAAATCTACGCATGACTTTCTATCCCCCTGCGTGTACGTATATCTCCCTTCTACCCGCGGGTCCAAATTTAAAATTTGGGCCTCACTCGACTCTGCTAATTGTATTAGTCTTCTGCCCGCTTTGTCTTCTCGTCCATCTAGCTGTTCGATATGTGCATTCCAATCTCCCAAACATATTACCCCTCCTTTATCCTGATATTCCTCCATTACTTTATATACCCTTTCAAATAACTGGTCATCTTCTTCTTCCGTGTTGCTTGGCGCTCTGTATACCCCCATTACGGCCCCGATTGTCCCTTCCATGCGTATCTCTATAACCACCAGATCTTCATTTTGGCATTCACAACTTCTTCGCACGAAATAGCATCCCTAGTTAATATCCCAACTCCCCCAAACCTGTTTTCTCCATTGTCCGTATTCCGATTTGTACCATACCAATTATATCCCTTTAAACCCGGCGGCACTTCCATCTTCCGCAAATGCGTTTCCGTTACTATCATGATATCCACAGACCTTATTGTTAGTAATTTATATAATTCTACCCACTTTCCTCTTCGCCTCCCCCCTCTCATATTTAGCATGGCAACCCGTTCAAAAGGAACATTACTCCTAGGCTTTCCTTTTGCCCTGCTTCCTCTTTTGCATCTTAGGCCAACCTTCATCTTCTCCCCTCGATGCCACTGATGGCCAA